>NC_069489.1:5737273-5756194 GCF_026875155.1 Cherax quadricarinatus | reverse complement strand
TAAAGTAATTGTTTTAGAGTGGTGATTATGTTGGAGGAAATTTCTGCATGTTTTGTTGATAAACATGACAGTCCTATAGAGTATGGGAAATTGAAATTGGAACATGGCAATTCTCACTGAGAGGAACAGGGCACCTCTCCATGAGATCATTCATCTCTGGACCTACAGGGAGAGAGGACGCTTCTCCAGTTTCTCCTGCATGCCACCTGGTGAGGAGAGTATAGAATTAGCACCAAGATGGCAGACAGTATGAGCATGCGTTTATCAGCCGGCGTGTAAACACTGTCTGCATCGAGCTGGCCCATGGGTCTTTAAGTAGCGCTACAATGAACGTTGTGCTCCCAGGCATCATCAGAGACGTTTATGGAATCCCCAATGTAGAATTGTACCGGGTGGAGCTTAGTGGTATGACAAGGGTCTTTTTGAAGTTCATGAGGGCCGGTTTTTACTCCAGCATCGTCGATGAATTTCAAGAACGAAGAATGAGCGTTAATTCGGCAGTGGAGATGTGCATGCATGCATGACGTCTCTAAGTATTTTACTTGGGTGAAGGTACGGAATGTACCTTTTGAGGCAAAGGCGTATAGTCTTCAGGACGCTTTCAGCAGTTATTGGGCTGCCCATTCAGCGAGCATGGGGATGTGGAGGGACGGCCCATATGAGGGTCTGCCAGAAGGATCCTTCACACTAAAAATGTCCCTGAAGCATTCGATACTGTCGTATGTCACATTGGACGGCTATAGGACTCAAGTTTTTGTTCACTCTGCAGGGCAGAGGAGGTGCCGTTTATGTGACTCTTATGAGCACATGGTGGAACAGTGTCCCCGGAGACAGGGCCCTAGGGTGCAAGTATCATCTCCTGCGGACAAGCAGTCAGTAACCTTGGACATTGTGCCGGGTGTTGGGGAAGTTTCAAGAACAGACCTACGGAGTGAGGAGGTGGAGAGAGCTGAGGTTGGTATGGGG
Organism: Cherax quadricarinatus; assembly: GCF_026875155.1. NCBI lineage: Eukaryota > Metazoa > Arthropoda > Malacostraca > Decapoda > Parastacidae > Cherax > Cherax quadricarinatus. The sequence goes on along the minus strand of NC_069489.1, from coordinate 5,755,228 downwards.
ACATGTGTCACTCTCCCGGAGGAATTGTGGAGAGGAATATCACTGCCTGAAGGACCGTTGGATATTGCAGAATCTGCCCAGGAGGGGATGTTGGAAGCAGTGTTGAAGGGTTTTATGGAGGAGTTGGAGCATGGTGTGGCAGGTGCCGAGAGGTTACATGGTGACAAGCAGATGGACGGACAGCAAGGAGGTGAGAAAGACTTGGGTAAGGTTGGAATTTAGAGGGATGTGGTGGTGGAGGTTCATCGGAAAGACATGCTCAATGAAGATATGTGTGCGGAGGGTAGCTCCTGCAAACAAACAGCGGGGGCATCAGAAATGGACGAGGTCCTCACACTGCGGCAGTGCCCAGGGAAGAAGGCTTGGGCAACTGTGGATGGGATGGCATGCCGGGGGGGAGTTGCAACGGTGAAGGTTGGAGGGAAGGGACAGGACGGGGAGGGTGGGCAGGAACGGGGGAGTGCTAGAGAGAGCTCGAAACCTATGAAAGGAGGACCATGTAAGCCCCAGCGGCATAGCGGTAAGCTGCCTTTCCTGTAAAGTTGAATCAGGTGTGTGACTTTCAATGTAAATGGTCTTAAGACCGAGGTCAAGAGTGTTTGGTTAGAGTGGGTTTTAAGGAGATTTAGCGTTGATGTTTGTTTTTTGCAGGAACATAACCATAGGTTAGGATGTGAATTGGTTTTGAAAGGTTATAGGTTGTTTGCTATTACTGCTTTGAGATTGAAAGGAGGAGTGGCTGTGGCGGTAAAGGAGACTAGCCCTTAGCGTGCCCTGGCTTGGGAGGAGGGGGGTGGGAGGGTTGTCAGGGTGGATGGGTTTTGGGGGGTCGGGAGGGTTTGTTTTGTGGGAGCGTACATGCTGATGACCAGTAATGCTAGGGTGAAAGTGGACTTCGTACAAAATGTCTTGATGTATCATTTGCAGGGATTACCAGCTTTTACAGTGCTTGGGGGGCGATTGAAATTGTGTGATTAGGAATGGGGACATGGTTACAAGGGGGGCAGGTTGTGTTTTGGGTGTTCTGAGAGATGTTTTGTGGGATGTTGGGGTTGTCCATGTGGTGAGGAGTAGGGGGTATGGAAAGGAGCACACTTTTGTTCGTAGGGGATATGAGGTGAGGTTAGATAGGATTTATGTCAGGCAAGGAATAGGTGTGGTGAGGGTGAGGACTTATGATGTGAGTTTTTCTGATCATCAGGTGGTAATAACTGATTTGTGGGTGGATGGTATAATGTGTGTTTATGCGGGTTACTGGAAATTAAATGTGAGACTACTAAGGGAGGAGGGTGATGGTACACGTTTTGCAGATTGGTGGATGTCCTTTTGGGAGACTAGGAATGGGGGGATGAATTTGCTTGATTGGTGGGAAATGAGTGCTAAGATTGGGATAGCGGAGTTTATTAAAGTTCGGGGACGGGAACTGGCATGGTGGCGTTATGGATTGCAAAATTTTCTTGAAGGACAGTTAAACGATTGTAATGAGTGGGAAAGGGTTGGGTGGAGTGCGGATATGGAAAGTCTATGGAATCGGATTTTGGAGAAGCATAATGAAACATTTGAGGCAATCATAGTTAGGGCAGGGTTGGAGGATGTTTTAAGGGAGGAATTTCCGATTTTGGCCAACTCTCAACCAAAAATCGAAAAATTATGGAAATTTATTTATATATACCGAAAAATAGCTTAACTCTTTGGCAACACAATGGTACAAGAATCAATGTTCTAAGACGTTTCTACAAGAAATTATAGTCATTTATATCAGGTATGGTAACGGCGATGTAGGTAGCGCGTCTGTTCTCAACCCATGTATTTTTTGGAATTTTTTCCTTGTTTTTTATTGATTTTTCTGTGCATTATTCTTTCTAATATAATAATTTATTATTTGGCATCATATAAGAGTAGGTGGAGCTTATCAGTAGAGTGCCAGCCAATCGGGAGCCATCTGAGAACACTCGCCAGTACTCCCCCTCCAGATGGTGCCAGGTGAAATCACTTCATTATTACGTTTATATCAGCTTATATATCAACTATACGGCTTATTTGTCTATCAGAATTGATCTAATATGATATAATAAACACTATAAATAACAAACAAACATGTTATATACTCTAGACTGAATAAAATAGGCCATATATAGCGGAGTCCACCAGCAATATTTCGATATAAATGTGTTACTCCTCGTCTCCTGTTCTATTGTTTGTATGTGAGTGATAGAAAACGGTATTTTGAAGAGGATAACTGCACTAGAACATCAGTTTACTAAGAAATACACCGAAAAAAAAACGCGATTTCCGCGCAAAAAATTTTTTTTTTGAGACGGTAGGCCTGCCGGCGTTCTAGGCCTATATCTCGGAAGTAACTTTTTCACATATTTCGCTAATGTACACAATTATTAATTATTGTATTGAAATGATTTTCACTGACAATATAAAACAAAGTGTGTTTGAAAATGTGATGATTCTTTTTTAGGAATCCATCAAATATTTTTGATTTTGTGGGAGGTAAAAGGCAGATATTTTGGTGAATGCCAAAAAGTCTATCAAAAGTATTTTTTTTTTCCATGATAATAAGACATATTAGATAAAACATGTCCCGCCCAAATTAGTGTCAGATGTATTCTAACGGTTGGGATTGTCGGAAGTGCCACTCGAAGTGCCATTTTGTCATACCTTGCTGCCATATATGAAAAGTCATTAAATATTTTTTTCTCTGTTGTTTGTTGGCCAATCATACTGAAACTTTGTCACATTCTTCTACATATGAACCTCTAAATGTACACCAAAAATAAAAAAAATTGGTTGAAAAATAAAGAGTTGGCATCAGGCTTTGTACTCAGAATGTTTAGGGAATGGCAGACGAGGACCACCTTGGCGTATATAGTGGCAGAATCAGATGGGGGGGGGGGGTTGTGGAGGGACAGGGCCAATCCGCCAGAGAAAGTATCAGTTTTTATACTGATTTTTGGTTTAGTAGGTAGTAGGTTGGTAGACAGCAACCACCCAGGGAAGTACTACCGTCCTGCCAGATGACTGTAAAACAAAAACCTGTAACTGTTTTACATGATGGTAGGATTGTTGGTGTCTTTTTCTGTCTCATAAGCACGCTAGATAACAGGGATATCTTGCTACTCCTACTTAAAGTTTGGTCACACTTCACAGACATGCACATGCATATATATATATATACATACATCTAGGTTTTTTCTCCTTTTTCTAAATAGCTCTTGTTCTTCTTTATTTCTTCTATTGTCCATGGGGAAGTGGAAAAGAATCTTTCCTCCGTAAGCCATGAGTGTCGTATTAGGCAACTAAAATGCCGGGAGCAATGGGCTAGTAACCCTGTGGAAAATTTTCAATTTTCCGAAACTATAGCGCCTAATAGGTGTTTTATGTGCCGATATGAGTCAAAATGTATTTGAAAATGGAGTAGAACCAAGAGTTCCCTTGGCGCATGCGCGGATGTGCGGGGGAGGAAGGCGGATTGTTTTGAATGTGGTGAGGAGGCTGAGGAAACCGGGGAAGGAGGAAACTGGCGTTCACGGGAGCCCAAGGATCGATATGGGCCTCAATTCATAATAGGAAGTGTCGTGACTGTCCCTAGTGAAGAGTGAGGGAACGTGATTTACGGGATCAATGTAAAGGGGTGGTAAAATTAGTGAATAATGTTCGACCGGGTGGCAGGTGCACGGCCATGGTGTGTGTGTCCAGGGGAAATACCCGTGTGTTAATCCTCGCTCATCGGCCTCAGATCTTAATGGAGTGACCTCTAATTTGTATAATAGTTATGAGACGTTAAATCGTCTTGAGAATGGTAATGTAATCCGTGATAATAACATTAAGTTAAGAGAATGCGGGATGTGAAATAAGTCGCCTTGCTCCGAGTGAACACGTTAGACCCTTTTGTTTCCCGAGCGGGGAAAGGTGAAGCTCATTGATCCTCGATTTCTAAACCGAGGACCAAACGACGGATACCTCGTCCTGCCGGAATGAGGAACGTGTCGGTTGTAACAGGACATCGAAATTGAGATGTGTTGAATGGAAGAAATAAGGATTATCAATCACCCCACGTTAAGTAACCCTTTAGTTATAACAAACTTATCCTGGCAGTTGGGTTATGTTGTAGTTAGATAGGTTATGAGTGATCCAGTACCTCAAGTGACCACTAGAGAACATCTGGGTAAGTGGTGGGATTACGGATAAAGTTATCTTGATGGATGTATTCCAGGTGTATCCTACTACCCCCCCCTTCATTCAGCTAAACTAATATAATCTATACAGTCCCAATTAACTAGTAGCACCGTATTGTGTGTGCTACCCAATCCATACTGGTCTCGGATAGATATGGATAGATTGTGAGGTCGAAGGGGCCACCTGTAGTGTCCAGAGGTGGGTTAAGTTTTCTCACATGTCTACACGGGGTGTCTACGGTAAAATATGGTTTTATGTTTGTCTCCCAATGAGATTACTTGTTGGTATATAATGTTGGAGGTACATAAGATAAACACCTAGAAGAAAATTTTCCATTATCTGCCCGCTTGTCCTTCGTTGGAACCGGATGCAATCAGTGAAAAATTTAATTTGAATTAATTACTTAATAATTAAGTGACTGATTGAAGGAAGTACGGTTGTAGGGTGCTCAAGTTTAATCGATCGTGTGATGGATGATAATTAGCCAATAAATTGATTGCACATGGGTGCGCTAGGATTTATACAGCTCGCTAAAGTGCAAGAATTTTCTTATAAGGCCGTCTACTTAGTAGAATAAAGGGTGATTATTGATTCCATAACCATGGCAGGGTTGAGGAATTTAGTGCGATGGCAATTCCCTGGATGCCAAAGCAAAGAAGCGTCACTCAAGCTCGGAAGGGTCATGTTACTAAATCATACAAGAAGTGTTATATGGGAGTTAATGAAACAAGAAAACGGTAAACCTGAGACTTAAAAGCTAACACTAGATGCCTTAGGAAATAGACTTGAGTCATATAGATTGTGGTTTAAAAGACTATGAAAAGAAGCTGCTAGAGAATTGTGGCAGATGTTGCTGAAAGGGAGGGATCTGCTGGATCAACATTATGAAGTGGAGACAACATGTGTCTGCAAAACTAAGGCTTTCTGTTGGAGATGTAATAAGGGTGTAAACAATGTTGTGGTCAACCTAGCTAAGGAAAGTCAGAGACATCTACAAAAAACTCCCAGAATTCTGTATGCTGTTGTTATTCCGGAGAACATGGGAGGGAGTTTTGTCTATCTTTAAGAAGCAGTCGTACATGATAGGAGTGATCTTGCAAGAGTGTTACCAAAATTATGCTATTTTAAAGGAAAACAAAAAAAGGGACAAGTAAGGGGGAGATGGCATTTTTCATACAAACATCCCAAATGAGATGACTCCAATAGTGAGGCAGGTGACTTGTTGGAGGTCACTTCGGTAAACTTGGAGCACAAAGTAGGCTGGACCTAGTAGCTAATTTGGCTAATTTGAAGGACTCCAGATCACAACGCAACAGTTTACAGCAATTTAGGATCAAAACTAGAAAGCCACTCTTCTAAGACCTTGCAGAAATAAATATGATCTGGAGGGAGGCAGAGTGGTTGTTGAGAGCCTGATTCAGAATAAATTGAAACCACAAGACCATAGATTGAGTGGTTAGAGGCTTAACAGATATCACAAGGGTTACTTCAGGGTTGGAAGAAATTAAGAGTGGGACTGAAGAGATAATTGTCCAACTGCAGACCAGCAACCATTACCTCTAGGAATACCACGTCGACTGGACCCCCAGTGCACCTGCCAAGTTCCACCAAAGGGAAACCTTATCTAATATCAATAATCTAAGCCACCTACTACACGGGGTTACGTAGGCAACGTATCAAGTGACACGGTGCCAGTTTAGTGGTTCTCCCCCTCCAAGCAAGAGGGAGGAAAGTTCACAATAAGGGTTAGCACCAGTTGATAAGAGGTCAGGAAAGATAGGAGAGATTGTATCTTCTGCAACGGTACTCATTTCTCTAGAACTGTAATGCCTATAATCATGGGATGTTAAAGGTGAAGATTGGAAGAGCTTGCTAGATGTATCAGTGTCTAGGAATTCATAATGTAAGGGATTGCGTGCTAACTTGCATTATTGTATCAGTTGTTTAACAAGGGAAGACACCACTTAGCTATGTCGTAGGGCGATCTATTCGTAATGATGGTAACAATACTACATGATAGTGATATAAACCAGATCACAACAGAAAAAATACGTAGCCCACGTTAAAGATTGCAGCCTAACGTGGTAATGGATGGCCTTGCTGGGTAGCTTTGCCTGTGTTGGATGTGGTGATTAATGATAAACGGCGTAAATCCAAAACTGTTAACGGCATTACTGGATCAGGGATCCCAACGTACCTTCATTAAAACGTAACTGCCTTAATGGGATGAAGTACAAATGGGAGATCTGCTATAACTCAAGCTATCTGGCTTTCTCTCGAATAAGAAGGCCCAGTCATACGACACTGTTTTGAAACTGTCGGCTGGGAATTGGAGAGGGGAATACGTATAATTGCCGTAATTGTGGATAGTGCTCCCAGGAGAAATATCCTAACCATAGGGCTGGTAACGCTACTGCTGAAAGGGCTTTCGAGTAAGGTAGTTGGGCACCTTTGGTATAAATTATGATTCGGTGGGCCCAATAGATATTTTGATGGGTAGTGGACCATTATGCCACCTTTGTAAAAGGGTATGACAAAGAAATGCGAAGTCACCCCTTCTAAGGACGCCGGAGGTCTCGTGATGTATGGCAGGCTTCCTCGTACCGATAATGAATGACTGGAGGAAAATCCTAAATACAGTTACGGTGTGTCTTATCATGACGTATCACCCCAGTGTAAATATACTTCAATAGAGGTGAAGTTGAACCTGTGGTATAATTTATGGGAATTGGACAGCATGGGATCAATGTAAATGAAGAAAGTCCAGATGATTCCCTTTACTCAAGGAACAATACCAGAAGGATGTTAAATTTTGAAATCTGGGACATACTGGGTGAGACTTCCGTGGAAGCTGAAACCTTCCAGACCTACCAACTAATTTCGGATGGCGTATGGACAAATTAAAGGCTCAGCTCCACGGAAATGTGCAGACACCAGAAACTGTTGACAGCTACGATGATATAATTAATGAGCAGTTAAATAATAAATTCATAGAGGAGGTACCTCCGAGCAAACCCAGATTTTATGGTCACTATTTGCCCACACGGAGTGAAGGAAGGATTTCTAAGACCACTCCTCTGAGGATTGTGTTTAATTTTAGTGCAGCCAGTAATAAAGTGATACCTAGTTTGAATGACGTTTGATGACAGGTCCGCGTCGTTGGACGGAAAAACTGGGAGAATACTATTAAACTTCAGGGTTAAGATTATGCCTTTTATGCAGACATAAGTTAAAGCTTTCCTGAGAGATAAAGATATGGGTCTGCTGGGGCTTGGACCGGGATTGCACTAGGTTCCTTATGGCCCGAGAATCCTAGTGACCCACTTAGTTCCCTGAAGACTTTTCGCTTCAGGAGTGTCATTGTTTGGTGCTACCTCCAGTCGTTCCTACTCCAGGCAAACGATAAATGCCACACCTTACGTACGGTGGTCCACTGTGTGGAGTAAGGGGTTAAACAATTTTATTGTGAGACATACTTTCCTGGGGGGTGACGTCTACTGAAGAGGAACTAATGAGCATATACGCAGGGGCTACTGAAAATAATGCAAGGTGCAAAATATGCCCTGAGGGAATGGAAAGTAATTCGTCAGTTTATGAGTTCATATTAATAAAGACAACCCTGGAGTTGAAGTGTCCTGATATAGTTAATGTGCTATGGGACTGACTTGGGACACAGAGGGAGACTTGTTATCGTTTAAAGCCTAATGACTACAGCAGGCCAATAAAATTAACCAAGAGAAGTCTTGTTGCAGAAGTTTCTACAATGCTTCGATCCACTGGCTTGTGTCCCCACTTACAATAAGAGGAAATAATTGTTGATACAAGAAGCATGGAAGCTTAAGTGTGCTTGAGGATGAAAACCCTACCTGAGGAATTGTTGAAAGGTGGAAAACGAATAGTGGAATATGTAAAATTACCATGTTGAAGTTCCCCGTAATGTGGCCCAGTCAAGAGGGAGAAAATGTACTCACAATTTTTTGCAAAATGCTTCGAAATTGCATATGGAGCAGTCGCTTTACCTTCAATGTAATAGTGCCATTTCTCTTGTTACGGTCTAAGGGCTAAGGTGGCTCCAATAAATCACGCACATTACCTCAGTGGAAATTAAACGGCCATTTATGTTGGTGTCAAATTAGCCAATTTATAAAGAAATAAATTGCGAGTGATTAATTAATCAGCGACACCGCGAATTTGGTTGATAACGAGGTATCCGTACAATGGATTCGTATTGGTAACAGTTCAGGATTGTGTTTGTCAAATCAGAGTCGGCTGAAATCAATCAAATGCAGGAGAAACATAACAGTTTGGGTCAGCATATGTTAACCTTTAATCACATTCCTGGTGACGAGAACCCAGCTGACTTCTTGTCTCGAGGCTTGACTTATGAAAAAATTTGTGAGTGCTTTATCGTGGTTAAAGGGCAAAGTTGGCTGGTGGCATAAAATTAAACTGGCCGGTGAAAAAAGGCACCATATTGCTCCTGGTCGAAATTACAGTGAGCACCGCTCGGTCAGTTAGTCCCTCTTAGCCTTTGTTGGATATTGAACAGGTTATTCTTCCTTCTACATAAGTGATTAGTGTGGGACCAGAGTTAGTGTTTAAATTTATAAGTAAGATGAAAATCTCACATAATTTTCCCCATCCCTGAAATCTGGCTAAGAGGGTACATGAGAAACCTACAGGGATGAGATTTAAATTATGATGTGACGGAAAACATTGTGAAAGGCTCAATATCTCGAAAAGCTGGGGCTGTATTTAGTGGATGACTGTAATTAGGTGCAGAGGGCAGGTTACAAAAGCTTGAATTGGGGGAATATGTAAGGCACCCCTATCTTGCTTCCCAAAATCTTCACCTGACATCCTTGATTGTCGTTTATTGCCCTTAATAACGTGTATGGCACGGTGGGGTACAGGATACCTTAAACTGTATTCGGGAACCTTCGGATTCCACAAGGAGGCAAAGTGTAAAGGGGTTATCAAGTCGTGTGTCAATATTGTCGCCGGGTGGATGCCCGAACTACATGTACCAGGTCCTCCACCATTGCCCAAGAACGCGTGCAGTTGGTAAACCACTTTGATGTGACCGGAGACAAAGTGGACTTATAGTGGGCCAATCATTGTGAATGGTAACTTCAGATGGGTCCCCTTGAAGGTGTATGTATGTCTATTTTCTTGTACAGCTACTAGGGCTGTTCACTTGAAGTGGCTCAGGACTTGTCTGCAGAACCGTTTCATACAGCTGTTCCGGAAATTTGCTGCTAGACGATCTGGCAAGATGATGATCTCAGATAATGCTACCAATTTTGTAGCAGGTTGCTCACACTTGATGAAATTAATAAGAGTGATGATGTACAGTCTTGTGTGGACCCAGCGAGGGTGTGTCTGGAAATTTATTACTCCAGATGCCCTGGCAGGGAGGATGTACGAAAGAACAATGATAGGCTACATTGAAAAGATGTCTTCCGTAAGGTGACTACACAGGAAGAGAATTGATTTGGAGGAGTTCGGGCAGTGTTGGAGGAGGCAGAAGAATCGATCGTGAACCAATCTCCCTCTGTCATACATGAGCGGGGACACTCCTGACGCGGAGATCTCTGACCCCTCCCTCTCACCTAATATGTGGACAAGGGTTAGAAGCTGCGCATATCTATAGAGATAATCCCGAGGGAAGTGATGAGGATTACAATAACGTGACTGTGTGAGTGGACAAGTTCCAAAATGTTAAATAAGGTAAATTATTCATTGGTCTGATATGTGGCGTAAAGAAATTATCTTTTACACTATGTGAACACTTTTATGGTGCGCCAGAGGCAGTAACCCGGACAGAACATTCAACCAGGTGACATTGTGTAATTGAACTGAACAACATCGAACACTGTGGCTCTGGGCAAGGTAGTTACATTATACCCTGATGCACAAAGGTGTTGTCAGGGGAACGTCAAAGTTGTTGTGGTCGTGCGTCAGGGAAAGTTTGCGTACCATAATAAATTAATTCCCTTAGAATTAAATGGTGTTCAATCCAGTGCAGATGAAACCTAAGGGAAAGGACACGAGGGATATGAGACACTGACCGGGTAATGGCAAGAAGAAACTGTAGTAAGACCCCACTACTGAAAAACAGCAGCGCAATCTTGAGAGGGCTGGGAACGTCTCCTGGAGGAAGACGCAATTTAAGTAGTCTATAGCGCCTAATAGGTGTTTTATGTGCCGATATGAGTCAAAATGTATTTGAAAATGGGGTAGAACCAAGAGTTCCCTTGGCATGCGGATGTGCAGGGGAGGAAGGCGGGATTGTTTTTGAATGTGCGTGAGGGGCTGCAGGAAACCGGGGATGGAAGAGGAAATGCGTTCCCGGGAGCCAAGGGATTCGATATAGGGCTACAATTCATAATAGGAAGTGTTCGTGACTGTCCCTAGTTGAAGAGGGGATGAGGGACGTGATTTACGGGATCAATGTAAAGGGGTGGTAAAAATTTGTGAATAATGTTGACGGGGATGGCAGGGAGCCGCCATGGTGTGTGGTACAAGGTGAAATACCCGTGTGTTAATCCTCGCTCATCGGCTCAGATCTTAATGGAGTGGGACCTCTATTTGTTATAATAGTTGTGAGACGTTAAATCGTCTTGAGAATGGGCTAATGTAAATCCGTGATAATAACATTAAGTAGAGAATGCGGGATGTGAAATAAGTTAGCCTCTTTGCTCCCGAGTGAACACGTTAGTGAACCTTGTTCCCGAGGCAGGGAAAGTGAAGGTCATTGATCCACGATTTCTAAACCGGGACAAACAACGGATTACCTCGTCCTGCCGGAATGAGAACCGTTGTCGGTGTAACAGGACACGAAAATGAGATGGTGAATGGGATGAAATAAGGATTATCAAACACCCACAGTTAAGTAACCCTTCTAGTTATAACAAATTATGCTGGCAGTTGTGTTTGTTGTAATTACGATTGGTATGAGGGATCCAGCTACCTCAAGTGACCACCAGAGAACATTCTGTAAGGGGTGGGATTCTGTATAAATGTTTGCTTGATGATGTATCCAGGTGTATCCTACCCCCCCTTCATTCAGCTAAACTAATATAATCTATACAGTCCACAATTAACTAGTAGCACCGTACTTGTGTGTGCTACCCAATCCATACTGGTCTCAGGATAGATATGGATAAGAATTGTGAGGTTCGAATGGGCCACCTGTATGACCAGAGGTGTTAAGTTTTTCTCACATTGTCTACTCGGAGTGACCTACGGTAAACAATTATGGTTGTCTCCCCCAATGAGATTACTTGTATGTATATAATGTTGAGGTACATACAGATAAACACCCTAGAAAATTTTCCATAAACCCCTTCTCCTGCAAACATTTAATAAAAAAGAGAAGAAGAAAAACTTTATAAAACTGGGATGCTTGAATGTGCGGGGTGTAGTGCGGAAGACAAGAAGCAGATGATTGCTGATTTATGAATGAAAAAGAAATTGGTATCCTGGCCCTAAGCAAACAAAGCTGAAGGGGGTAGGGGAGTTTCGGTGGGGGAAATTCAATGGGATTAAATCTGTTGTATTGAGAGAGTTAGAGCTAAGGAACGGGGTAGAAATAATGTTGAAGATCAGTTATGGAAGGAGAAAAGTGAATATGAATGTGTAAATTCAAGGATTTTGTGGATTAATCTAAAGCTTGGATGTGAAAAGTGGGTATAATAAGGTGTATGCACTGAGAAGAGAGGGAATGTAGAAGGAGAGAGGAGATTTAGGCAGATGTTAAGTGAATGTATAGGAACCTTTGAACCAAGTGGAGAGAGTAATTGTGGTAGGGACCTGAATGCTAAAGTAGGAGAAATTTTTAGAGAGGGTGTGGTAGGAAGTTTGGGGTGCCAGGTGTAAATGATATTGGGAGCCCTTTGGTTGAACTTTGTATAGAAAAGCGCGTGTTTGGTTATAGGTAATAAATATTTAAGAAATAAGAGGATAAATAAGTTATACAAGATATGAGATATGGCGAAATGACAGTAGTTGGTTGGATTATGTATTGGTAGATAAAAGACTGTTGAGTAGAACTTCAGGTGTACATGTTCTATTAGAGGGGCCACAGATATGTCAGATTCACTTTTTAGTTGTAGCTTACACTGAGAGTAAATGGTAGATAGGATACAAAGGAGAATAGAAGCATCAGGTTAAAGAGAGAAGTGTAAGGTTTATAAACTAAAAGAGGAGGTAGTTAGGGGTAAGATATAAACAAACTATTGGAGGTTAGATGGGCTAATGAGAGCATAGCAATGGGGTCGAAGAGGTATGGGGTAGTTGTTAAAAATGTGTGTTCTGAAGTGATCAGCAGAAGTTTGTGGTTAGAGGAAGGTGGGTGTGGGAGGGAAGAGGAGCGATTGGTGGAATGTTGATGTAAAGAGAGTAGTAAGAGAGAAATAATTTAGCATATGAGAAGTTTTTTACAAAGTAGAAGTGGAGCAAGGAGGGGAAGAGTATATGGAGAAAAAGAGAGAGGTTAAGAGAGTGGTGTGAAGCAATGTGAAAAGAGAGCAAATGAGAGAGTAGGTGAGATGGTAGATTTTTCAACAAATTTTGTTGCAATAAGAAAAGTTTTGGAGTGAGATGCAACAAGTTAAGGATCAGCCTAGAGAACAAATGGATTTGATCAGTTAAAAATAGGAGAGGAGAGTTATTAAGGGAGTAGAGTATGCGGAAGTTGTTGGGAATATTTTGGGAATTGTTGCATGTTGATGAAGATTAAGGAAAGCTGTGATTTCGTGTATAGGTAAGGAGGAATAAATCTTGTAGGAGTGAAGGAAGAGCCAGTTGTGAGTGTGGGAGAGTTTGTTGAGGCAGTAGGTAAAAATGAAAGGGGTAAGGCAGCTGGATTGATCGAGATAAATTATAGAAACTGTTAAAATGCAGTGGGGATATTGGTTTTTATGTGGTTGGTGAGTATTTTTAATAAATGTATGGAAGAGGGTAAGGTACCTAGGGATTAGGATAGCGCATGCAAAGTTCCTTTGTTTAAAAGGCAAGGGGACAAAAGAGAGTGCAAAAATTAATAGGGGGATAAGTCTGTTGAAGTTAATACTGGTTAAGTGTATTGTAGAGTTATTATTGAAAAGAATTAAGAGTAGATGGAGAATGGATAGCAGCTGAAAAAGGAGGCTTTAGGAAAAGGTACGGGTTGTGTGGACTAGGTGATTTACACTAAAACACATAAATGAAACAGTATTTAGATAGGTTTAAAGAGATTTGTGGCATTTATGGATTTTGAAAATGCGAGCTTATGACAGGGTGGATAGGGGGGCAATGTGGAGATTGTGGCCGATGTATGGTATAGGAGGTAGGTTCTGAAAGGCAGTGAAGAGTTTTTACGAGGATGTGAGGCTCAAAGTTAGAGTTATGTAGGTAAAGAAGGGATTATTTCCCAGTAAAAAGTAGGCTTAGACAAGGAGTGTGATGTCACCGTGGTTGTTCAATATATTTATAGATAGGGTTGTAAGTGAAGTAAATGCGAGGGTCTGTTCAAAGGATGTGTGGAGTTAAAAGATAAAGAATCCCACACACAAGTGGGATGTTGTACAGTTGCTCTTTTGCTGATGGGACACTGTGCGCTTGGGTGATTCTGAAGAGAAGTTGCAGAGGTTGGTAGATTAATTTGGTAGGGTATGCAAAAGGAGAAAATTGAAAGTGAATAGAGGAAAGAGTAAATTTATGAGGATAACAAAAAATTAGGTGATGAAAGATTGGATATCAGATTGGAGGGAGAGAGTATGGAGGAGGTGAATGTTTTCAGATATTTGGGAGTGGACGTGTCAGCGGATGGGTCTATGAAAGATGAATGTGAATCATAGAATTAATGAGGGGAAAAGGGTGAGTCGTGCACTTAGGAGTCTGTAGAGACTTTGTCCTTGGAAGCAAAGAGGGGAATGTATGAGAGTGTAGTTTTACCAACGCTCCTGTATGGGTGTGAAGCATGGGTGATGAATGTTGCAGCTAGGAGAAGGCTGGAGGCAGTGGAGATGTCATGTCTGAGGGCAATGTGTGGTGTGAATATAATGCAGAGAATTCGTAGTTTGGAAGTTAGGAGGAGGTGTGGGTTTGCCAAAACTGTTGTTCAGAGGTCTGAGGAAGGGTTGTTGAGGTGGTTCGGACATGTAGAGAGAATGGAGCGAAACAGAATGACTTCAAGAGCGTATCAGTCTGTAGTAGAAGGAAGGTGGGGTAGGGGTCGGCCTAGGAAAGGTAGGAGGGAGTGGGTAAAGGAGGTTTTGTGTGATAGGGGCTTGGACTTCCAGCGGGCATGTGTAAGCGTGTTTGATAAGAGTGAATGGAGACAAATGGTTTTTAATACTTGACGTGCTGTTGGAGAGTGAGCAAAGTAACATTTATGAAGGGATTCAGGGAAACCAGCAGGCTGGACTTGAGTCCTGGAGATGGGAAGTACAGTGCCTGCACTCTGAAGGAGGGGTGTTAATGTTGCAGTTTAAAAACTGTAGTGTAAAGCACCCTTCTGGCAAGACAGTGATGGAGTGAATGATGGTGAAAGTTTTTCTTTTTTGGGCCACCCTGCCTTGGTGGAAATCGGCCAGTGTGTTAATAATAATATAATAATAATTTTGGTTTAGGGAGAAATGGAGGAGGTTTGGGGGGGTGTCGGTGAGGGGATGTTTGGGAAAGAAGGGATCAACAATGTGTTAAGTGAGTAGGATAGGGGAAAGCTTGAGAGTAGTATTAGTGAGAGGAGGTGGAGGCAGTTTTTGGGCTGTGACAGGGTAAGACACTTGGGATAGACGGTATACCAAACGATTTTAATTGGTGTCATTGGGGTATGTAAGGCATTGTTTGGTGGGGGGTTTCAATTGTATGTTAAGTAGTGGAAGGATGGAGAAATTGAAAAAAATGGGTGTCACAGTGTTAGTGCCAAAAAGGAAGGGATGAGTCTTGAGTGATTATAGAGCGATTTCGTTAATGTGCTCGGATTACAAGATTTTTGCTAAGATTTTGGGCAACAGAATGAGGAAAGTGCTGGGTTTTGTAATACACAGGGGGCAGTTTGGTATTCCGGGGAGAAGGATGAGGGATGGACATGGTTTTATCAGGGATTTTATTGAGAGCTGTCCGGGAGAGGGAATACTCAGCTTAGATTGGGAGATTGCATATGATTGTGTGGATAGAGATTTCTTAAGGGTTTGCTTAGAACAGTCAGGGTTTGGGGAGGGGGTGGTGAGATGGGTGAACACCCTGTATGCTGAGGCAGTAGTGAGAATACAGGTAAATGGGAGGTTGGATGAAATTGTACCAATGGAGAGAGGTTTGAGGCAGGGATACCTGCTATCCCAGCTGCTTTTTGCTTGTGTGCAGAATCCCTTCTATGAGTTTGTTGAGGGGGTGAATGACAGACAGGAGATGGATGGGGAGGCCAGGGGGTATTGTTGAATATGTGGATGATACAACTGTTTTCTTTAGGGGTAAGGAAGCGTTGAGGAGGGTGGGTAGAGTGATTCAGATTTTTGGTAATAATACAGGTCTGAGAGTTAATATGGTGAAATCAAGGTTACTGGAAGTGGGTAATTGGATAGGTGGGAGCTTGCGGGAGGGGTCAGGATGGACAGTGGTGGAGAGAAGCAGGGTATGTGGGATATGGTATATGGCGGAGGTGCAGGACTGCAGGAGGGTCGATTCGGAGTCTGTTACAGGAAAGGTTTTGGGTAGACTTATAAGTTTAAGTGCGAAGGATCTAGCATTGCATCAAAGGGCAGTGGTGGTCGACTCGCTTGTCTATAGCAAGGTATGGGGGTGGCGGATGTATTCCCCTTATGGGTGCAGGACATTTTGGAAATCTAGCAGAGGGTGTTAAAGTTTGTGTGGGGTTTTGGGAGGACGTGGTTATGTAAGGACGTAGTTATGACGGATGTTCAACGAGGGGGTTCAGGTTTGTTGGCGTTGGGTCTGCAAGTAATGGCTATCTATATCAAGCAGAGGTATATTAGGGAAGGGGGTGTGTCGGGTGTTAGAGTAGGAAGGGTTATGGAGGAGGCTTGTAGATGGTGGAGTGGCGAGGACTTACGGGTTTTTGAGGATATGTTTAGGGTTTTATTGACAGTGCAACAGGTGGCCAACCTAAAAGTAAAAAGGTTGGTGTGGGCTGTGGGAGGGCAGGAAGTCTTGCAAGGGGTTACCGTGTACCCAACATATGATTGGCAGGTTATTTGGAGGGAATTTAGTAAGTTTAGGATACCGGCTATAGTAAGGGAATTAGTGTATCATTTTATCATTGGGATTCTGGCCTCCAAGGAGGTATTGAGACTCATGGGGTTCGTGGACAAGGCATCTTGTCTGCATTGTGATGCTGAAATGGTGTTTCATGCTGTCTTTTTTTGTCCCTCCTTGGAGGGAGTGAGATTATGGATGAGGGGGGGTTATCAGACTTTTGGGGAGATCGTTTACTGCTTTTAAGGGCATTATTGTTAGATGTACATGGTGTGCCAAAGGATGTGGGAAGGTCTATAATGTATGTCATAGTAGACTATTTAGATATTTCTTGGGGAATGTGGGAGTTAAAGGTTATCGGAGCCTCACTGTTGGTACCCTTTGTCGGGGTCCCTGAGGGTGAGCAAAGGGTTGGTCTCCTTTTCGGGGGATGTAAGGGGGGGATGGTTCTGTTTACTAGTGTATTTGAGGTGTGTAAGATGTGAGTTTTGCCAGGTTTTGTCTGGTTTGTAAGGTTGTATCACCGGTATGGCTTGCCTTTGAGCAACACGAAGAACTTTTTTTTTTTTTTTGAGACACCTTGGTCTTTTAGCCCTCATGGTTATGTTCCCTGTGTTCGAAATACACTTTATAACCAGGATAACAAGCCCTTGGGATCTGGGTTTTAAGAGCCTAGCTGTGTCAATTTAGACTCAAGTCACCAGTTTATGCGGTATATGCAGTTTTTGGTCTTAGCAGGATAAAGTTGCACTTTAATTTTCTTTGGTGTGTATTATGTTTTGTATTATGTATTGAAGGTGTTTTATTTTAAAATTTTCTTTGGTTTTTTTGTAAACCCCGTCTATAAATTAATTTTCCTTTATTGCTTTGTATACATTGACTTTTGGGACTTTTGATTATGCACTTTCAATGAACCCCGTTCTTGGGGACCCCGGATAAAAGGGGGGGAAAGGGGTTCTTTTTTTTCTGGCTTTTTATGAGTCAGTGTGAAGGTAGCACTAGATTTTCTTTACATGGTGTGCAATGTTACCCCCTTCAAATTACATTTTTAAATTTTTAGATGGAGGAGAGTGGGTTTTGTAACATCAGAGAATTTTTTTTTTAAAATTATGTGGGGTTTAAAATTGGGTTTTGGGGTATACTCATTAAATCTGTTGGTTGTTAATTGAGTAAGAATTTAATTTTTAGTAACCTCTTTTTTATTTCCCTGTTTTAGTTTGTTTTTCGTATGTTTAAAACTTGACTTACCAGTAATGCATGGAGATTTGGTTTCACTGTACAGGGTATTATCCGGGTTTTTTTGGTTAAATTTTTAGGTTTTGTTTATATTTGTGGGATGGTTTAAAATTTAAAAAAGGGGATTTGTCTATACTCCTTTGATGTGGAAGAATGTCTGTTTACTGTATAAGTTTTGTTTTAAGATCATGTATATCTCCCTTGTAGCACAGTAAATTTTCCCTTTCTTCTTTTAAAAAAAAAAAAAAATGTAAGACCGCAGGGAGTCCAATAAAAATTTTACGTTTTCCCTAACACATAAATACAATACTAGCCCAAAAGTTTAAAACA
>NC_069489.1:5590361-5736773 GCF_026875155.1 Cherax quadricarinatus | reverse complement strand
ACTTCTAGGAGTTATAAAGGGGTCGTCAAATAACACCAGGTACAACAAAGGAAAATGGGGGAAAACTTCGGCTTCTAGATTTTCCTTTAAACTTTCGCCAGGACCGCACTGAGTGGCGAACCCATGGGTAGTCCAACAGTCTGCTGAAAGAGGTGATTTTCGAAAGAGAAACACGTAAAGCCAACACATAGTTCAAAAAGGTCGATGAAATCGCTTGCTGAAGGGAAGATCAAGTGAATCGTCAATTTTTCCTGCGCAAGAGATCGATGGCTTGTGGGGTAGGTACTTTGGTGAATAGGAAGCCACTCAAAGGCTGGAAAGTTTCTTGTTCCTGATGTTGATGTTGCGAATGCGATTGAGAAGATCACCTGAGTGTTTGAGATGTGCTGGACTGATAGTGCTCAAGAGTTTAGAGAGGTTTTTGCAAAGAATTCCTGAGAGCTGGTGGGGAGCACTGCCTATTCCCCGAGGAATGGGCCTCAGTGGGATACCGGGTTTGTGAGTTTTTGGCGGGCCGTACATCCTGGCAGTTCTGGGGTTGCGGGGTATGGTGTGCAGAAGTTTTTTTCCCTTTTTCGAGGCCCTCAGAATGGGGCCCGAGTCCTTTGAAGAAAAGTTTTAGTAAGGTTGTCCACTTGGTTAGTTGTGAGGGGTTTTGTAGGTATCTGGGTCATTAAGTAATTGAGCATTTTTTTTCCCTGTAATCGTCAGTGTTCATAATAACAACACCCACCTCCTTTGTCACGTTGTGACCCTGATGGTCGTGTTTTTCTGCTAAACCTTTGAGTGCATTGATGTAACGTCGAGGTAATGACTGGGGAGCGCGTGTTGAGATGGCTGCTGAGATGATCCCTTAAAAGATAGCCTTTTTGGAAGTCGGAGTCCATTGTGTCTGTATTTTTAGGCGATGAAATTGAGGCCCTTGTTTCGGTTTCGTAATTCCTGTTGCGAATTTGAGCCTAAGCTGAGGGCTTCAGTTTCTTTTGGGTTGACAGTGGACGAGATGAAAGATTTTGGATAATTTCAGGTCTTCCTAAACTTTTCCAATTACTATTATCGCAGAGTGTTTGTAGTTTCCTAGTAAGTCTGATCTTCTGTTTAACATTCGCTGTGGTAACTCTGCTGCGAATGATTTCGGCGGTGCGTCTGTTCATGTTGCCCCGGAGTGTTGTGCTTAGTGTTTTGGCTTGGAGAAAAGCTTCCTTTGTAGCACTGTTTAAGTCGTCTGCACACTCTTCAAGGTAGGTCCGAGCTGTAGCGGAGAAAGGTGGTTTGATGTTGGCAATTTTAGGAAAGGGGTAATATTGGTAAGACCATTTCTTCGATGCAATCACGAAGAAAATTGTGTCTGTTGCGAAGTGAGTAAGCTTTAGAAGAAGGTCCAGGTATTCTCTGTGTGAAGGATCCATTTCTACTGCAGTGTTTTGACACGATGGACATAAATGGATAGAATAGCGACATAAGGAAATATAAACACATAATGCAGTAAAATTTAGATCCTTTGAAACGCGAGTATTTATAGTCAGGTTCAGAATGCTGAGGTCAGGTGGAGATGCTGCATCTTGATGATGACCGAGGGGGGTTTATAGAGTCTAAAATCTTGGGTACTTGGAAAGGAGATTGATTAATTTTTGTGAGCAGACCCCTCACAGTGTTCTCATGTGGAATAGCGATGAAGAAGTTTCTTGGCAAGTGGTTCAGCTATGATTAAAGAAGCCACTATTCTGGTTGAAGTTGTCGGATATAGAAATAAGTGATAAATTCCAGGTTCTTCGGTATTGAGTGTTGTCTTCTGTGGCGATAATCTTGAGTTTCTGTAGTTTATCAGTGGTTGTGTGAATTACGGTGTTGTACGCAGGCATTCCTTGTGTCGTCAGACCTGCTTGCGTATTGGTGTTCTGAAATACGTGTTTGGAGGTCCTTGATTGTTTCGCCCACATATAATTGTTGCAGTCATTACAAGGATTATGTATACCCCTGCAGAGGGTGGAAGCTTTCCTGTCTATCACTGGTTAATGTCCTTGATGGTCGTGGTTGTGGAGGTAGATACTTGAAATGAGGTTTTGGGAAAAGATGTTGGAAACGTGTTTGGCAATGGAGTTGGTGGGGAGGACAAATGTATCTCTTCTCGCAGTGTTTTCCTTGGGTGTGTTGAAGATGTTTAATGCCCGCGTCTGCATTCTCTGATGAAGTGACGAGGATAGTGGAGTTTAGAAAATACTTGTTCAATCTCGTGCATTCTTCTTCAAGAAACT
Source organism: Cherax quadricarinatus (assembly GCF_026875155.1). Taxonomy (NCBI): domain Eukaryota; kingdom Metazoa; phylum Arthropoda; class Malacostraca; order Decapoda; family Parastacidae; genus Cherax; species Cherax quadricarinatus. The sequence goes on along the minus strand of NC_069489.1, from coordinate 5,734,518 downwards.
CATTGCTGCAGATTCTGAGTGCACGAGGAAGAAGCCTATAATTACACCACGTTTGTTTTGGTGTCGGGGTGAGAGTAAAAAGTGGAGAAGATGGGTTTTGGTGGTGGGTTTTCGATAGACTTTAAAACGAAGTTCCTGGTCAGCTTTGCAAAGTAGAACATCAAGGAAAAGGAAGAGTGTTGTCGACTTCTTTTTCAAGTGTGAACTGGATTGAAGGCTCGACCGGGTTTGAGCTTGTTTTGGAGAGCTTGAACATTGAAGCGTTTTAGGAGTTATGAGGAAAATTTGGTCGTCAACATAAGGGAGCCAGGTGACAACGAAGGAATAATGGTGGAGAAACGTTCGGCTTCTAGATGTTCCATGTTAGGTTCGCCAGGACCGCATTTGGAGGGGCGAACCCATGGGTAGTCCAACAGTCTGCTGAAAGAGGTGATTTTCGAAAGAGAAACACGTAAGCCAACAACATAGTTCAACAAGGTCGATGAAATCGCTGGCTGGAATGGAAAGATCAAGTGAATCGTCAATTTTCCTGCGCAAGAGATCGATGGCTTGTGTAGTAGGTACTTTGGTGAATAGGGAAGTCACGTCAAGGCTGGAAAGTTTCTTGTTCCTGATGTTGATGTTGCGAATGCGATTGAGAAAAACACCCGAGTTTTTTGAATGGCTGGACTGATAGTGCCAAGAGTTTAAGAGGTGTTTTGCGAGAATTCCTGAAGCTGGTGGGAGCACTGCCTTTTCCCCGAGGATATGGGCCTCAGTGGGATACCAGGCTTGTAGTTTTTTGGCGGACCGTACATCCTGGCAGTTCTGGGGTTGCGGGGTTGGTGTGGAAGTTTTTTTCCCTTGTTCTGAGGCCCTCAGAATGCGGCGAGTCCTTTTTAAGAAAAGTTTTAGTAAGGTTGTCCACTTGGTTAGTTGTGAGAGGTTTGTAGGTATCTGGGTCATTAAGTAGATTGAGCATTTTGTTCCTGTAATCGCAGTGTTCATGATAACAACACCACCTCCTTTTTCAGCGGTGGTGACCTGATGGTCGTGTCTTCTGCTAAACCTTTGAGTGCATTGATGTAACGTCGAGGTATGACTGGGGAGCTGCGTGTTGAGATGGCTGCTGAGATGATGCCTTGAAGATAGCCTTTTTGGAAGTCGGAGTCATTGTTTTCTGTAGTTTTTGGCGATGAAATTTTAGGTCTTGTTTCGGTTTCGTAATTCCTGTTGCGGGAAATTTGAGGCCTAAGCTGAGGGCTTCAGTTTCTGTGGTTGACAGTGGACGAGATGAAAGATTTTGAAAAATTTCAGGTCTTCCTAAACTTTTCCAATTTCTATTATCGCAGAGTGTTTGTAGTTTCCTAGTAAGTCTGATCTTCTGTTTTAACATTCGCTGTGGGGAACTCTGGGTGCGAATGATTTTGGCGGTGCGTCTGTTCATGTTGCCCCGGAGTGTTGTGCCTAGTGTTTTTGGCTTGGAGAAAAGCTTCCTTTGTAGCATTTTTAAGTCGTCTGCACACTCTTCAAGGTAGTCCGAGCTGTAGCGGAGAAAGGGGGTTTAGTTGGCAATTTGAGAGGAGTAGATCTTGGTAGACATTTCTTCGATGCAATCCGAAGGGAAATTTTGTCTGTTGCGAGTGAGTAAGTTTTAGAAGAAGGTCCAGGTTTCTCTGTGTGAAGGATCCTTTCTACTGCAGTGTTTTGCAGATGGAAATAAATGGTATAAAATACCGACACAATGGAAATATAAACACAATGCATATTATGAGATCCTTTATTGGCTACGGTTTCGCCCACCGTGGGGTTTTTCAAATCCAAAAGAACTACCTGGGGTGGAAGGGAACGCGTATTTATAGTCAGGTTCAGAATGCTGAGGTCAGGTGGAGAATCTGCATTTTTGATGATTTAACCGAGTGGGGTTATAGGTCAAAATCCTTGGGTTTGTTGGAAAGGAGATTGGATAATTTGTGAGAGACCCTACAGTGTTCTCATGTGGGATAGCAAAGAAGAAGTTTCTTGGCAAGTGGTTCAGCTATGTTTAGAAGCCACTATTCTGGGTTTAAGTTGTCGGATATAGAAATAAGTGATGATTCCAGGATTCTTCGGTATTGAGTGTTGTCCTTTCTGTGGCGATAAGTCTAGTTTCTTAGTTTATCCCAAGTGGTTGTGTGGAATTACGGTGTTTTTACGCAGGCATTCCTTGTTCGTCAGACCTGCTTGCGTATTGGTGTTCTGAAATACGTGTTTTTTGGGGGTCCCTTGATGTTTCGCCCACATATAACTTGTTTCAGTCATTTCAAGGGATTATGTATACCCCTGCAGAGGGTGGAAGCTTTCCTGTCTATCATTTGGTAAGGTTTTTATGGTCTGGTTGTGGGGGTAGTACTTGAAATGATTTGGGGAAAAAAAAGTTAAAAACGTTTTTTGGGGCAAGGGATTGGGGGGGAGGACTTTACTTTTCCTCAGCATGTTTTTCTCGGGGTGTTTTTAAAGATGTTTAATCCCGTCGCCCTGCATTCTCGATAAAGGACGAGGATAGGGGAAATTTTTAGAAAATAAGGGGTTAAATCATCGTGCATTCTTTTTCAAGAAACTCATTCGGTAGTTTCGGGAGTGCAACCCGGAAAAGCCTAAATTACACCACTTTTTGGTTTTGGTATCGTTGGGAAGAAAAGTGGAAAAGATGGGTTTTTGGTTGGGGGTTTTTTCGATAGCTTTAAAACGAATTCTGGTCATTTTGGGCAAAGTAGAACATAAAGGGAAAAAGGAAATGTTGTCGCCTTTTTCCCTTAAAGTGTGAACGGATTAAAGGCTCGCCCCTGGTTGAGCTTTCTTGGAGACCTTGAACATTGAAGCGTTTAGAACGGGGAAAAACTTCTGCAACCATACCCAAACCTCGAACTGCCAGGTTCCCGGCCCACCAAAAACCACAACCTGGAAAACCCCACGAGGCCCATACCCCGGGGAATTTTCCCAATGCCCCCCAAACACTCTCGGGAATTCTTCAAAAAACCCCCAATAAACTTTTTGGCACATCATCCACACATTTTCAAACACCGGGTGATTTTCCCTCAATGGGCATTCCAACACCAACACGGGAACAAAAATTTTCCACCCCTTGCCCCTGACTTCCCTATTCCCCCAAAGTACCACACACAAGCCACGATCTCTTGCGCAGGAAATTTGACGACCCCACTTTATTTTCCCCAATTCCGGGCCAGGATTTCATCCGACCTTTTGAACTATGTTTTTTGGCTTTCCCGTTTTTTCTTTTTGGGAAAATCACCTCTTTCAGCAGACTTTTGGCCCTACCCATGGGTTGGCCCCCCAGTGGGTCCTTGCAAAACCTAACATGGAACATCTAAAAGCCAAACCCTTTTCCCCCCACCATTATTCCCTCGCACCTGGCTCCGTTATTTAAACCCCTTTCTCCTCATAACTCCCAAAACCCGTTTTCAACTTTTTCAACCTCGAAACAAGCTCAACCGGGTCCAGTTTTCAATCCTTTCCATTTAAAAGAAGAAGTCACAGCACTTTTTCCTTCCTTGATGTTCTATTTTGCAAAGCTGCCCCACGAACGTCGTTTTAAAGTCTATCGAAAACCCCCCAAACCCAAAAACGATCTTCCCCATTTTTACTCTCCCCACGACCCCAAAAACCAAACGTGGTGTAATTATGGGGCTTTTTCCCCTCTTTGCACCCAAAATTTTGCAGCAAGGGGATTTTCCTTGGGGGGAATGCACTATAATTGAACAAGAAATTTTTCAAAACCCAAACTTTTTTCCTGGTCCCCTTCCCCCCTCAAAAGACTGCGACGAGGGCAAAAACCATTTTTCACCCAAACCCAAAAAACTGCCGAAAGAGAACTTTGTTCTCCCCCACCAACTCCTTTGGCCAAACACTTTCCCAACATTTTTTCCAATACCTCATTTCAAGTATCTACCTCCAAACCACGCCCCAAAAGGGACATTACCAGTGAAAGACAGGCAAGCTTCCACCCCTGCATGGGTATACAAAATTCCCTTTTTAAAAACTGCACGAATTTAAATTTTGGGGGCGAAACTAAAGGGGCCCCTCCAAACACAAAATTTTCAAACCCCCAAATACCAAAGGTCTGACGACAAAAGGGAATGCCTGTTTAACAAAAACCCGTAATTCACAAAACCATTTGAAAAACTACAGAAACTCAAGACTTATCCCCCAACAGAAGAAAACCCCCAAAATCCCAAAGAATCCGGGAAAAACATCACTTATTTCTATACCCAAAAACTTAAACCAAAAATAGGTTTCTAAAAACCAAAAAGCTGAACCACTTCCCAAAAACTTCTTCATCGCTATCCCACAGAAACATTTTTTTGGGGGGCGCTCAAAAAACTTATTCAACCCTCCTTTCCAACTCCCCCAAGATTTTAGACTCTAAACCCCCCACTGGGTACTTAATCAGATGCAGCATTCTCCCCCTTTACCTCACATTTTAAACCCGGGAACTAAAAAATACTCGCGTTCCTTCCACCCTAGGGTATTTCTTTTTTGTGATTAAAAAAAGCCCACCGTGTGGGCGAAACTAGTCAAAAAAGGATCCCCTTATACTGCATATGTTTTTAAAATTTCCAGGGGTTTTTAAGGGAAAATCAACCTGACGACACGGAGGAAAAGGGGGAAAAGTTAAATTAGGGGAATTAAAGGGGGCCCTTTCCAAATTTCCCTTAAAAAATTTGGGGAAAGGGGGGAAAAACAGATGTTCCAGGATTTGGGAAAGTTTTTCCGGGAACAAGTGGGAAAGGAAAAAGTAAATTTCCCCGTGTTTGGTTAAAAGGGATTTTTTTACAAGGAGAAAGTGGATTGTTGGGAAAATTTGGGTTGGGCGGTTTTAAATATTTTGGAGTGGGTTTATGTTTAAAGTTTCCAGGTAAAAGTAAGGTCCTAAAATTTTCAAAAGGGAGGCGGGGCCAGAACCTTGGCCCTCGCCCCCCAACCCAACTAGATGTTTAACTGGGGGTAAATACACAATGCAAAACCACCCGCAGAAGCCCAGCACGCATTGGAACCCCAAACGGGAAAAAACAAGTGTTTATGACATACAAACCCAAAGGAGGGAAAGGTTGCAGAAGCTGCTAAGTACCTTGATACCTCAAAGGGGAGGGTCGGGACAACATCTCTGCGTGATTACTTTTGAGATGGAGGGAAGATGCTGGCATGCCATTAACCACAATCCTCAATACATCCCCCTTTAAACTGGGCAAAATACCTTAGGTATGGAAGAAAGGGGGAAATGAAAATCAGCATCTTTTTAAAAAAGGAACAACGAGGGCCCCAAACTTCAGACCAGTGGGCCCCTGACTTGTATAGTTAAAAAAAGTCAAGGAAAAAGAAAATCAGGGGGAGAGTGGTGGGAAATCCTTTGGGAAAGCAACAAAATTATAAACGACAACCAGGCATGGATTCATGGAAAGCAAATCCGAGACCAAACTTTTTGGATTTTTTAAAAGCAAGGGAAAATGAATTTAAAACACAGAGAGAAAGGGGGGGGTTTATTGCATTTTTCCCGGACGCAGGGAAAGGGCCCTTTTAAAGCAGTTTTCTCACAAAGATTAGTGCAGAAGCTGGAGGATCAGGGCCCCGTATAACAGAAAGCACCGCAAAGGAACAGGGAAACCTGACAAAGGGAAAGGGAACAACAGTCCCTGGGAAGTGGGTGAGGTATCACAGTGGGCGCCGTTTCAACGGGGTCTCACAGGGGGCATTCTAGGCCAGTCTATTTTAGATATAAGGAATGACATGATTTGGGCGGGGGTAGACTCTGAAGTGTCCCCTGTTCAAAAGATGTTTTGAAGTAAATGAGAAGAAAAAAAAAACAGAGAGGGTCAGGCAGGTTTAAAAAAACATCTTTACAGGTTTGGGCACGTTTTCCCGCAACTGGCCCTTTTCGAATTCCCAAAACCCCGCCAAATGCAAAGTCATGAAGAAATTTGGGGAAGGGCATAAAAGAAACCCCAAAACAGAGTAATTTGGCCCAGGGGACAAAAACTGCAAAAACCCCACTCAAGAAGGAAGAAACTTGGGTAACCCCTAACACCGCGAAAGCCTCCAGAACTACTTCCAAAACCCGGGTAACTGCTGCAGCATTTTTGGGCGCCTGGAAACCTGAGAATAACGTTCCGTACCTTAGTAAGGAATCGCTCAGACACGTATACTGTGTACTCAGGCCCATATGGGGTAGGGAGCACCATTTTTTGGGAAACCCCACTTGTCAAGCACATCAAGAAAAATTTTAAAAAAGGGAAAAAAAGGTTTTCAACAAGGCTATTTCCGGGCCCCAGGTGAATGTCTTACGAAGAGAGGAAAAGAAAATAGGCTGACGCACTGGAGGACAGGGGGTCAGAGGGGGACCTGATAACACATACAAAATAAATACGTGGATAAAGGGGGTCAGAGACAGGATGGGTTTCCCGATAGGGGACACAGAAAAAAGGGGCACAAATGGGAAACTGGGAAAAAAAATCAGACGAGTCACAGGGATGTTAAAGGGAAACATTTTTTTTCCCCGTCCCAAAAAGTCGCCCGGAAGTGGAAAGCCTAGAAATGGGTGTAGTGGAGGCAGGAACCAAAAATAGTTTTTTAAAAAGAGGGGATGACAAAGCTCAGGGGGGGAGAGAGGGGGAAAAGAGGACCCCGTAGGGTCAGTGAATTTGGGAGGACCCGAGCTGGAAATCCCCGGGCCCTTTCATCCCCCCCCCCCCAATTTTTGGAGAACCATTAGGTGATTACACACACAGACGACGTAACGGTGGCTGAAATTTTGCCCACCCCCAGAAAACCGGGAAAAAAAACCCAAAACCCGAAAGTTGCAAGGAAGAAAAGAGGCAAGAAAAAAGATGGGCCAAAAACAGACTTAGAAGGAAAAGCAAAAAAAAACCCACCTAAGAACCCCCTCAAAGGGCCTCAACCTCGAAACTCCACTGCAAAACCCCAAAACACTAACCCCAAAAACCCCTAGGCCCGTGCCCACAGCCCCAAACCCCCAAAACCCTAAACCCCGGTTTTAACCCCCCCAAAACCCCCCTAGTACATTTTCCCCCTCTCTTGCTTTCCCCAACACTAACGTACCGGCTTTAAACCACGTATTAGAAAAGTTGAAGGTTTGGTACACAAACACAGATTTGTAGATGAATGGTTCAGAGAACCGACATGTTGATAAATTAGACACATGTGCAACTCTTGGGTATCTTTATTGAGGAAACGTTTCGCCACACAGTGGCTTCATCAGTCCATACATAGGAGAAACTTGAAGAACAGGAGGAGAATGAGGTAATCAGTCCCTCAACCTTGAGTCGATGTGTTCAGTCCATCAATCTTGAGTAGAATACGGCAGATGAGCGGAGAAGCAGCTTATAAACCGTATGACAGGAGAGGTGTAGCAGTCATAGGTAGTGTCACATTTGTCAATGTGGAAGTAGGTTGTGCCAAGAATTAGGCAAGCGAAGAATTCCTAAGTATTAAGATCCAAGAAGTTGCAGTGTCTGACAGGTTTGTAGATGAATGGTTCAGAGAACCGACATGTTGATAAATTAGACACATGTGCAACTCTTGGGTATCTTTATTGGGGAAAAACGTTTCGCCACACAGTGGCTTCATCAGTCCATACATAGGAGAAATTTGGGAAGAACAGGAGGAGAATGAGGTAATCAGTCCCTCAACCTTGAGTCGATGTGTTCAGTCCATCAATCTTGAGTAGATGGACTGAACACATCGACTCAAGGTTGAGGGACTGATTACCTCATTCTCCTCCTGTTCTTCAAGTTTCTCCTATGTATGGACTGATGAAGCCACTGTGCGGCGAAACGTTTCCTCAATAAAGATACCCAAGAGTTGCACATGTGTCTAATTTATCAACAAACACAGATGGAATATAAAAATACATTTTTGGAGTGTCACGAAAGAATCAAGATGTCGCCAGACATCATAGCTCTCACAGAAGCGAAACTCACTGGGATGATAACAGACAAAATCTTTCTATTCGGACATTGGATCCTGATGAAAGATATAGGGAGTCTGGGGAGGAGGACTTTCACTGCTAGTCAATAACAATCGGGGATTTAAGGAATTAGAAATAATGGACAGAATGGGCAAAACGGAACAACATAAAACAATTCAATTGCAGTGATGTACAACCCGCCACAGAACAACTGGAGGCCAAGAGAAGAATATGAAGAGAGCAACAGGGCAATGATGGACTCACTAGCTGAGGGAGCCATTAAGGGCTCACATAGGTAGGACAAAGTTACTAGTTATGAGTGATTTCAATCACAAGGAGATTGACTGGGAAAACTTGGAGTCACAAGGGGGTTCCGAAACATGGAGATCCATGATGATGGAGGTGGTATTGGAAAACCTCATGCATCAACATGTTAGGGACACTACCAGACAGAGAGGAGAGGATGAACCAGCAAGCCTGGACCTCGTATTCACCTTCAGTGCTTCAGACATCGAGGACATCACATACAAAAGTCGACACAGAGCTAGTGATCATGTGTTTCTAAGCTTCGAATACATAGTAGAGTTAAAAGTGGAGAGGGAAGCAAGAGTAGGATGCATGAAGCCAAAGTACAAAAGTTTAGACTACACAGGCATGAGAAATTTCCTACAAGATGTTCAGTGAGAAAGAGAATTGGTGGGGAAAATCAGTAAACAAAATGATGGACCACGTGACAATAAAATGCAAGGACGCAGAAGAAAGGTTCCATCACAAGGGCAACGGAAATAATGGGAAGACCAGAACAAGCCCTTGCTTCACCCAGAGGTGTATAGAGGCAAAAACTAAGTGTGCTTGAAAATGGAAAAAGTACAGTAGACAAAGAGCCAGGAAAATAAAGAGATTAGTCGAAGACCCAGAAATGAATATGCACATATAAATATGGATGCCCAGCGACAATACAAATACGACATAGCATCAAAAGCCAAGCCTGACCAGAAGCTGTTGTATAGCCACATCAGATGGAAAAGAAGTCAAGGACCAGATAATCAGGCTGAGTAACGAAGGAGGGGAGTTCATAAGAAACGACCGAGAAGTATGTGAGAAGCTCAACATGAGATTTAAAGAAGCATTTACAGAGGAGACAAGAAGGACTCCAGAAAACCAAAATAGTGAAGTACAACAACAAGGGACGAAATACACACACCGAGGAGGAGGCGAAGAGAACTAGATACTTTAAATGCCGTAGGACTGGACATCTCTATATGGGTCCATAAATAGTGAGGAGAGATGCTGTGTGTGCCACTAACTAAAATGTTCAACACATACATTGAAACTAAGCAACTAACAGAGGTGTGGAAGATGGCAACTGTAGTCCCAATTTTTAAGAAAGGAGATTGACATTAGATATTACACTACAAACCAGTGTCCCTGACACTGCAAAATATCATGGAGAAGATTATCAGGAGGAGAGTAGTGGTGCACATAGAAAGAAATAAGCTTTCTACATGACAACCAACATGGTTCAGGGTCACGAACGTACTTGAGAGGGTGTGTAGACTGCATTTTCTTGGACTGCAAGAAGGCAGTGCAATGAATCAAAGAATACTTGACAGGGAGGCAACAACGTGTTATAATATGTGACGAGGTGTCAGAGTGGGCACCTGTGACGAGCAGGTTTCCACAGGGGTCAGTCCTAGGACCCGTGCTGTTTCTGGTATATATGCTTGACATGACAGAGGAGATAAACTCAGAAGTGTCCCTGTTTGTAGATGATGTGAAGTTAGTGAGGAGAATTAAATCAGCAAGCGATCAGGCAGGACTACAAAGGACGTGGACAGGCTGGAAGCCTGGTCCAGCAACTGTCTCCTGGAATTTAACCCAATCAATTGCAAAGTTATGAATGCGAGAAGGGCAAAGAAGACCACAGACAGAGTACAAGCTAGTGGGCGAAAGACTGCAAACCTCACTAGAGTAAAAAGATCTTGGGATGTGGATAAAACTGAGCACATCCCATGAGGCACACATCAATTAGCCCTTTGGGGGTTTCGGCCGTACTAGTACGGCATACACCCCAGGGTTTTTGACGTTCTAGTATGCCTAAATTCTCAAATCTAGTGAGAGAAAGCTGGTAGGCCTACATATGAAAGAATGGGTCTATGTGGTCAGTGTGCGCAGTATAAAAAAATCCTGCAGCACACAGTGCGTAATGAGAAAGAAAAACTTTGACTGTGTTTTTGGATTAAAATAGCGACTTTGCACTGTATTTTCGTATGGTATTTATTGGTGTATTCTAGTTTTCTTGGTCTCATTTTATAGAGAGGACGACATATTACAGAAATTGAGATGATTTTGACTGGTTTTACAATGAAAAGTACCTTGAAATTGAGCTCAAAGTAGCAGAAATGTTCGATTTTTACCAAAGTTCAAAAGTAAACAAATCATGCTACGCGTCCAATACACGTCAACTGGTGAGTCTAATATTCTTTCACAAGTGCGCTGATATTATATATACCATTTGTACACTAATGCAGTAGTCTGCATAACTGTAAATCTTCTATTTTTTGAAAGTGGAAAGCCAAAGAAATATACGAGGGGCCTGGGGATGTGACTAACGAACAGAGAACGTGTTATTTTAGTGCCAGGAATGTCTTTCTTGTTTATTCTGGACCCTATTCGGAAATTGGCATCTTTTGAAATTTGTGTGAAATTGGCAAAATTGCTAAATTCTGACCACTTTATTGGATAGTTGAAATCTGTAAATGGGTGGTTTCTTGTACTCATTCGTAAGAAAAAATGGAGTTCTAGCGAAATAGTTATGATTTTTGTCGACTAGTACACTGGAATTGGGCGAAAATAGGGCTCAAAGTGGGCAAAATCGCCGATGCGTAAACATCGTCGAGACCGCTAACTTCGCGAGAGCATAATTCCGTAAGTTTTAAATCAAATTTACTTTTGGTGTCATTATGATCGAGAAAAGATTCTCTATCTTTTCATAAGAAAAAAATAATTTTTTTTTTTAATTTTGTCTACCCTGAGAACAAGTCTCTGAGAGGGCCCGGCGACTCCCAAAGGGCTAGATAACTGCTGCAGCACATAGGCGCCTGGCAAACCTAACGATAGTGTTTTGCACCTCATTAAGGAATCGTTCAAGACTGTACACAGTGTACGTCAGTCCCATATTAGAGTATGCAGCAGCAGTAAAGAACCAACACTTAGTAAAGCACGTCAAGAAATTATAGTAGGACACACCCCTTCCTAAGGGTATGTCCTACTAGGCAGGGATGGATTATCCATTAAGCAAAACAAGCATATGCTTAGGGAATCATGGGATGGAGGTCGCAACAAATTTTCCACTGTCGGATCTACCATGCATGGTATGATGCAAAACTGCAAATGGTGCAACTTAGCCAGGTTCCACAAAAAAGGCTCCCACAATAAATGAAAAAAAAATTAAACATATGTATCTATACATAAAACAGTACTAACAGAGGTTAATGACATATGTTAATCATCGGAATACAACATAATCAGATTCTGGTAACTCATAAACTGCCAGAAAGATCAGCGACACTAAAGTGATCATTCTTTCTTGGTTTATGTTGGGTGTCCCGGTCGGTCGTTCACTGACAGTGAGCGCAGCTACGCTCAGTACAGTGTTGCCTGATGGTCCCGGTCGGTCGTTCACTGATAGTGCGCAGCTACGCTCAGTACAGAGTTTTGTGCCAGATGGTCGCCCGGACGGGTCTTCCACTGATAGTGAGCGCAGCATAACGGTCAGTACGTGTTGCCAGATGGTCCCGGTCGGTCGTTCACTGACAGTGAGCGCAGCTACGCTCAGTACAGTGTTGCCAGATGGTCCCGGTCGGTCGTTCACTGATAGTGAGCGCAGCTACGCTCAGTACAGTGTTGCCTGATGGTCCCGGTCGGTCGTTCACTGACAGTGAGCGCAGCTAACCGCTTAGTACAGTGTTGCCAGATGTCCCCCGGTCGGTCCGTGTCAGCTACGCTCAGTACAGAGTGTTTCCAGATGGTCCCGGTCGTCGTTTCACAGACAGTGAGAGCGCAGCTAACGCTCAGTACAGTGTTGCCACAAGATGGACGCCGGTCGGTCGTGTCAGCTACGCTCATAACAGTTTGCCCGATGTCCCGGTTCGGTCGTTCACTGTATGAGCGCACAACGCCAAGTAACAGTATTGCGCATATGGTCCCGGTCGGTTCGTGTCACTCGCTCATTACAAGTGTTGTCAGATGGTCCCGGATCGGTCGTTCACTGACAGTGAGCGTCGCTAACGCTCAGTACAGTGTTGCCAGATGGTCCCGTCGGTTTCTGTCAGCTACAGTCTCAGTACATGTTGCCAGATGTCTGGTCGAGTCGTCACTGGACAGTGAGCGAGCTACGCTCAGGTACAGTGGTTGCCAGATGTTCCTCGGTCGTCGTACCTGACAGGTGATGCGCAGCTACGGCTCATACAGGTGTTGCCAGATGGTCCCGGTCGGTCGTTCACTGACAGTGAGCGCAGCTACGCTCAGTACAGTGTTGCCAGATGGTCCCGGTCGGTCGTTCACTGACAGTGAGCGCAGCTACGCTCAGTACAGTGTTGCCAGATGGTCCCGGTCGGTCGTTCACTGACAGTGAGCGCAGCTACGCTCAGTACAGTGTTGCCAGATGGTCCCGGTCGGTCGTTCACTGACAGTGAGCGCAGCTACGCTCAGTACAGTGTTGCCAGATGGTCCTGGTCGGTCGTTCACTGACAGTGAGCGCAGCTACGCTCAGTACAGTGTTGCCAGATGGTCCCGGTCGGTCGTTCACTGACAGTGAGCGCAGCTACGCTCAGTACAGTGTTGCCAGATGGTCCCGGTCGTTCGTTCAAAGACGTGACGCAGCTATACGCTCAGTACTGTTGCCAAGATGGCCCGGTCGTTGGGTCGTTACACTGACCAGTAGTGCAGCTGACGGCCAGTACTGAGTTGCCAAGATGGGTCCGATCCGTCATTCACTGAGAGTGAGCGCAGCTACCTCAGTACAGAGTTTTGCTAAGGTTTCCGGTCGTCCGTTCACTGACAGTGAGCGCAGCTACCTCAGTAAAAGTGTTGCCAGATGTTCTCTGGTCGGTCTTTCTCTGACAGTGATAGCAGCTAGCTCATACAAAAAGAGTGGTTCCACACGGTCCCGTTCGATCGTTCATGTGACAGTGAGTGCAGCTACGCTCTGCACAAATGTTTTCCAATGGTCCCGTTCGGTCGTTCACTGAGAGTGAGTGCAGCTAAGCTCAGTACAGTATAGCCAGATGATCCCGTTCAGTCGTTCACTGAGGTGAGTGCAGCCAAACTCAGTACAGTGCTGCCAGATGGTCCCGTTCGGTCGTTCATTGACAGTGAATGGAGCTACGCTCTGCACAATGTTGCCAGATTGTCCTGCTCGGTCGTTCACTGAGAGTGAGTGCAGATACGCTCAGTAGAGTCTTGCCAGATGGTCCTTGTTCAGTCATTCACTGAGAGCAAGTGCAGCTGCGCTCAGTACAGTGTTGCCAAATGATCACATTCAGTCGTTCACTGAGAGTGAGTGCAGCTGGGCTCAGTACAGTGTTGGCAGATTGTCCTGTTCAGGCGTCCACTGAGTGTGCACATGCGCTCACTAGTGTTGCCAGATGGTCCCGTTCAGTCGTCCACTGAGAGTAGAGCTGCGCTCAGTATAATGTTCCCAGATGGTCCCGTTCTGTCTTTCACTGAGAGTGAGTGCAGCTGCGCTCAGTACAGAGTTGCCAGATGGTCCCGTTGTGTCGTTCATTGAGAGTGAGTGCAGCTATGCTCAGTACAATGTTGCCAGAAGTTCCCGTTCAGTCGTCCACTGAGAGTGCAGGTGCGCTCCAAGTGGTTGGCCAGATGGTCCCGTTCAGTCCGATCACTGAGACAGAGTACAAGTTTGTGCTCAGTACCGGTTGCCATATATTGGTCTTGTTCATTCGTCCACTGAGAAAGATTGTAGCTGCGGCAAAGATAGTATTGCCAAATGGCCCCGTCAGTAGTCTGAGAGCGCTCTGCGCTCAGTAGTGGTTGCCAGAAGTCGCCGTTCATGATTGTTCCCTGAGAGTGAGGGCACTGCTCTAAGTACAGTGTTGCCAGAAAGTCACGTTCATTCGTTCACTGAGAGTTGGTGCAGCGGCTCTCAGTATAATGTTACCAGATGGTCCCGTTCAGACTTCCACTGAGAGTGCAGCTGCGGTCAGAAGTGTTGCTAGATGGTCCCGTTCAGTTGTTTATTGAGAGTGAGTGCACCTACGCTCAGTAGAGTAGTGCCAGGTGGTCCCGTTCAGTCATCCACTGAGAGTGCAGCTGCGCTCACTAGTGTTGCCAGATGGTCTTGTTCAGTCGTCCACTGAGATTGAGTGCATCTGCGCTCAGAACAGTATTGCCATATGGTAACATTCAGTAGTCTGAGAGTGCAGTTGCGCTCAGTAGCGTTCCCAGATGGTCATGGTCAGTCGTTCACTGAGAGTGAGGGCAGCTGCACTCAATACAGTCTTGCCAGATGGTCCCGGTCAGCCGTCCACTGAGAGTGCAGCTGCCGTCACTAGTGTTGCCAGATGGTCCCGCTCAGTTGTTCAGTGAGATTGACTGCAGATGCACTCAGTACAGTGTTGGCAGATGGTCTCGTTCTGTCGTCCACTGAGAGTGATTGCAGCTGCACTCAGAACAGTATTGTCATATGGTCCCATTCAGTCGTCTGAGAGTGCAGCTGCACTCAGTAGTGTTGCCAGATGGTCCCAGTCAGTCGTTCACTGAGAGTGAGTGCAGCTTCTCTCAGTACAGTGTTGTCAGATGGTCCGGTTCAGTCGTCCACTGAGAGAACAGTTGCACTCAGTAGTGCTGCCAGATGGTCCCGTTCACTCGTTCACTTAGAGTTGGTGCAGTGGCTCTCAGTATAGTGTTACCAGATTGTCCCCTTCAGACTTCCACTGAGAGTGCAGCTGTGGTCAGAAGTGTTGCTAGATGGTCCCGTTCAGTTGTTCATTGAGAGTGAGTGCAGCTACGCTCAGTACAGTGTTGCTGTCAGCATAGTTGCTGATCCCTTTATATGTGTTGTATAGCGTATTATAGTACCATCCATGTGCTTTATATAGAAGATCCCTATTAGGCCGAGTGACTGTTTGTGTGATGTCACGGGATGCTCCATGAGTGAGCGGGACAGGCTACCTCGGCCTCACTGGATGAATAGACATAGAAGAAGGCAGAACACGCAAGGCTGGGCTCCATCTCCCATTACCACAGTCTGACAATATAGCATTACCATCCAACAAGTGAGTTTACCTTATCCATCAATCTCCTACCGAACCCCACACGATAATTTGGTGACAGCGGTATGGGCGTAAAATTGATAATTACGCAGATGTATGGAGATTTCTTTCGACCAGCCAGCATGACTGTCGCCAGTAGGCCGACCTAACCCCAGCCAGCTACCCCAAGCCTGTTACTCTCTCAAGCGTCTATCAGCCTCTACAGTGTAGAGGCTGATACACGCTAATATAAAAAGACTGACCAGTGAATGGTGTAGAGTCTACACCATTCACTGGTCAGTCTTTTTATATTAGCGTTTATCTGCTTATTTGCATCACTCCCGAGGGGTTGACCCAAGTTTGCAAAGTAAGACAGTAAGACAGTCTGTGGTGGGGGAGTCAGAACAACCCAGTCAGCCCAAGCCTGATACCATCCAACCATTGCCTGCCAAGCCAGCTTTCCACCCTTGCTGTACTTATCATGAGAAGTTATCAAACTTTTCTGTGTGAAGGGTTAAGATAAGCCAGCCAGCAACTAACCCAGGTGTCTTACTCCAGTACTCAAGCAAGTGGGTACAGTCTTCCTCATCGCTTGTGCTTCAAGCTCCAAGCCATTCTGAGTGCTTTTTCATCCCTGAGGTGTTGTGATATTTCGCGGGTCTGTTTTAAGCCAGCCGGCTTAGAATTTTCTTCGTGCCAGTGAGGGTGTCCCCAGTGAGGCTTATGCCGTTCATCCCATAGGCCCAGTTACCACGCAGTCTCGTCCTTAGCCCTGTTTCAGCCCACTCACCCACTCACTGACACCGGCCTCAGATGCCTCACTCAGCCACTCACCCACTCACCCAACCACTACCACTGTGTTTTGGTACTCTTACTACGGGTTCCGACACCATATTTTAAGGACCACATAGGGGGTCAAGAGCTAGAGTGTGTTTGGCACCACCGTTAAAAGCCTCCTGTGTGAAGTATATCGTCGATGTAAGCGCAATTCTACGATCACGTGTGCAGAGGACAGTAGCCAGCCACGAGAGGATATAAACATCCACCACCACCTCATTCTTCACCAAGTTGCTACAGTGATAATATTTTTTTCATAGAGACTTTTGAGAGTGTTGAGACATTTCTTTTTGTGTTCCAGTGATTTTTTCTTAGTGACATTCAGTAACTCTCGATTAGACTCAGTGTTTATTATATACTGTTTGCAATATTTTTTTTATCTTCTTAATTCACTGTTAATTTTCGTGCTTTATCTTATGTCTGTTGTGTTGTGCTTCTTTTTTTTATACACTTGAAGTAAGTACCTCAGTGTTTTTCCTTTGTTGTGTGTGCAACATATAAGCAGTATAAAATTTGTGTTTACACTTCACAATCACCTTGTGTTCAAAGTATTGCAGTGAAGTAATTCAGTAATTTATTACCTTGTATTCTGCATCACAAGTCAGTGTTGTTTGTTATATTTTTTATCCCAGCATTTGTGTATTCTTGCCAGTTTATTTAATTTTTCTCTGTGTGTTGAACATTTTTGTGTTCATATTCCTTTTATTTAGCCAATGTCTAATTTGTCTTATTTCCATAGACAATAGTGCCATTGTTTTGTTCAAGCAAGATAATTATCTTTTCAAAGTTTTCACACATCAAGTTCCACAGCAAGAAAATTCTAGTATTTTGTTTATGTTGATGTGGTGTGTTCTGCATCACTGTAAGTGTTCAAACCTTTTTGTTCTGTGTTTTTGCACCAATTAATTTTCATGTTTCATTGAACAAATTCACTCTTAGTGCAATTTTTAAGCTGTTCATTTAAAGTAAATTGTTCTTTTGCATGTTCAGTAAGTGTTGCTTAAGCTGAAATTAAGAGTTAATGTGTTCACTAAGTTCATTCCTTGCTATATTTTTTTTCTTGTAAACAGTGTTTTCTTGTGTGTGTAATTTTCTTTTATTATTGCTACATTGACTCATTTTGCAATAATTCTTGTGCAAACATTGTGTTGTCATTAAAAATTTTCTTGCAGAAATTTTAAGTAGTGTTGTGCAGAGTTAAAAATAGATTAAACAAATTTTTTATTTGCAGTTTTTGCTAAAAAGTTTTTTTTCAGTGCGGGGTTTTTTTAAGCCTTTTTTTTTGTGCTAATTTTTATTCTTTCTGTTCCCTTTTTTTTTTTTATTTCAGTGGAAATTTTTTTCCCCGTTTGGGTTTTTTCTTTTTCAAAAAGCCTTTTTTTGATCCAATTTTTAACCCTTTTTTTTGATTTTCATCCTTTTTTAAATTTTTTTATTTTTCCCATTGTTTAAAAGTAAAGACAACCCCACTGTTGGGCCCTTCATTCCCAAATTTTCAGTAAATTTTTACCCAAAAATTTTGAAATTTTAAATTTTAAAATCAAGTTTCCCCGATTTTCAAAGTGTTTTTCTTTTTCGTTTTTTGGGATTATCCTTTTTTTTTGGGCTGGGGGGAGTTTTCCTTGGCCTTTTTCGGGTGGGCCCCCGTCCCAATTTTTTTTAATTTCTTAAGCAGGGAAAAGGTTTTTTCATTTTTTCCCCCTTTCCCCTTTAAGGTTTTTACTGGGGGTTTTTTTGGGGTTTCCCCCCAAATTACAATTTTTTTTTTAATTTTTCCCTTTCATTTCCTTTCGGGTTTCCTAACTTTCTTGTTTTTTTTTCATTTTTTCAAAATGTCCCCCAAGTCCCCTTTTCAAGCCCCAAAGCCCAGCCCAAAAATGTGCCCAGTAAACCCAATTTAATCCGTTCAAAAAATTTTTTAGTAAAACCCCTTTTTCAAAAAAATTAAAACCCCCTCAACCTTTTTAGCCTGCCCTAAAAATTTTGTTTTTTGAATTTCCCAAGATGTTTTTGCCCCTTTTTTTCAATGGTAACCCCGAAAAACCTTGGAAAGGTTTTGGGGGTTTTACTGCGTTTTTTCCCCGGCTTTAAAGCCTTTTTTAGTTTTTGGGGTTTTCCCCTTAGAGAGTTGTTTTTTTTAAATTTGTAATCCGGGAAAAGGGGGTTTATTGCCCGTTCTCCAGCCGCCCCACATGTGGGTTTAACTTGATTTCCAATGAAGGCCCTTTCCCAAAATTCCTTTAAACCCGGGGGCAATATTTGAAAAAAGTTAATCTGTTTAATTTATTTTTAAAAAGGTGCGAAGGGAAAACCCATCCTTTTTTTCCCCCTTTTTTCAAAGGGAAAAAGTGGGTAAAAGCCCAAAGGGCCCGAGGAAATATTATTTTGTTTTTCCCCCTTTGTCTAAAAACCCCTTTTTAAAGCCTCATTTTGGTTTTAAAAAGGTCCCCAAAAAACCCCCAAAACCTTTAAAAAACAATGTTTTAAACCCCCCCTTTTAGGGGTTTTTTTTTAAATTAAGGGAACATTCAGAGTTTTTCAAAAAAGCTAATGCCCCGAACCCCAAAGGGGGGTTAAATTCTAGTCCCCCCCCCAAAAAGCTTATGGGAAACCCCTTGCGCCCCCTTTATCCCCCGTTAAAATTTGTGGGCCCCCCGGAAAACCCTTCCCTTTAAACGAAAATTCCCCACAAACCCAACCCTTTTTTTTTATCCCCCCTTTTTAACCTCCCCCCCTAGTTTTTTGGGGTTTCTACCCCCAAAAATTTCCCCAAACTAAACAATCCCTTTACCATCAAACTAAAGCTAGTTTTTTAAAGTCATTAAATTTCCCCTAGCACCCCCTTAAAAAAATGGAAGTTTTTGTCCCCAAAAAACCTGCTACAATTGGGGGGGTTTCCGTGGCCCCCTTTTTTGCCAAAATTAAATTTTTTCTTTATATCCCCCCCCTTAAAAAGGGGTCGTAATGATTGACGGTAACCCCCCAAAATCTTCCCACTTGCTTATAAAAATCCCTTTAAAAATGACACTTTTTAGTCAATGCCCCCCTTTTAAAAATCCTTAAACTCCCCCCCAGACTTTCAGTGGCCCCTTTTCCCCCAACCGCAGGGGAAAATTTGAGAAACGGGGTTTCCCCCAAAAACCAAACCAGCCCCTCCCTTCCCCAAAAACCAAAGGGGAAAAAACCGAGCGGCCCCCGTCCCCCCTTATCCCGTCCCTTACAAAATAGGTGATTTAAAAGTACACCATCCCTTTTCCCAAAAATTTCCCATGAAACCTTTTTGCCCCCCCCTTTTAAAAAGGAAAAACCTCGCCCTTTTTTTTTGCCCCTTTCCCCATTTTCTCGGGCGTAGAGGAATTTTTGGGGAAAAGAAGTAGAAAAGCCCCTTTTCCCCATAAAAAACCCCCCCTTCTGTTTTTCAATTTTAAATTTTTTAAAAGAAACGATGGTCCCTTTTTGAAAAAAGCTTCTATCCCAATGAAGGGCCCCTTTTTTTCATGGACTTGGTGCGCAAATTTAATATTAAACAGGGCTAGCTTTTTTTAAAGGGGAAGCATTACGACGTGTCCCCCTTTTGAACCAACCCACTGTAAAAATCCCTTAGTTTTGGGGTGCTGGGGGGCCCCCTTGTGAGTCCGAGGTCCCAGACTTGCCCCAACCCTTTTTTATCCAAAGGTTTGAGACTTTAATGCTGCCTTTTTTTGTTGGGGATCAGTTTTCTTTTCCCTTTGGGGACCTCCCCACTGGGAAATTTGGGTTCCCGCGAGACTTTCGGGTTTTGCTTTGACCCTTACCCAAGGGAAAAGCCAAATTGACGATTGGGTTGTTCCAAATTTTTGGGGGTTTCCAAAATTTGGGGGTTCCCGAAATTGGGCCCTAACCCGCCGCAGAGTCCATTGTATGGGTTTAAATCCCTTTCAAGCCAATGCATTCTCCGTTGCGTCCCCAAAGGGGGAAAGGGACCCAGTAACTCTGGGGCCCCCTCCCATCGTTTCCACCTACACCCTTTAAATATGCAAGTTGTTGGGTTTTTCCCAAGGGGGCCGAGGGGGGCTCCCCGTGCTTTGAGTGCTCAAACTATCCTTTGCAAAATCGCTAGTTTCCCCAAAAAGTTTGTTTTCCACAGGGGCCCCTTTTTTCCCGGGAAAAAAGGGTTTCCCCTTTAAATAAAATGCAATCTCTTTTTTGATGTCACATGCCGTCTTTCAGAAAAAACGTTTTTGTTTTCCCGGGTAGTGCCCAGAAATGTCTGTTTTTTTTTGTTTTCCCAATGTTTCCCCGAAAGGGGGATAAAATTCCCCGTTGGGCATTTATTCCTGCCCAAGGGAAAAGGGTTTTTTTTTTTGGTTTTAACCTTCCCTTTTCCCCGTTTTAAGGGGACAGTTTAAAAATTCCAAATTTTTTCCTTTCTTTAAAAAAATTTTTGGGTCACAGTGTTTTTCCCGAGAAAATTACTTAAACTTTTGACCTTTGTTCCCCTATCCCCTTCCCCTTTCCCCGTACAGGAAAGGTTGCCACCTTGGCCATGGGTTTGTGTAAAATTTCCCAAAAGGGGGGGCCCCCTTTTTCCCCCCCACTGGATCAATCCCCTCCCAACCCCGTTTTTAGGAGAAAGACTTTGCTCCCCCCTGACCTTTCCCCGAGAATCAAGCCCCTTTGTTTTACTCTTTTTGAAAAAAATTGTAAAAACCCAAAATTTCCTTAAACCCAAATGAAAAAGATGGGTTTTAAATTTAAAATTATTGTCCCCCTCCCTTTTTCCACTTTAACCTGGTAAATTGAACCCCACTATTTACCTGCATACGAAAAAGCCTCTTTCCCCAAATTGCTGGGGGCCCGAGGAATTGATTTAAAAAAGGCTCGATGATGGAAATTTTTGCACCCAGCAATTCACCCCGGGAATGCCCCCCTTGAAACTTTTTGGCCAAAAAAAAGGACGGCCCCCTTGGCGGCCCCGGGGATTGACTTTTTTGGAACTAATTTCGAAAAATTAAATTTCCCGATCCCCTTCCCCCCTTTCCCCCCGTACTTTGATTTTCCCCGCAAAATCGGGATAAAAAGTTTTCCCCCGGGGCCCCGGCTTTTTTTAAAAAGGGTTTTTTTCCCCTTCCCCCCCTTCACGAGGACCCGCCAAAAAGTTTAAAAAGCATTTTTTCTATCCCCAAAAAGGGCATTAAACATTTCCCTTCCCATGGCTTTTGGATTTCCGATCTTCTCCTAACAAAGTTTCTAGGAAAACCTGACCCAAAAAATCTTTTTGAGGTCTTTTAGGTAAAGCATTTTTGGTTTTTGATTTTACCTAAAAATCCCCTGGCCCCAAAAATGTTTGGGAAAACCCAACCCCGAAAAAACTTATATAGTATTGGGAAAGCTTGGGAAAAAGCCAAAAATTTTAAAAATCAAAACCCGTCCCAAATGCAATTTTTTCGATCCCAAAAAAAGTTTCTTGGTCCAAGTCCCCCCCCTCCCCAGAGGGTTTTTCAACTGGTTTAAAATAAAAATTAACGGCAGTACAAAATTTTTCCCCTCCCCCAAAATTTCCCGTTTCCCGTTTTGATCCTTTTTGGGGGGCCCCCAGCAGGTTTTTTTTTACAGATCTTTTCATTGCTAAATTTTTTTTCAAAAAGGGGCCCCCCCCTAACGAATTGGGTTTAAAAAAAAAAATTGCTCCCCTTTTGTTTGGGGCCCCCTTCCCCAAGAAAAAAGCATTTCCCGACCCCTAAAAGAAAAAACTAACAAACCCTCCCTTTTTTTGAAATTTTCCCGATTTTTTTTAACCCCCTTTTTTTTGAAAACTGATCCCCATTTTAAATTTTTATGGGGGGCCCGGGAAATACTCAGGAAAACTGGGTGGCAAAGGTTTCAATGGCCCGTTTTTTCATTTTCCCCCTGAAATCCTTATTAAGGTGGAAAAGTAATTATACAGGAACCCGGCAAAAAAGGCCTTTTTGCAATAGTTAAAGGTCTTTTTTAAAACACTTCCGAGGCCCCTTTTTTTTAACCCGAAAACCCGTTTCCCTGGCCCCCTCTGAAAACCCCTTTAAAATTTTTGAACAAACAGCCTAATGGAAAAGGTTTTGCCCCAAAGGGGCATAGACTATCCAAGAGTTTTTTAAAACCCCCTTTTTAACATTTTTCCTGGAAAAAATAAAAATTTTGTCCCCCGAAACTTTTTTTTGCCAACACGTTTATGGGAGTTTTCTGAGATCCCCATTACTTTCCGAGGATTTTTTAAAAAAAAGCCCCAAAAAAAACCCAACCCAAAGTTGGGTTTGGGTGGAAAATTTAAAACCTGCTCCCGGAAAATCTTTTTTCTTTCTGTGAAGCCACCCCCCACCCATTAGTGATTTTTAAAAGAGCCAAGGGAATTTTTGGGATCGCAGCCAAAATTGGGTTTCCAGAGTAAAAAAAGTGTTTCCCCTTTTTGTAATTTCCCCCCCAGTCCCCCCCCCCAGGGAAAAGTACCTTCCAAGGGTAAATTTTTTATGAGGGAACCCGGTGTTTGCAAATCCTGGTGCATCATGGAAACCCAGCTGGGGAAAGGGGCGGGTTTTGTGAAAACAAGCAAGAATGAAATTCTTTTGGGCCCCCGTATGGCAAAAATGACATTTCAGGGTATGTTTAAAAAAATGTAAGGGTTTTTTTTTTAAAGCAACACCCAAAAAAAATGTCCAATTTGGGCCCCCCCTAAATTCCAAACCCCAAAAACCCTGGGAAAAAATTTTTTTTTGATTTTTTTAAAAACCCAATTTTTTTAAAAGTTCCCCCCATGGCAAAAAAAACAAATTTTTGGGGGTTTTAAGGTAGCCCAAAATTTTTCAAGAAATTTTTTGAGTTAAATTTTTTATTGCAAAAATAAAAAACCCGCCCAAAAACAGTTTCAAAAACGTTTTTTAAAAAAAGCCTTAAACCCCGCAGCATTCCACCCCCCAAATCCCCTTTGTTTCCCGAAAATGGAGGTGAAATTTCCCGTTTAAAGAGAAATTTTTGAAAAAATTTTTGGGAAATTTATTTTCAAGAATCCCCTTTAAAACCACCATTGTTCCCCATCAACCTGCCAGCCAAAAGGGGTTTTGCTTTTAAAGGGAACCAAAAAAAGAAGGGAACCTTTGAAGTCCAGAGCCCCCCAATAGTTTTTATTTTGCCCCTAAATTCTGCCCTTAAAAATGGTTTTTTCCCTTTGGTGATTTTCCTTCCCCTTATGCAAAATTTTATGGGTGTAGACAAAATTTACCCTTTTAGTTTTTTTTTTATTCCTCTCCCAAATCAATTAAAAAACCCAAAAAATTTTGTTTTTCCCAAAAACCCCAAAAAGCGGGGTCAGAGTGTTTTTTTGGGAAAAACCTTTTAAACCCCTTAAAAAATCAACCCGAAAAAATTTTTTAGAGGGTTTCAAAAAACCCCCTGCTAAGCCCCTCCCCAAAATTAAAGTTTTTTCGAGAGTAATGCCCGTAAAAAATTTTAACAAAACATTTCCCAAAAAACCTAAGCCCATCCAAAAATTTTTTCCCCCCAATTTTTCAAATTTTAAAACATTCCTTGGCAATAAGTAAAAAAAGGTTTTGAGTTAAAAAGGTAAGGGAAAAAAAATCGCTTTTTTTGCATAAAAATTAGTAAAGCAAAAATTTTTATGAAAATTGGCCTTTTCCCAGAAAAGTTGTGACAGATTTCTGAAAATCCCCCCCTTGACTCTTGTTCCATCCCCACCTCAAAAAAACTCATCAGGGTATTTCAAAAAATTGAGTGTCGTTACTCCCCTTTCTTTTCGAAAAAGGGAAAAAGAGAAACCCAAAAAAGTTTCCTTTTGCAGATATCTTTTTTCAGAATTTCCCTTTCCCTCAAAGGGGATTTTTTGGCCCCTTTTCAGGGAAAAATCGATTCCCCCCCAATTAAAAACCCTTTTGCCCTTGTAAATTCACCATCGCGAAAATTTGGGTTTTTAAAGGTTAAAATACCCCCGTATTGTTTAAAGTTTTCCATGAAAGAAGGAAAAAATTGGGTTTTTTCTTTTTGTTTTTTAACTGATCGGGTTTTTTTTTTTTTGAATTTTTTTTTTTTTTGGGCCCGTTTTTCCCCCCTAAATTCCCCGAGGGTTTGACAGTAAAGTTCCCCGGAATTTCCCCCAGGAAAGCCTTTCCTTTTTAATTTTTAAATTTTTAAAAAAAAATATTTTTCTTCCTCAAAACTTGGGAGAGGCAAAAGAATACAGGGTCGTCCCCTCAATTCCATTTCCCCCTATTGTACCATGATTTGTTTTATAAGCCGTTTAAAGTTAAAAATTTTTAAAACCCCCCTTTTCTAAAATTTATTATTTTTTAAAAATCCCCTTTTTGATAAACCCTCCATTATTTTTAAGTTCAAAGTCCCCCCTTTTTGGATTGTTTTTGAAACCCCCCCAGAACCCCCCGCCTGTTTTTAGGCCCCATAGCATAGTGGTTGTCGAGACGGGAAAATGTAACATGACCCAGCTGTCCCCCTGTAGTTGCTGATCCCCTTATAAAGTGTTTTTTTAAACACATTTAAAAAAAAAAAAAAAAAAAAAAAAAAAAAAAAAAAAGCCACCCCCATGTGGGTTTTTTTTAAAATCCCTTTTTAAATTGCCGGTTGTTTTTTTGGGTCATGGGAAACCCCCATTTTGAGCAGGACCCCGGCCCACCTCGGCCCCCCCTCCGAATGAAAAAATAGGGAAAAGGGGAAAAACACGGGAAGGCGGGCCCCATCCCCCTTTTCCAAAAAAGTCCCCCCGACAATATAGCGGGGGTTAACCCTCCCCAAAAAGTGAGTTTTTTCGTTTATCCCCTCAATCTCCCCACCCCAACCCCACACCCACCAAAATTCCAAAAAGGTCCCCCCCCGTTCAGTTGTTTATTGACAGTTTTTGTTTCAGCTGTGGGGTTTGTTTTCAGTGTTTTCCCCAAAAGGTCCCCCCCGTTTTAGGGCCCCCCTTTAAATTTAGAAAGGGGGGCATTAAACCTTTAGTACAGTGGGGGGCCCCAAAAGGGTCCCTTTTTTTTAGTTTTTTTCACCGAGGGGTGACTGGGAGCTACGCTTTGGGCCAATTTTTTCCAAAAAGAAAAAAGGTTTTTAGTTTTTCCGCTGAAAAATGGTGGGAGCCCAATTTAGAAAAAGTGGGGGGCCCCTTTCCCTTTTAGTCCCCACTAGATGAGTGCAAAGGGAAATCAGTACAGTGTTTTCCCCGGGTGGTTCCCCCGTTTAACCCCCCACTTTTGGAGTTTCAGCTGCACTTCCCTTAGTTTTTTGGCCCCCATGGCCCCCCCCCTTGGTTTTTTGTCGTCCACCCCCGACAATGAGTTTCTCTGCCCCCTCAGAACATATTCCCTATGGGGAAACCCTTCAGTCCGTCTGAAAAGGGGGGGGGGCAAGCTTCCTCCCCTAAAATGTTTTTTCCAAGATTGTTTCCCCCGGGCCCGTTTTTCCCCTGAGAGCGGGGCACCCCGCCTCACAGTTACATTTTTTGCAAAAAATGGGCCCCCTTCTAAAAATTTTTTACTGAGAGGGGAGCCCAAAGAAAAAAACCTGGGGTTTTCCCCATGGTTTCCCCTTCAGTCGGTTTCCCCGGGGAAATTGGGGTTTCAAAACTGCACTCCCCGGGGAAAAAGTGTTTTTCCCCGAAAGGTCCCCCTTTTTTGCTTTAAATGAGATTGAGTGGGAAAAAACGCTCGTCAGGTTGCCCGATGGGTTTTTCCCGTCTTCACTGGGGGGGAGTGAAAAATACGCTCAAATTTCAGTGTTGCCCCCAAAGGTCCTTTTAAAACGTTTCATGAAAGCGGGGGGCAGAAAAACCCCAGTACGTTTTGGGCCCCCCATGGGGGGCCCCCTTTAATGTCCAATGAAGTGCAAAAACGCTCAGTTCAGTGGTTTTTCCAGAGGGGCCGTTTTAAAAGTTTTTATTGAAGGAAAGTTTCGCTTTTTTAAGTGGGGGTTTCCAGATGGTTCCCTTTCATCCCCTTCCCTTTAAAAAGTTTTCCCCGCTTCCCCCCCCAATTCAGTGGGGTTCCAGATGGCCCCGCGGAAATTTAGGGGGCTTATCCCCGTTCCCCCAAAAAAAGGCCTGAGGGCCCCCCTTCAGCGTTTTTTTTGAAGGGGAAAAGGGCCCCTTTTGGCCAATACCCAGTTGGGGGCCCACCCAAATTTACGAAAGGGAATTTGGCTTACCAAAAATCCCCCAAAAGGCCCCCATTTAATGAATTTTTGTGTTTAACCCCAAAAATTTTAAAAACCCCTATAAAAATTTTTCTGTGGAAAGGGGGCCTTTTTAAAAGGGGCCAAAAAATTCTTAAAAACCCAAAAGCGCCCCCAACCCCAAAAATCAGGGAAAGGTTCCAAAAAAACTGCCAAGAAAACCCCTTTTTCCCAAATTAAAAAATTCCTTATGGAAAAAAGGGGGCATGGGCCGGGGGTACCCCCCAGTTTTTAAAAACAACCACATCCCCCTCCAAAAAAGGGGGTTTTTTTAAAAAAAGAAAGGTTCCCCCCCCCGGTTTGCCCCAAACCCATATCATTAAAAGAAAAGGGGCCCCCAGGAACAAGAAGAAAAAAATAAATCAGTAAAAAAAGGGAAAAGGGTTTTGGCCAAAAAATCCCCTCCCTTTTTGCCAAACAAAAATGGTCAAAAAAATTAAAAAGGGGAAAAATTTTTAGATGCCCCCTAGAAAAAAAACTTTAAATAAAACAGAGTTTTAAAAAAGGCTTTGAAAAGCCTTTTGTTTTTTGCACACAAAATTTTTTTCCCCCCCTTTTCTAAAAGGGGGTAACAAAAAAAAAGGGGATGTTCCTTTTTATAACAAAGGGAATTGGAAAAAAAACAGGTTTTTCCCGGGGGGACCACCCGGAAAAAACTTTTTCCCCAAAGGAAGTCCCCCCAAAACTTTTTCCCCAAAAAAAAAATAAATAAAATATGAAAAATTTTTTTCCTTTGAGGGGTGACCACCCGGAACTCCCTTTGGACTTTTTGTAGAACTTTTTCAATCCAAAAAGGGTTTTCAAACCCAAAATTTTTTGGGGCCCAAAAAAACCAAAAAATGAAAAAAAGAAAGAGGTAATTTCCCTTACCCTTTTGGAAAAGTGAGGAAATTCCCCGGGGTTTTAAACAGGAAAAAAAATTCCAAAAAGAATGAGAGGGGGAAAAACAAAGGGAAAAATTTAGGAGGGATTTCCCATGGAATTCCCTTCCCCAAAAAATTTTTTATCAATAATTTGCTAAAAAAATGAAGGATGGTAAAGAAACCCCCAAAAATTAAAAGGGATGGCCATTTATGACCCTTCTTTTTTGGGGCGATTAAAGGGTGGAAAATTTATGCAAACCCCTTAAAACCCCCAACTTTAAAGGGAAAAGGGGGGAAATTTTCCACCTGGGAAAATTCATTTTATTAAAAAGGCCGGGGAAAAATGGGGATAAAACAAATTTAAAAAAAACTTTGGGAATCTTTCCCAATTTAAACCAGTCCCCCGGAACCAAAGGGGGAAAAATAGGAATAACCCCTTTGGGAAAAAATTTTATAAAGGGAATAAAAAAAACCAACCAAGGAATGGAGGAGGGCAACCCCCAATTGGGAAAACCGGGTGTCAATAGGAAAAAGAAACACCCTTTTCCCCGGGGGCCCAAATTTTTTTCAATTCCTCCCAGCCCAAAAAAAGGGGGGGTTTTTTAGAAAACCCCTTTTAAAAAAAGGAAAAGCCGGCCCAATTAATAGGCCCCTTTTTCCCCCAAAAGGTGTTTTTACTTTGGGAAAAAAATTGCGCCACTTAAAAAGCCCCTTTAAAGGGCCCTGAAAATTTTTACCAAGAAAGGGTTAACAGGAACCCCCACGGGGCTTAAACCCCGGAAAAAAACCCTCCAAATTCGGGGCGCCGAAGGGTTTCCCCCTTCCGTCCCCCTGGGGAAAAAAAGGCAGGTTCCTTAAATTTCAGGTCCAAAAGGCCCGGCAAAACAAAAAAGAAAAAGGGGTGCCCCTTCCCCCAAGAAAAAAGGGGGTGCCCCCCCCCCGGCCGTTAAAAACAAAACCTTGTGAGGGGGCCCCGCTTTTCCGCCCCCCCAGTAAAAAAGGGGGTTTTCCAAAATGGTTCCCCCCTTCCGGCACTTGGAAAAAAATAAAGTTCAGTTTTTCCCCGAACCCCGGGGCCGTGGGTTTTTTTAAAATTTTTGGGGTTTAATTTCCAAACCGCCCGTAAAAATGGTTTAATTGGCCCCCGGTTCCTGGGGGGCCCCTTTTTAAAATGGGGCCCCGGGCTTCCCGGCCCCTGGTTAAAAAGTGGTTTCCAGGGGGGTGGTCCCCCCCCTTTTAGTTCCCCCCTCCCCGAGAGTGAGGGGCCAAACTTCCCCCTCCCGTACAGGTTGGGGGGGCCCCGATGGTCCCGTTTCCCGTCCACCTCTGGAGTGGGGTGCAGCTTTTGTCCCCGTAAAAAGTGGGGCCGAAAAGGGCCCCCTTCAGTCACCTTTAGGGGTGAAAGGGAAGCCCCTTTGCCATTAAACCCCGTGGGGCCCAAAATTGGGGCCCCCTTCAGTCACCCTTTTTAGAGTTTAAAATTTCCCCCGTTTTGCTCAAGTAAAGTTGGGGGCCAAAAAAATGGGCCCCCCCCCAGGGCCCCCCTCTGGGTGGGGGAGTGCCCGCTTTTGCTTTACAGTTGGGGGCCAGAGGTCCCCCTTTTTCCCTCACCCTTTTGAGAGTAAGGGGCAGTTCCCCCAGTACAATGGGGGGTTTCCAGAGGGCCCCCCCCCCCCCCAAGTTCCAACCCCGGAATTAGTTTCAATTTTGGCCCCAAAAATTCCCGTGGGGCCCCGTTTTAAATTGGGTTCCCTTTGAAGTAGTGCATTGCCTTTTTTATGGGGGGCCCCAAAAGGGCCCCCCTTCCCTCGTTTTACCTTTAGAAGGCCCCTTTTCCCCTTTAAAATGTTGAAAGTTTTTCTCCCATTCTTCCCCTGAAATCCAAAATTTTCCTTCCCCCGTCGGAGTTGCCAAAAAGGACATGTTCCAAATCGTTACTGGGAGAAGGGGGGAAGCCCGGCCCCGCCTTTCGCTCAAAAAGGTTTTGCCCGGAAATTTTTCCCTTCAAGTTTTTTTTTTTAATGAAAGGGGGGCAGCTTTTCCCCTCAAAAAAAGTGTTTTTTTCCCGATTTTTCCCCCCCCCCTTTTAGTCGTTTTAAAGGGGCAAACTGCGTCCCAAAAAGGGGGGTTTTTTTCCAGATTTCCCCCTTCAGTGTTTTTCCCCGAGAGGGAGTGGTTGGTAAAAAAAAAAGGGGGGGTTTGCCCCCGATTTTCCCCCTTTTAAAAGGGGTTTAAAAGAGGGAAATGGGAGCTTCCCCCCTTTTTAAAAGGTTTGGGGGTGGTCCCCCTTTTAGTTTTTTTTTTTCCCGAGAAGGGGCAAAACTGCCCTCAATTTCAGTGGGGTCCCGTGGCCCAGTTTTCCAAATTCCCTTCACTTGGGGGGTGAGTGCAGCTTCCCCCAAAAAAGTGGGGGGTCAGTGGCCCCCGGTTTTTAGTCGTTCACTGAGAGGGCGCTTCGGGTTTAATTTCCCTGTTTTCCCCCTTTTTCGTCCCCCTTCAGTCCCCTAAAACTGGGGCCCGTTGGAAATGGGAGGGTTCCCCCTTTAGTTGGCTCAGTACAGTGGTGCCAGATGGTCCCGTTCAGTCACCTCTGAGAGTGAGTGCAGCTTCGCTCAGTACAGTGGTGCCAGATGGTCCCGTTCAGTCACCTCTGAGAGTGAGTGCAGCTTCGCTCAGTACAGTGGTGCCAGATGGTCCCGTTCAGTCACCTCTGAGAGTGAGTGCAGCTTCGCTCAGTACAGTGTTGCCAGATGGTCCCGTTCAGTCACCTCTGAGAGTAAGTGCAGTTACACTCAGTACAGTGTTGCCAGACGGTCCCGTTCAATCGTTCACTGAGAATTAGTGCATTTGCACACATTACAGTGTTGCAGATGGTTCAATTCAGTCATTCACTGACAGTGAGTGCAGTTGCGTTCTGTACGGTGCTGTCAAATGGTCCCGTTCAGTCGCTCACTGAGAGCGCAGCTGCGCTCCGTACAGTGTTGACAGGTGGTTCTCTTCATTCGTTCACTGAGTCCAGCTGCGCTCAGTGCGGTGTTGCCAGATGGACCTGTTCAGTCGTTCACTGAGAGTGAGCGCAGCTGCGCTCAAAACAGTGTTGTCAGATGGTCCCGTTCAGTCGTTTACTGAGAGTGCAGCTGCGCTCAGAACAGTGTTGCCAGATGGTCCCGTTCAGTCGTTCACTGAGAGCGCAGCTGCGATCAGTACAGTGTTGCCAGACTTTCCCGTTCAGTCGTTCACCGAGAGTGAGTGCAGCTGTGCTCAATACAGTGTTGCCAGATGGTCCCGTTCAGTCGTTCACTGAGAGCGAGTGCAGCTTCGCTCTATACAGTGTTGCCAGGTGGTCCCATTCAGTTGTTCACTGAGAGTGCAGCTGCGCTCAATACAGTGGTGTCAGTGGCCCAGTTCAGTCGTTCACTGAGAGTGAGTGCAGCTGCGCTCAATACAGTGGTGTCAGTGGCCCAGTTCAGTCGTTCACTGAGAGTGCAGCTTCGCTCAATTCAGTGTTGCCTTCTCGTCCCGTTCAGTCGTACACTGACAGTGAGTGCAGTTCCGCTCAGTGCAGTGTTGCCAGATTGTCCTGGTCAGTCGTTCACTGAGAGTTCAGCTGCGTTCAGTACAGTGTTGCCAGATGATCCCTTTCAGTGACCACATGCTTCAGTCTTAGGACCGGTGGTGTTTCTGGTATTTTGTGAACGACGTGACGGAAGAATAGACTCCCAAGAGTCCCTGTTTACAGATGATGTGAAGTTGTTGAGAAGAATTCAATCGGATGAGGGCCAGGCAGAATTACAAGAGGATCTGGAGAGGCTTCAGGGGCCAGTCATCCAATTAATTGTTGCTTTTTTGTTTGCCGTCCGATTTCCTTCAGTTTTGGTGCACAAGACAAATTGTTTTCTCTCTTTGCTGAAAATATTTATCAAAAATATACCTCAAACAGCAACTGAGAAAAGACTGAAAAAGGACTGATTTACAGAAAATGCCGTTTGGCAGGAAGGTGATCCTACATGGGACGACGTAAGGTTGTTTGGACACTTGGTGCCCAGACAACAATGCTAATACTCATTTTCCTCGAAGCCTTACCTCTAAATAACTTATCTTTATTTCACAAAAAAATAAAGTTTGTTAGTTCTTGGAATGTTGAAAAAAAATCTGCCCTTTACTCCCACATAACTCCCAAAGTATTTGGAATATTTCCAAAAATTCTCTCGACATTAATTAGAGAAATCATCATTATTTTACAATTTCTGTGAATATTATTCCACTTAATTAAGTAATAAAGGCGTACCTTAGCGAAATAAGTGAATAAGTTACTTCCGAGATATTGGCCTGGAGCGCTGGCCGGCCCACCGTCCCGAAAAAAAAAAAAAATCGCGAAAATCGCGTTTGTTTGGGTGTATTTCTTAGTAAACTGATGTTCTAGTGCAGTTATCCTCTTCAAAACACCGTTTTCTCTTACTCAAGGACGACATATGAGAGGAGTAACTCATTCATATCGAAATATTGCTGGTGAACTCTCGCCATATTATGGCTTATTTTATTCAGTCTAGAGTATATAACATGTTTGTATGTTGTTTATAGTGTTTATTGTATCCTATTAGATCAATTCTGATAGATAAATAAGCGGTAGAGTTGATATATAAGCTGATATAAGCGTAATATTGAAGAGATTTCTCCTGGCTATCTGGAGCGGGAATACTGCCCAGTGATCTGATTGGCTGGCACTCTACGGATAAGCTCCACCTACTCTTATATGACGCCAAATAGTCAAATATTATATTAGGAAGAATAATGCAAGAAAAAGCGATAAAAACAAGGAAAAAATTACAAAAAGTATATGTGCTGTGAGCAGACGCGCTACCCACATCGCCGTCACCATACCTGCCAACTTTCTGTACTCGACTGAAGAAGCCTACTGTGTAGGCGAAACGTTTCGGAATAAAGTTGCCTAAATGTTGCTTATGTGTCTTATCTGCCATACCTGATATAAATGACTATAATTTCTTGTAGAAACGTCATAGAACATTGATTCTTGTACCATTGTGTTGCCAAAGAGTTAAGCTATTTTTCTATTTGAATAACTCAATTTCCATAATTTCTCGATTTTTTTTTGAGCGCGCGCGGAAAATTGCATGAGAGGCCCCTTCAGCATGGTCCAGCAACTGACTCCTGGAGCTCAACCCCACCAAATGTAAAGTCATGAAGATTGGTGAAGCTCAAGAAGACCACAGATGGAGGACACTCCTTGAGGTCAGAGACTTCATACCTCACTCAAGGAACAGGATCTTGGGGTGAGTATAACACCGAGCACATCTCCTGAGGCGTGTATCAACCAAATACCTGCTGCAGCATGCCGGCGCCTACCAAACCTTGAGTTTTGAATACCTAGTTGAGTTACCAGTGGAGAATGCAGCAGTACAAGAACAGCAAGAGAAGCCAAACTTCAATAAAGGGGACTACATAGGAATGAGAAGTTTCCTGCATGAAGTGAAATGGGAAAGACAGTAAATGAAATGATGCAACTAGTGACCACTAAGTGCAGGGCGGCAGAGATGTTCGTACCAAAGGGTAACAGAAAAAATGGTAAGATCAGACTGAGCCCATGGTTTAACTGGAGGTGCAAAGAATCCAAAGCCAAGTGTGCTAGACCATGGAAAAGGTATGGAAGACAAAGGACTCAAAAAAACAAAGAGTTGATCAGAAGAACCAGAAACGAATATGCAGGGACAAGGAGAGAGGCCCAGAGGCAATACTAGAACGACATAGCATCGAAAGCTAAATCTGAACCAAAGTTGTTATACAGTCACATTAGGAGAAAAAACAACAGTCAAGGACCAGGTAATCAGACTGAGGAAAGAAGGAGGGAAGTGACCAGGAAGGATGTAATGAACTAAACACAAGATTCAGAGAAGTATTTACAAAAGAAACAGGAACGCTTCCAGCAAAGCGTGGAGATAGGGTGCACCAGCAGGTGCTGGGCACACACATACGGGGCCAGGAGCTGTGAGTCGACCCCTGCAACCAGAACTGGCGAGTACAATTAGGTGAGTACACATGAACAGACACACAGGTGAGTACAGGGCTACAAATAGACCAGGACAGACTCGAAGCCTGGTCCAGGAACTGGGTCTTTGAATTTAACCCCCAAATGCCAAGTTATGAAGAACGGGAATGGGCAAAGAAAACCACAGACAGAGTAGAGACTTGGTGGCCAAAGACTGCAAACATCACTCAAGGAAAAGGATCTAGGGGTGAGCATAACACTGGGCACATCTCCTGAGGCACACATCAACTAAATAACTGCTGCAGCATATGGGCGCCTAGCAAACCTAAGAATAGGATTCCGACATCTCAATAAGGATTCGTTCAGGACCGTTTGTACCGTGTACATGGGGCCTATATTGGAGTGTGCGGCACCAGTTTGGAACCCACACCTAGCGAAGCATATAAAGAAATTAGAGAAAGCACAAAGATTTTCAATAAGACTAGTCCCAAAGCTTTGGGGCATGTCCAACGTGGAGAGGTTAAGAGAATTCGACCTGACGACACTGGAGGACAGGAGAGATAGGTGGGATATGATAACGACATATAAAATGCTGAGTGGAATTGACACGGTGGATATAGACAGGAAGTTCCAGAGATGGGACACAGCAACAACGGGTCACAGATGGAGGTTGAAGATTCACATGAAACAGGGATGTTAGGAAGTATTTCTCCATCAACAGAGTTGTTAGGAAGCGGAATAGTCTAGGAAGGGATGTAGTGGAGGCAGGATCCATACATAGCTTTAAGAAGAGGTATGATAAAGTTCATGGAGCAGGGAGAGTGACCTAGTAGCGACCAGTGAAGAGGCAGGCCAGGAGCTGTGACTCGACCTCTGCAATCACAGCTACGTGAGTGCAAACAGACCCACAAGCACTCTCACCCCAGACTAGATCACTATGGCACAAACATGGACATAACACCATCCTTATAAATCAATATAATACTCACCATTAACTTCAAACGACTGTTGCGTGATGTAATTGTTTGCTTTGATATTGAGAGCACAGTCACAGCGTGAATTATTTAATAACATTTGAACAATATCAGCATTGTTGTTCTCAGCAGCATAGTGTAGTGGTGTCCGGCCATCATCATCCTGACAGTTGACGTCAGCACCAGCATCAAGCAGCATCTTAACACAATCATCATAACCCTCCGCAGCTGCTATGTGAAGAGCTGTTACACCTGCAACACAACAAACATGTTTAATTGATGACATATAATTCTTAAAACTTATTATTAATAATTGTAGTACTAATACTACAACTACTGCTACATCTAATAATAATAATAATAATAATAATAATAATAATAATAATAATAATAATAATAATAATAATAATAATTCTTGAGGTATGATGAGTATAATTATCCCTAGGGGGTGTTATGTCAGTATTTCAGCAACTGAATACTGACAGGAATGTACACTCACATGTGTTGGACTAAAAAGCCGCCCATAACCGGGTTTATTGTAAGTTACTAGATGGTATCTTGGTTCTCAACTGCGCAGTCAAGTGACCCCCAGTAAGTCATAGTAGACTTACCTGAGTATATATATCGGACCCTTATTAATAACCCGGGTATCGGTGTCTTGACTGAAGCAGACGTGTTGTGAAGATTGTGGCGCTACTCCGTCAGGAAATTCGTAATACTCGTGTTTACACTGTTCATCAAGTATTGCCATTTATTCACAGTGATATCATTGAAGAAGCTGATCACACTTCTCTCTAAGTGTTTTGCTGTGTAATTTGAGATTCTTTCATGCACACAAACGCGCGATCACTATAGTCTTTGTTATTACAGTTGCCTCGACTAAGTCTAAAAGGAATCTACCTTGCTGCGCCCCTCTCTGACCTGACTTGTCCTCATATATAGGATTCACTGATACAAAGCAGATTTGCCTTCCTTGCCAAACTGCAACAATCTGCAACACAAATGCTTGATTTCTTGATATATGTCAATGACTGGGAGTTCATTAAGTCCCACATGTGAATAAAGTGAGGTAGAAGTTTTCCTGTACCTTTCCTGTTGTGGTACAGAGATTAATTACTCTCGTTATAACTCAAATTGGTTGCAAGATGTGACTCTTGCAAGGTGTCACATGACCTATGACTGGTACATGCTGGTTAAACATCTGCTTGTAATTACTTGATGTGGAAGTAAACAAGATGCTAGCCCCTTCTGAGAGGGCTGGACCCCTTCTGAGAGGGCTGGGCCCCTTCTGAGAGGGCTGGGCCCCTTCTGAGAGGGCTGGGCCCCTTCTGAGAGGGGCCGGGTCCTTCTGAGAGGGCTGGGCCCTTTCTGAGAGGGCTGGGCCCCTTCTGAGAGGGCTGGGCCCCTTCTGAGAGGGCTGGGCCCCTTCTGAGAGGGCTGGGCCCCTTCTGAGAGGGCTGGGCCCCTTCTGAGAGGGCTGGGCCCCTTCTGAGAAGGCTGGGCCCCTTCTGAGAGGGCTGGGCCCCTTCTGAGAGGGCTGGGCCCCTTCTGAGAGGGCTGGGCCCCTTCTGAGAGGGCTGGGCCCCTTCTGAGAGGGAGGGCCCCTTCTGAGAGGGCTGGGCCCCTTCTGAGAGGGCTGGGCCCCTTCTGAGAGGGCTGGGCCCCTTCTGAGAGGGCTGGGTCCTTTCTGAGAGGGCTGGGCCCTTTCTGAGAGGGCTGGGCCCCTTCTGAGAGGGCTGGGCCCCTTCTGAGAGGGCTGGGCCCCTTCTGAGAGGGC
Organism: Cherax quadricarinatus; assembly: GCF_026875155.1. Classification (NCBI taxonomy): domain Eukaryota; kingdom Metazoa; phylum Arthropoda; class Malacostraca; order Decapoda; family Parastacidae; genus Cherax; species Cherax quadricarinatus. The sequence goes on along the minus strand of NC_069489.1, from coordinate 5,698,626 downwards.
TGGGCCCCTCAGGGCTGAAATGCACTAATACCCCCCTTCTGGAGAAAATTTCTACACAATAATAATAATAATAATAATAATAATAATAATCTAGTAGTAGGTTGTAGTAGCTATAGCAGTGGAGCCTACTCTGAAGTGGTGGTTTGAAAAGTAAGCCTGTAGATGTTTTACGAGAGGATTGCTGGTGTTTTCTGTAGTACTGGCCCTAGAGGTGTTCAGGTACGGCTACTTCTGATAGCACTAGGTCAATAATAGCTGTTACATAGATGAGTAGTCCACCCAGCCTGAGTTTACCCCTAATTTTACATTATAGTATAGTATATGTATAATTTTAATATCTCATGGATAGTGAAAGTAATATATGTAATATGTATAGTAAGTAGCATAATATATAGTAGTAGTAGGTAGTAACTATTGTATTAGTAAAAGTAAATAGCAAAGGGTATAAACAGTATGTAGGTAGTAGTAGTGAGAAGTAATAATATAATAGTATAATTATAAAGCATAGTATAGTAATATAGTAATAGTAGTATATAGTACATAAGTATAATATAGTATAGTAAGTAATATATAATAGTAGTAAGTAATATGTATAGTAGTAGTAGTTAGTAGTAAGAAGTAGTATGTAAAGTATAGCCGTAGTAGTATAGTAGTAGTTAATGTTTAGAGTAGTAGTATAGTAGTAGTAGTGGTAATATTAATAGCAGTAGTAGTAGTAATAGTAGTAATAGTAGTAAGTATAGTAGTAGCAGTAGTAGTAGTAGTAGTAGCAGTAGTAGTAGTAGTAGTAGTAGTGGTAATATTAATAGCAGTAGTAGTAGTAGTGGTAATATTAATAGCAGTAGTAGTATATAGTGTAGTATAGAGTTAATATAGTAATATATAGATAGTAGGTAAAGAGTAGTAGTAGAGAAATAGTAAAAAGTGAAAAAAATATAGTAGTAGTATAGTAGTAAGTAAATATAGTAGTATGATATTAGTATATTTGAAATAGAGTAGTAGTAGTAGAGTAGTATAGTATAGTATAGTAAGATAGTAGTAGTAGTAGTAGTAAGTAGTATAAGCATAGTATATAGTAGTAGTCATAGTAGTAGTAGTATAGAGTGAAATACATAGATGAATTATTTTTGTATTATAAAATAATTTTTTATTAAACATGGGTAGTTTTACCCGGGAATAAAAAAAGAAGGGAAAAAATACATAATTATTATTTTTTAATTTTTTAAATTTTTTATAATAATTTTAGACATTTTATTATTTTAAAAAATTTTATTAAATTTTATATTAAAATTTATTTTATAAATGAAATTTAATAAAAAGTAGATAAATTAATAATTAAGTAATAATAAAATAATAATAATAAAAATTTAATATAAATAATAATAATAAAATAAATAAAAATAATAATAAAAATAATTAATAATAATAATATAATAATAAAATATTATTAATATATTATTATTATTATTATTATTATTATTATATTATTTTAAAAAAATTTTTTCTTTTTTAAAAACAAGGAAAATTTCCACCCTAAAACATCGAAAAGGGGCCTAACCTTAATATTTTTTTTTTTTATTTTATGTCATAAAATTTTTCTTTATTTTATTATTTTTAATTTATTTTCTATTTTTAGTTTTTATGTTAATTTTTGTTTTATTATTAATTTTTTTTTTTTTATTATATTTTTTATTTTAAATTTATTCCCCCTTTTCCATTTTTGTAAACCGTCAAAACACTTTCCCTGTTTTTGATCCCGGCCCTCCAACCTTTTTTCTGTCTTTGTACCGTCAGCCCTCCACTTTTCTCTGTCTTTGTATCCGTCAGCTCCGCACTTTTCTCTGTCTTTGTATCCGTCAGCCCTCCACTTTTCCCCTCCCCTTTGTATCCGTCAGCCCTCGCACTCTTCTCTCGTCTTTGTATCCGTCAGCCCTCGCACTCTTCTCTCGTCTTTGTATCCGTCAGCCCTCGCACTCTTCTCTCGTCTTTGTATCCGTCAGCCCTCGCACTCTTCTCTCTTCTTTGTATCCGCGCCCTCCACTCTTTCTCTCTTTGTATCCGTAGCCCCGCACCTTCTCTGTTTTTGTATCCGTCACCTCCCTCTTTCTGCTTTGTACCCGTCAGCCCTCGCACTCTTCTCTCGTCTTTGTATCCGTCAGCCCTCGCACTCTTCTCTCGTCTTTGTATCCGTCAGCCCTCGCACTTTCTCTGTTTTTGTATCCGAGCCCTCGCACTCTTCTCTCGTCTTTGTCCCCTCAGCCTCGCACTCTTCCTGTCTTTGTATCCTCACCCTCCACCTTCTCTCGCTTTGTATCCGCAGCCCTCGCACCTCTCTCTTTTTGTACCTCACCCGCACTCTCTCTTCTTTGTATCCGCACCCCTCCACTCTCTCTCGTCTTTGTACCCGTCACCCTCCCCCTTTTCTCTCGTCTTTGTACCGTCGCCCCCACTCTTCTCTCGTCTTTGTATGTCAGCCCTCGCACCTTCCTGTCTTTGTACCGTCAGCCCTCCACTCTTCTCTCGTCTTTGTATCGTCACCCTCGCCCCTTTTTCTCTCGTCTTTGTACCCTCAGCCCCCACCTTTCTCTTCTTTGTATCCTGCCCTCCACTTCTCTCTCTTGTATCCGCACCCTCGAAACTCTTCTCTGTTTTGTACCTCACCCCCACTTTTTCCCCTCCTTTGATCTGCACCCCTCCACCACTCTGCCCTTGTACCCGCAGCCCCCATTTTTCTCTGTCTTTGTTCCTCGGGCCCTCCCTCTTCTCTCTTTTTTTGGGGATCTGTCAGCCCCGCACTCTTCTCTCGTCTTGTATCCGTCGGGCCCCGCACTCTTCCTCGCTTTGTATCCTCAGCCCCCAAACTCTTCTCCCCTTTTTGTATCCGTACCCCGCACCTTCTCTCTCTTTGTATCCGTCAGCCCCCACCTTCTCTCGTCTTTGATCCGTCCCCCCCACTCTCTCTCGTCTTTGTATCCGCACCCTCGCACTTTTCTCTCGTCTTTGACCGTCAGCCCTCCACTCTTCCTCGTCTTTGTATCCTCAGCCCCGCACTCTTCCTCGTCTTTGTACCTCAGCCCCCACCTTCTTCGTCTTGTATCCTCAGCCCCGCACCTTCTCTCGTCTTTGTAACCGTCAGCCCTCCACTTTTTCTCTCGTCTTTGTATCCGCCCACCCTCGCACTCTTCTCCGTCTTTGTTCCGCAGCCCTCGCACTCTTCCCGTCTTTGTATCCGCACCCTCGCACTCTTCTCCGTTTTGTATCGTCAGCCCCGCACCTTCTCTCTCTTGTATCCGTCACCCTCGCACTCTTCTCTCGTCTTTGTATCCGTCCCCTGCCCTTTTTCTCTCGTCTTTTTTCCCCGTCAGCCCTCCACTTTTCTCTCGTCTTGTATCCGTCGCCCTCGCCCCTTTCTCTTCGTCTTTGTATCCGTCAGCCCTCGCACTTTTTCTCTCGCTTGTATCCGTCAGCCCTCCCCCTTTTCTCTCTCTTTGTATCCCACCCCCTCGCACTCTTCCTCGTCTTTGTATCCGTCACCCTCGCACTCTTCTCTCGTCTTTTACCGTCAGCCTCCACTCTCCTCTCGTCTTTTAAACCCCTTTCTTCGCTGTACTCCCCCACTTGGGTTTTTATCTCAGCCCTCGCTCTCCTTGGTTTTGGTTCGTCAGGGATTTTCTCGTCTTGTTTCCGTCGGGTGATTTCCTCGTCTTTTGGGTTCGCCCAGGTGATTTTTGCTGCGTCAGTGGTGTTTCTCCGTCTTTGGTTCCGTCAGTGATTTCCTCTTTTTTTCCGTCGGGTGATTTTCTCGTCTGAGTAGGCTGCACATTTTTTGTCTGGCGTCAGTGATTTTCTCGTCTTGATTTTTGGCTCGCAATTTTTGTTTTTGCGTCAGGGGGTTTTCTGCGTCAGTGATTTGTGCTGGTCGGGTGATTTTCTCTCGTTGGTTTTCCCCCCCCTTTCGGGGGGGGTTTGTTCGTCGGGTGGTTTTTGTCGACCCGTAGTTTTGCTGCGTCGGGGTGATTTTCTCTCTTTTGGGGGTTCCGTCATGATTTTCTCTCGTTTTGTTCTCGGGTGATTTTCTCTCGTTTTGTTGCGTCATATTTTCTCGTCTTTGAGTGGTTTTTGCTGATCAGTGATTTTTCTGCGTATAGGGTTTTCCGTCAGGGGTTTTGCGCGTCAGGGATTTTGCGCTCAGTGAGTGGTTTCTGCCCCAGTGTTTTTTGTCTGGTAGGTAGTGGTTTCTCTCGGTTTTGTCCGTCGGGGAGTGTTTTGCTGGTCCGGGATTTTTGCTGCGTAAAGGTTATTTTCTCGCTGAGGGGGGTTCGCACCCTATGTTTGTCGCCCCCGGTGATTTTCTCTCGGTTGGGGTTGTGGCATCATTTTGTTTTTCCGTCAGTGTTTTGTCCCCTTTTTTGAGTGGTTTCTCTGGGGTTTTGTCTCCCCCGGGGGATTTTCCGTCTGAGGGTTGCTTGCATCTTTTTTTGTCCGTCAGGGATTTTCTCTCTTTTGAGGGTTTTCTCTCGGTTTTGTTCGTCGGGGTGATTTTCTCGTCTTTTGTTGTGCTGCTCTATTTCTCTCGGTTGTTGTCGTGCCCCGGTTTTGTTCGTCGGGTGATTTTGTCTGATCGTAGTGGTTTTCTCGTCTTTGTTGTGCTCGCATTTTTGTCTGCTCGGGGAGTTTTTGTCTGATCAGGTGATTTTCTCATCGGTGATGGTTTGCTTTTTCTTTTTGCCGTCGGGTGATTTTGTGCTGCGTCGGGTGATTTGTCTGCCTCAGTGATTTTTGTCTGCTCAGTGATTTTTGCGCGTCAGGGATTTTCTGCTTTCGTGAGTGGTTTCTGCCAGTAGGGTTTCTCTCGGTTTTGGGGCCCCTCGGGGAGGGGGGTTTCTGCGTCAGTGATTTGTCTGCTCGGGTGATTGGTTTTTTCCGTCAGGGGGGGTTTTCCTCGTCAGTGAGTTTTTGTCTGCGTCATATTTTCTCTCGTTGGTTCCGTCAGTGATTTTTGTGCTGATCGTAGTGGTTTCTCTCGTTGTTCCGTCAGTGATTTGGTTTTGTTCTCAGTGATTTCTCTCGGTTTTGTCTGTCAGTGATTTTCTGCTTTTTCCAGGTATTTTCTCGTCTGATTTTGCCCACATTTTGGTTTTTGCGTCGGGTGATTTCTCCATATTTGTTCCGTCGGGTAGTTTTCTGCGTAGGGAGTGGTTTCTTCGTTGTTGTGCGCTGGGGATTTTCTGCTGGTATGTTGCTTTTTTCTTTGGTTTTGTCTGCCCCATATTTGTCTCGTCTTTGTTGGTGCTGCATCTTGTTTTGTCTCGGGTGATTTCTCTCGGTTTTGTTCCCAGGTGATTTTTGCTGCGTCATGATTTTTGTCTGCTCAGTGATTTTCTCTCGGTTTTGTTCGTCATGATTTTTTCTCTCGGTATTGTGCTCCCCCTTTTTGCTGCGTCAGGTGATTTTCTCTCGGTATTTTTTCCGTCATGATGTTTGTCTGCGTCAGTGATTTTCTCGTCGTGAGTGTTTTCTCGTCTATGGTTTGTTTCAGGTTTTGTCCCGCGCATGAGTTTTCTCGTCGGGAGTGGTTTCTCTCGTTTTGTTCGTCGGTGATTTCTCGTCTGAGTGGTTTCTCCCCGTTTTGTTCCAGGTGATTTTGGGTTTTTTTGTACCGTGAGTTTGGTCTCTCGGTTTTGTTCTCAGGTGATTTGTGTTTTGACAGGTGATTTTTCTCGTCTTGTTTCTTCAGGGATGTTTCTCTCGGGATTTTTTGCTGCTCTTTTGGTTTTGTTCGTCAGTGATTTTGTCGCGTCAGGTGATTTTCGCGTCATGTGAGTGGGTTTTCCCCCGTCTGAGGGTTTTTCTCCTGTTTTGTTCGTCAGTGATTTTCTCGTCTGATTTTTCCCCCGGGGGGGGTTTTTCTCTGGGGTTTTGTCCGTCAGGTATTTTCTCGTCTTTGGGGGTTTTCGCGGGTGATTTTGCTGCCGTCGGTGATTTTTGCTGCGTCAGGTTGTTTTGCTGCGTCGGGGTGATTTTTGTCGCCGTCGGGTGATTTTCTGTCGGGATGGTTGTGCCGTTTCATGGTTTTGTTCGTCGGGTATTTTTGTGTGATCGTAGTGGTTTTTCTCGTCAAATTTTCGGTCGGTAGGGTTTCGGCCCCCAGTAAAATTTTTTTGCTCGCCCAGGTGAGGGTTGTCCTCAGTGATGGTTGTCTGCGTCAGGGAGTGTTTGTGCTGCGTCGGGTGAGGGGTTTGTGGCTCAGGGGGGGTTGTCCCTGCGTCAGGTGAGGGGTTGGCTGGGGGGGGGGGGGGGCGCAGGTGAGTGGTTTGTGCTGGTCAGGTGATTGTTGTGCTGCGTCGGGTGAGGGTTGTGCGCGTCAGGTGAGGGGTTTTGGCTGCGTCGGTGAGTGGTTGTGCGGTCAGGTAGGGGTTGTGCGGTCAGTGAGTGGTTTGCTGCGTCAGGTAGTGGTTGTGCTGGTCGGGTGAGGGGTTTGCTGCGTCAGGGATGGTTGGCTCGTCGGGTGAGTGTTGGGGCTGCTCAGGTGAGGGGTTTGCTCGTCATAGTGGTTGTCTGCGCAAAGCCCGGTTTTACCTTTGTGCAACTTCCTGTTTTCCCAAATGGGGGCCAGTTACCGCGAGGATAACCTGTGTGTGTTGATTTAGAAAAAAGAGCAATTTACCGAGAATGCCTCTGTTTTATTGCCGGCGATCTAGGGGAACGTTCTGCATTGCAACGAGACTATATGGTTTCTTTTAATGATTCTTAAAGGGTTTTCATCAAGTTCTCACATGGGGCTTACGAAAGGAGGGGTGACTCAAAAACAGGAGAAGTGTTCACCGTACATCTGGGCTGGAGGCACGCCTGCCGGATCCTCCATATACTACACCGGATGAAATTCGAATTTTTCCCTTTTGAAGCAGATAGTGGTTTTTTGTGATACATTTTTGACACTAAGGTGAGGGGCATGCAATGACTTTGGGGGCCTGAATGGGGGAAACTACCAGGCTTCCTGCAGGTTCTTACACCCTCAAATGACATTGAGAAGACATTTCCCTTCGTAGTAGTCCTGGAGGGTTTTAGACATGGTGTTTTTTACCTATGCGGGACAACTTGGAGTGTCGTCTGTGTGGTGTTTTTGATCACATGGGGCCGGTGTGGGAAGGCAGCACTCCCGGGCATCGGGAAAAGCCGTGGTCCGGGTCCCTTTGGGGCATCTCATCGCTCCTTGGATGCGGATGGCAAAAGGAAATTGGGCACAATGATGGGGTTTGGGGGACATTTTTGATGCTACCAGAAGTTTCAACTCCCCACACAGGAAGGGCCTGGGAAATTTAGCTGGAGCCTTGGGGGGGGGGAGGCCGTTAACTGCAGGATTTATCTGAACCCCTCAAGGATTAAGTCTTTTCCAAATACCAGCGGAGGGGTCCCCTCTGTAGAAGGGGAATTCTGATTTCAGAGAAACCCAAGGGCAGGTCCCACGGCCACTGAACAGGGTTTGGCATGTTGCAGTTGCGCAGGTGGAGGCCGGGTGCACAGGGAGATGAAAAAGCTGGTTGGAGATCGAGGGTGCATCTAGAAAAGAGCTGGAGGCCTTTGAGAGAGGTCATTACTACACTCAGCGTTCGTTAAAAGACGTGGACAGGATGACTAATAAGGGCAGGAAATGTACGGGGAGAGGGGTCAAGGGGGGGGAAAAGTGCACAGGGGAAAGGGAGGAGCAACGAAACGTAATAGACAGTCACAGAGACATAGAGGAAAGCCCCCTTTTCGCACTTAAGTGTCTAACTATAAAGTAATTTTCCTTAGACGAATTTAAATGTGTTAGTTGGAAATGTCTTACAGCGTTTTACATTGACGTGTATTTTTTTTCAAGAACACATTTTAAGTGTGGGAGAAAGTTGGGCTGAAAGGGTTTTTGGGGTGTATGCTGGTAGTTCAGGGAAAAAAAGGGTGGGGGGTGGCAGTGGCATGAGGAATCCAGCTCATTTCAAGTGCTAGTTAGGAAGAGGGGTGAGAAGGGGCAAGGTAAGGGGGATGGAGGGGATTAAAGGGGTGTTTTCTGGGGGTATATATCAACAGTAGTAAAATACGGGGAAATGGGTTTTGTGTAGAGGTTTTTTCTTTTTTACGCGGGTTTTCCCATGGTTCTATATAGGTGGGGACTGGGAAATTTTGTAATCAAAATTAGAGGGAGCCGAGAGGGGGAGGGTGCTGCTTGGGGGGTTGAGGGGTTTTTTGAGGGGGGGGGTTTATGACATAGTCAGGAGATGGGTGGGGAGTGGGGCACACGTTTATGCGGAGGGGTTTTTCTGCCAGATTTGATGATTTATAAACTTCTGAGATTACATGGGAAAGGACTGACGGTAGACTTTTTTTTTTCGGGCCATCATGCCATTTTGGCAGAGGGGCATGGAGGAAAAGTTCACCAATGCGGGGTTTTTGGAAAAAATTTTAAGGTTACTTCAGGGGGGAGGGGAAGGGTTGCATTCAGGGGCTGGGGGAGGGAACTATGGGGTCATCAACCACAAGGATTACGGGGAAGGGGGGAGAAACTTGCTAAACCGCGATTAAGGTTATTTCCACATAGGGAAGGGATGAGGGTGGGGGAGGTTTTGGGTTTAAAAATACCTTGAGGGGGAGCTCATGATTTTTATGAAGGGGGGGGAGGGAGGGGAAAAAGAGATTTAAGGGAAATGGGATATACAAAATTCTTGCTTCGATGTGTTTGATACAGTGAGGGGGGGGTTAGGAGGTACTATGGGGGGACAAACGTCAGGGTTTTCCTGCGGAGGTTCAGGGAAAGCAGAGATGACCCGATTAGGATAGAGGTGTGAGGGGGTGGGGGGTAAAGGGGCAGGGCCCAAAAACCACTGATGGAAGGGGTAACTATGCTGTTATTGTTTTTGGGAGAATTTTAAGCAAGGGGAGGGTGGGGGAAGGGGGAGGGAATTATAGCAGAAGGAATTCTGGAGCTTGGGGAAAGGGGGAAACAGTGGGGGTAGGGGGTAGGGTCAGTGACAGGGGGGGGGAAGCGGAATGAGCTTTAATAGGGGGAAAGGGCCAGGGATTGATAGGACAAAAACTATTTCTATACAAAATTTGGGGTTGTATGAAGGAATGTCCCCCTCTTTGCTAACTGTAGAAGGAAGGCGAGTGTTGGGGAGATGCAGGGCACAGGGTATTGTTTTGGTTCATAAAAAGGGGGGGGGAGGACCCGGGGGCCTAAGGGCGACTCCCTCATGTGTGCTGATTTAAAGCTTTTTTTAAGATTTTAGGGAATCGCATGAAGAAGGTGATTGAATTTTTTTTCTACATAGAGAACATAGGATCCAGGGCGAAGTATGCTGAGGGCATGGGAGATTAGGGATTTTTTGGGGGCAGACAGAGGGTTTTTCTTGGGGATTTATTTGGAACACATATGACGTGTAATAGATTTTGTTGTGGAGTATTTTACAAAACAGGGTTTTGGGGTGAGATTTTATGGGGGTGATTATTTTTTTTTCACCGTGAGGGTCAAGTTATTAATGTAATTGGAGCTGCCGTGCAGTTTGGGGGAAGGTTTGGACAGGGTTTCCCCGTTTTTTAAATCTTCTTTGCATGCATCAAGACCCCTTTTAAGGGTTATAGAGGAAGGGGTGCAGAAAGGGGAGGGGAGGGGAAGGATGACACCACAGTTTTGGAGGGAGGGATATTTGGGTTGGGAATGTGGGGCGTATAAAAAGATATTTTTGGACGCTGGGATAGGGTTAATGAACAAAATCTAAGTTACTGGGTAGGGACATGGGGGGAGGGGTTTGGGGAAATGATGGTGGAAAGTTGTGGATAGCATTAAAATTGCGGGGTTGGTACTGGAGATCTGGGGTTTCAGAGGATAAATTCAAGGGGAATTTTGAGTAAGGGATTCATAGGATCGAGGTAGGGGCCGGAGATGTAACATTGCAGCTGTGGGTGGGTGGTGGGGAAACACTCTTGGTATGTAAAATGCATGAGTTTTCAGAAGTCTATCCCCTGAGGGGTTTTGAAATTAGAAACTGGAAAGGGGGGTTTTGGGGGGTTATGGGGGTTTTAGGGCCTAGCTATGGAAGGAGGTAGTGAAGACACGTGCAGCAGGGTGGGGTGGGTCTCATACCCTTTTGGGCACATGTGTGAAGGGATGTATGTGAACAGGGTACCTGAGGGCAGGGGGAGAGGGGGGAAAGGGTGGGAGCGGTCATAGAGGATGTGAGGAAATGGTGGAAGGGAAAGGCATTATTAGTGTGTGAAAATATGGTGCGTAATTTGTTGACAATATGGGATGCAAGGAAAGTAAGGGTAAGTAGGCTTGGGAGGACAGGTAGGCAGGGTGAGGTGATACAAGGAGTACATACATACCCGATGTATGATTGGAGGGGCACTTGGGAAGACTTTCGAAAGATCAAAGCCGAAGGTTCGTGAATTGGTATATAGGTTCATCCTGGGAATTCTAGCTTCAAGGTCTGTGCTATATAGAATGGGTTATGTAGGTGAAGGGAATTGTCTGCGTTGTGGGGAGGAGACAGCTTTCCATGCTGTATATTTTTGTGAAAACATGGGGGTTGTAAGGACATGGTTAGCGAGGGTCCTAGGTATAGTGGCGGGGGGAGTAACATTTTGACTTTGAGGGCTTTGCATTTTGATGTGGGAGGGGTTTCCAATGACATTCAGCGGGCAATGACTTATGTGGTGGCAGATTTTTTGTATGTTTCTTGGGGTATGCAGGAGGTGGGGGGTGATTGTAGGGTGCGGGCGCTTGCAGCAAGTGTGTACCGTACGGTTTGCAGGAATAGGCTAGTATATGGGAGGGTGTGGGTAAATAGTTTTCCTTTGGGTTATCGTAATCTGGCGGTAGTTGTTTTATTAGGGTTGGTTGTAGGGTAGAGCAGGGATGGGTTGTTTTCCCTGAGACTGTCACTTTTGTTTTATTTTGGGATCAGTGGAGGTTGGAATGTGGAATAAGAGTGTGTGGTAACGGAGTATATGGGTGTGCAGTTGTTAAGCATGAGGGGGGGCATAGTGGGGGGTGAACTGGAGACATATGGTTAAGAGACGGGTTTTGACTTTAGACTTCAGGTATGGGTTTGAGTGTGAAAGGGAGAGAGAGTTTGTGTTTAATATAGACAGTATAGAGCCAGGGGATGGCAGGGGGGGACTTTCTGAAGTGTCAGGGGCCAGGATGGTTTTTTAATGCTTGATGCAGTACAGCTCTGCATATGTACTACTATGTGTGTTAAATAAGGTTTCAGGAGTTTGGTTCCTGTGTGGGACTGTATATGTTTTACAAGTGTAATATGCTGTTTAGGTGGGGTGTGCCATGGTGTTCCTGTGAGGTTAGACACTCACTCAGGTGATTGCTGTTTGTTTATGTTTGTTGGGCTTTTATGTGGAGAGTGAAACATGTCCTGTTCACGGTATTCACAAGAGATTTTTAACTGAGGCTTAATGATAGGGAAGTAATAAGAAGATCCAATGTTCCCACTTTTGTTATGCTCACATGTGATAGGGAAATTTTTAATAACCATATACTCTTTTTTTCGGTGAATCCCGTTGTCAGAAACCAAATTGTTACAAGGTTATGGATATGTTTATATAATGTACTTATTAATTGTATTATTTATTTGTTCTTTTTATAAAAGAATAGCTAGTTGTCCTTGTTTGGTTATTTAAGTTGTTTTGTGTGAGGTGATCTTGGTTTTATTGTAATTGCTGTATCATACTTTATGATATTGTGTATTATATGTGGTGGTATTGTAAGCCACCAGGAAGTTATAGCTTTGTATTATGTTTTATGACAGGTGTAGCATTGTAAATTTTATGCTTTACGTTCATTAGTGATGTAAGTTTTCATACTTTTGGCTAGTATTGTATTTATGTGTTAGGGTTAACGTAAAATTTTTATTGTGCACTCCTGCGGTCTTACATTTATTTTTTTATTTAAAAGAAGAGAAGGGTACATACATGTAGCATACAATGGAGATATACATGATCTTATAACAAAAACTTATACAAATATAACAGACATATCTTCCACATCAAAGGAGTATGAGACCAATACCCTTTCATAATTTAAACACATCCCACATATATATAAAAAAACACCTAATAATTAACCACAAAACCGGGATAATGCCCTGTAACAGTGGAAACCAAATCTCCAGTGCATTACTGGTAAGTCAAGTTTTCAACATACGTAACAACAAACTAAAACATGGAATAAAAACTAGAGGTATACATACAATTAAATTCTTACATCAATTAACAACCAACAGATATTAATGAGTATACACACAACCAACTTTAACCCACATAATTAAAAAAAAAAATTCTCTGATGCTACATAACCACTCTCCTCCATCTAAAAACTTAAAAAACATGTAATTGAAGGGTAACATTGCACAGCCATGGTAAAGAAAATCTAGTGCAGTACCTTCACACTGACATCATGAAATATGCCAGAAAAAAAAGAAACCCCTTTCCCCCCATTTATCCTGGGTCCCCAAGAACGGGGTTCATTGAAAGTGCATAATACAAAAGTCCCGAAAGTCAATGTATACAAAGCAATAAAGGAAAATTAATATTAATAGACTGGGTTACAAAGGAACCAAAGTAAATTTTAAAATAAAACACCAATTGCAATACATAATACAAAACATAATACACACCAAGTATAAATTAAAAGTGCAATTTTATCCTGCTAAGACCAAAAACTGCATATACCGCATAAACTGGTGACTTGAGTCTAAATTGACACAGCTAGGCTCTTAAAACCCAGATCCCAAGGGCTTGTTATCCTGGTTATAAAGTGTATTTCGAACACAGGGAACATAACCATGAGGGCTAAAAGACCAAGGTGTCTCAAAAAAAAAAAAGTTCTTCGAAACATGATTGTTGTTCTTATCTTTCTTGGGTGCATCCTTCGTGTTGCTCAAAGGCAAGCCATACCCGTGATACAACCTTACAAACCAGACAAAACCTGGCAAAACTCACATCTTACACACCTCAAATACACTAGTAAACAGAAAAAACTCACCCCCCCTTACATCCCCCGAAAAGGAGACCAACCCTTTGCCACCCTCAGGGACCCCGACAAAGGGTACCAACAGTGAGGCTCCGATAACCTTTAACTCCCACATTCCCCAAGAAATATCTAAATAGTCTACTATGACATACATTACAGACCTTCCCACATCCTTTGGCACACCATGTACATCTAACAATAATGCCCTTAAAAGCAGTAAACGATCTCCCCAAAAGTCTGATAACCCCCCTCATCCATAATCTCACCCCCTCCAAGGAGGGACAAAAAAGACAGCATGAAACACCATTTCAGCATCACAATGCAGACAAGATGCCTTGTCCACGAACCCCATGCGTCTCAATACCTCCTTGGAGGCCAGAATCCCAATGATAAAACGATACACTAATTCCCTTACTATAGCCGGTATCCTAAACTTACTAAATTCCCTCCAAATAACCTGCCAATCATATGTTGGGTACACGGTAACCCCTTGCAAGACTTCCTGCCCTCCCACAGCCCACACCAACCTTTTTACTTTTAGGTTGGCCACCTGTTGCACTGTCAATAAAACCCTAAACATATCCTCAAAAACCCGTAAGTCCTCGCCACTCCACCATCTACAAGCCTCCTCCATAACCCTTCCTACTCTAACACCCGACACACCCCCTTCCCTAATATACCTCTGCTTGATATAGATAGCCATTACTTGCAGACCCAACGCCAACAAACCTGAACCCCCTCGTTGAACATCTGTCATAACTACCTCCTTACATAACCACGTCCTCCCAAAACCCCACACAAACTTTAACACCCTCTGCTAGATTTCCAAAATGTCCTGTACCCATAAGGGGAATACCCTGATAAAACCATGTCCATCCCTCATCCTTCTCCCCGGAATACCAAACTGCCCCCTGTGTATTACAAAACCCAGTACTTTCCTCATTCTGTTGCCCAAAATCTTAGCAAAAATCTTGTAATCCGAGCACATTAACGAAATCGCTCTATAATCACTCCTTTTTGGCACTAACACTGTGACACCCATTTTTTTCAATTTCTCCATCCTTCCACTACTTAACATACAATTCAAAACCCCCACCAAACAATGCCTTACATACCACCAATGACACCTATTAAAATTGTTTGGTATACCGTCTATCCCCAGTGTCTTACCCTGTCACAGCCCAAAAACTGCCTCCACCTCCTCTCACTAATACTACTCTCAAGCTTTCCCCTATCCTACTCACTTAACACATTGTTGATCCCTTCTTTCCCAAACATCCCCTCACCGACACCCCCCCAAACCTCCTCCTTTTTCTTCCCTAAACCAAAATTATTATTATTTTTAAATAACACATGGCCGATTTCCACCAAGGCAGGGTGGCCCAAAAAAGAAAAACTTTCACCATCATTCATTTCCATCACGGGTCTTGCCAGAAGGGTGCTTTACACTACAGTTTTTAAACTGCAACATTAACACCCCTCCTTCAGAGTGCAAGCACTGTACTTCCCATCTCCAGGACTCAAGTCCAGCCTGCTGGTTTCCCCCGAATCCTTCATAAAAGTTACTTTGGGTCACTCTCCAAAAGCACGTCAAGTATTAAAAACCATTTGTCTCCATTCACTCCTATCAAACACGCTTACACATGCCCGCTGGAAGTCCAAGCCCCTATCACACAAAACCTCCTTTACCCACTCCCTACCTTTCCTAGGCCGACCCCAAACCCCACCTTCCTTCCATCACAGACGATACGCTCTTGAAGTCATTCTGTTTCACTTCATTCTCTCTACATGTCCGAACCACCTCAACAACCCTTCCTCAGCCCTCTGAACAACAGTTTTGGCAAACCCACACCTCCTCCTAACTTCCAAACTACGAATTCTCTGCATTATATTCACCCCCACAAAATTGCCCTCAGACATGACATCTCCACTGCCTCCAGCCTTCTCCTAGCTGCAACATTCATCACCATGCTTCACACCCATACAGGAGCGTTGGTAAAACTACACTCTCATACATTCCCCTCTTTGCTTCCAAGGACAAAGTCTCTACAGACTTCTAAGTGCACAACTCACCCTTTTCCCCTCATTAATTCTATGATTCACATTCATCTTTCATAGACCCATCTGCTGACACGTCCACTCCCAAATATCTGAATACATTCACCTCCTCCATACTCTCTCCCTCCAATCTGATATCCAATCTTTCATCACCTAATTTTTTGTTATCCTCATAAATTTACTCTTTCCTCTATTCACTATCAATTTTCTCTTTTGCATACCCTACCAAATTAATCTACCAACCTCTGCAACTTCTCTTCAGAATCACCCAAGAGCACAGTATCATCAGCAAAGAGCAACTGTGACAACTCCCACTTTGTGTGTAATTCTTTATCTTTTAACTCCACACCTCTTGCCAAGAACCTCGCATTTACTTCACTTACAACCCTATATATAAATATATTGAACAACCACGGTGACATCACACATCCTTGTCTAAGGCCTACTTTTACTGGGAAATAATCTCCATCTTTCCTACATACTCTAACTTGAGCCTCACTATCCTCGTAAAAACTCTTCACTGCTTTCAGTAACCTACCTCCTATACCATACATCTGCAACATCTGCCACATTGCCCCCCTATCCACCCTGTCAAACGCCTTTTTCAAATCCATAAATGCCACAAAAATCTCTTTAGCCTTATCTAAGTACTGTTCATTTATGTGTTTCAGTGTAAACACCTAGTCCACACACCCCCTACCTTTCCTAAAGCCTCCTTGTTCATCTGCTATCCTATTCTCCATCTTACTCTTAATTCTTTCAATAATAACTCTACCATACACTTTACCAGGTATACTCAACAGACTTATCCCCCTATTAATTTTTGCACTCTCTTTTGTCCCCTTTGCCTTTATACAAAGGAACTATGCATGCTCTATGCCAATCCCTAGGTACCTTACCCTCTTCCATACATTTATTAAATAATACCACGAACCACTTTAAAACTATATCCCCACCTGCTTTTAACATTTCTATATTTATCCGATCAATCCCAGCTGCCTTACCCCCTTTCATTTTACCTACTGCCTCACAAACTTCTCCCACACTCACAACTGGCTCTTCCTCACTCCTACAAGATGTTATTCCTCCTTACCCTATACACGAAATCACAGCTTCCCTATCTTCATCAACATTCAACAATTCCTCAAAATATTCCCTACATCTTCGCAATACCTCTAACTCTCCATTTAATAACTCTCCTCTCCTATTTTTAACTGACAAATCCATTTGTTCTCTAGGCTTCCTTAACTTGTTAATCTCACTCCAAAACTTTTTCTTATTTTCAACAAAATTTGTTGATAACATCTCACCTACTCTCTCATTTGCTCTCTTTTCACATTGCTTCACCACTCTCTTAACCTCTCTCTTTTTCTCCATATACTCTTCCCTCCTTTCATCACTTCTACTTTGTAAAAACTTCTCATATGCTAACTTTTTCTCCCTTACTACTCTTTACATCATCATTCCACCAATCGCTCCTCTTCCCTCCCGCACCCACCTTCATGTAACCACAAACTTCTGCTGATGACTCTAACACTACATTTTTAAACCTACCCCATACCTCTTCGACCCCATTGCCTATGCTCTCATTAGCCATCTGTCCTCCAATAGTTGTTTATATCTTACCCTAACTACCTCCTCTTTTAGTTTATAAACCTTCACTTCTCTCTTACCTGATGCTTCTATTCTCCTTGTATCCCATCTACCTTTTACTCTCACTGTAGCTACAACTAAAAAGTGATCTGACATATCTGTGGCCCCTCTATAAACATGTACATCCTGAAGTCTACTCAACAGTCTTTTATCTACCAATACATAATCCAACAAACTACTGTCATTTCGCCCTACATCATATCTTATATACTTATTTATCCTCTTTTTCTTAAAATATGTATTACCTATAACCAAACCCCTTTCTATACAAAGTTCAACCAAAGGGCTCCCATTATCATTTACACCTGGCACCCCAAACTTACCTACCACACCCTCTCTAAAAATTTCTCCTACTTTAGCATTCAGGTCCCCTACCACAATTACTCTCTCACTTGGTTCAAAGGTTCCTATACATTCACTTAACATCTCCCAAAATCTCTCTCTCTCCTCTACATTCCTCTCTTCTCCAGGTGCATACACGCTTATTATGACCCACTTTTCGCATCCAACCTTTACTTTAATCCACAAAATCCTTGAATTTACACATTCATATTCACTTTTCTCCTTCCATAACTGATTCTTCAACATTATTTCTACCCCTTCCTTAGCTCTAACTCTCTCAGATACTCCAGATTTAATCCCATTTATTTCTCCCCACCGAAACTTCCCTACCCCCTTCAGCTTTGTTTCGCTTAGGGCCAGGATATCCAATTTCTTTTCATTCATAACATCAGCAATCATCTGTTTCTTGTCATCCGCAGTACATCCACGCACATTCAAGCATCCCAGTTTTATAAAGTTTTTCTTCTTCTCTTTTTTAGTAAATGTTTGCAGGAGAAGGGATTACTAGCCCATTGCTCCCGGCATTTTAGTTGCCTAATACGACACTCGTGGCTTACGGAGGAAAGATTCTTTTCCACTTCCCCATGGACAATAGAAGAAATAAAGAAGAACAAGAGCTATTTATATATATATATGTATGCATGTGCGTGTCTGGGAAGTGTGACCAAACTTTAAGTAGGAGTAGCAAGATATCCCTGTTATCTAGCATGCTTATGAGACAGAAAAAGACACCAACAATCCTACCATCATGTAAAACAGTTACAGGTTTTTGTTTTACAGTCATCTGGCAGGACGGTAGTACTTCCCTGGGTGGTTGCTGTCTACCAACCTACTACCTACTAAACCAAAAATCAGTATAAAAACTGATACTTTCTCTGGCGGATTGGTCCTGTCCCTCCACAACCCCCCCCCCCATCTGATTCTGCCACTATATACGCCAAGGTGGTCCTCGTCTCCTTTCCCTAAACATTCTGAGTACAAAGCCTGATGGCCTATCTCCCCTTAAAACATCCTCCAACCCTGCCCTAACTATGATTGCCTCAAACGTTTCATTATGCTTCTGCAAAATCCGATTCCATAGACTTTCCATATCCCCACTCCACCCAACCCTTTCCCACTCATTACAATCGTTTAACTGTCCTTCAAGAAAATTTTGCAATCCATAACGCCACCATGCCAGTTCCCGTCCCCGAACTTTAATAAACTCCGCTATCCCAATCTTAGCACTCATTTCCCACCAATCAAGCAAATTCATCGCCCCGTTCCTAGTCTCCCAAAAGGACATCCACCAATCTGCAAAACCTGTACCATCACCCTCCTCCCTTAGTAGTCTCACATTCAATTTCCAGTAACCCGCATAAACACACATTATACCATCCACCCACAAATCAGTTATTACCACCTGATGATCAGAAAAACTCACATCATAAGTCCTCACCCTCACCACACCTATTCCTTGCCTGACATAAATCCTATCTAACCTCACCTCATATCCCCTACGAACAAAAGTGTGCTCCACTCCATACCCCCTACTCCTCACCACATGGACAACCCCAACATCCCACAAAACATCTCTCAGAACACCCAAAACACAACCTGCCCCCCTTGTAACCATGTCCCCATTCCTAATCACACAATTTCAATCGCCCCCAAGCACTGTAAAAGCTGGTAATCCCTGCAAATGATACATCAAGACATTTCGTACGAAGTCCACTTTCACCCTAGCATGTACGCTCCCACAAAACAAACCCTCCCGACCCCCCAAAACCCATCCACCCTGACAACCCTCCCACCCCCCTCCTCCCAACCCAGGGCACGCTAAGGGCTGGTCTCCTTTACCGTCCACAGCCACTCCTCCTTTCAATCCAAAGCAGTAATAGCAAACAACCTATAACCTTTCAAAACCAATTCACATCCTAACCTATGGTTATGTTCCTGCAAAAAACAAACATCAACGCTAAATCTCCTTAAAACCCACTCTAACCAAACACTCTTGACCTCGGTCTTAAGACCATTTACATTGAAAGTCACACACCTGAACTTTACAGGAAAGGCAGCTTACCGCTATGCCACTGGGGCTTACATGGTCCTCCTTTCATAGGGTTCGAGCTCTCTCTAGCATTCCCCCGTTCCTGCCCACCCTCCCCGTCCTGTCCCTTCCCTCCAACCTTCACCGTTGCAGCTCCCCCCCGGCTTGCCATCCCCACCACAGTTGCCCAAGCCTTCTTCCCAGGGCACTGCCGCAGTGTGAGGACCTCGTCCATTTCTGATGCCCCCGCTGTTTGTTTGCAGGAGCTACCCTCCGCACACATATCTTCATTGAGCATGTCTTTCCGATGAACCTCCACCACCACATCCCTCTCCATTCCAACCTTACCCAAGTCTTTCTCACCTCCTTGCTGTCCGTCCATCTGCTTGTCACCATGTAACCTCTCGGCACCTGCCACACCATGCTCCAACTCCTCCATAAAACCCTTCAACACTGCTTCCAACATCCCCTCCTGGGCAGATTCTGCAATATCCAACGGTCCTTCAGGCAGCGATATTCCTCTCCACAATTCCTCCGGGAGAGTGACACACGTCCCCATACCAACCTCAGCTCTCTCCACCTCCTCACTCCGTAGGTCTGTTCTCGAACCTTCCCCAACACCCGGCACAATGTCCAAGGTTTCTGACTGCTTGTCCGCAGGAGATGATACTTGCACCCTAGGGCCCTATCTCCGGGGACACTGTTCCGCCATGTGCTCATAAGAGTCACATAAACGGCACCTCCTCTCCCCTGCATAGTGAACAAAAACTTGAGTCCTATAGCCGTCCAATGTGACATACGACAGTATCGAATGCTTCAGGGACATTTTTAGTGTGAAGGATCTTTCTGGCAGACCCTCATATGGGCCGTCCCTCCACATCCCCATGCTCGCTGAAAGGGCAGCCCAATAACTGCTGAAAGCGTCCTGAAGACTATATGTCTTTGCCTCAAAAAGTACATTCCGTACCTTCACCCAAGTAAAATACTTAGAGACGTCATGCATGCACATCTCCACTGCCGAATTAACGCTCATTCTTCGTTCTTGAAATTCATCGACGATGCTGGAGTAAAAACCGGCCCTCATGAACTTCAAAAAGACCCTTGTCATACCACTAAGCTCCACCCGGTACAATTCTACATTGGGGATTCCATAAACGTCTCTGATGATGCCTGGGAGCACAACGTTCATTGCAGCGCTACTTAAAGACCCATTGGCCAGCTCGATGCAGACAGTGTTTACACGCCGGCTGATAAATGCATGCTCATACTGTCTGCCATCTTGGTGCTAATTCTATACTCTCCTCACCAGGTGGCATGCAGGAGAAACTGGAGAAGCGTCCTCTCTCCCTGCAGGTCCAGAGATGAATGATCTCATGGAGAGGTGCCCTGTTCCTCTCAGTGAGAATTGCCATGTTCCAATTTCAATTTCCCATACTCTATTGGACTGTCATGTTTATCAACAAAACACCCAGAAATTTCCTCCAACATAATCACCACTCTAATACACTTACTTTATCCTCCCTCCTTGCTGACAGCCCCACTTTTAACACGGACTCCCTCTTTGACCTTTTGACAGCAACTGATTTATTACACAATTGTTGATAATCCTTCCTTTAGCACTCTCACAGCCTTTTCTAACTCTCCCACTGTTGCTCTCTCCATGCTTACTACTCTGAACTTGTACTACCTCCTGCCCTGCTGCATTGTATAACCCTTGTAGGTTCATCGTTTCATTTTTTATTATGATAGTAATAATCATCTAAGGCAGAGAAAGAAGTGTAATTTAAATTCCCATTTTTAATGTGTTGGTACAATGGGTTGATAGAATGTTAAGTTTGCAGTATATAGGAAGCCACCAATGTGTGCTCCTACATTCACTACTATTTAATATTCCAGCCAAGAGACAAGAGTAAAATGGATTTTTTCTGTTTCTAAGAGCTTACTGAGTGTACAGTCTTAAGTTCCTCTATGAGGAAATTAGGAAAATATTTGACATTGCCATGAAACTGCAGGACCCTAAAAAGTTCGTGGAAACAGTGATGCTTGCAGCTAGGAAAATTTATAGAAGCGACCCTAGGGTAACACCTCATATTACGAATGTTTTGGTTATCCCATACAATGAGAATTTATCTCTCCTGCGAAATACCTTTAAAGTATTTAATAAACAATGTTTTAAAAATTTGCAGACTGTTAGTAGCATACTATTAAAGAATTCTCAACAGTGTGTCAGTAGTGTCTACAGAATTTTCTGCAATGGTTGAAACTTGTCTTATATGGGTCAGACTGGCATAGCTCTATATGTAAGGATATCATGAACTGCCCAGGAATCGAATACAATTTCTCACTAGCCCATCTATCCTCCAATAGTTGCTTATATCTAACTGCCTCCTCTTTTCATTCCTCGCCTAGCTGCCGGGGTGAGTAGACGCTTCTCACAACCCTGTGTCGACAGCCAAGCTAACAACCTAGTGCTCATGGTCTTTGCCGCACATTGCAGAGTGAACACTGTTGGAATTGAATTAGTGCATGGATCCATCACGCCCACGTCAGTCCATGAGTTGTTGCCCTTGATTATCAGGGACACCTACGACATTGACGACATGGATCTTTACGGTGTGGCTTTAAATGGCTCGTTCAGGATATTCATAAAATTGCTCCATGCAGAGGAGTATGAGTCTTGTTGATGGTTACCAAGATCTTAGTATGGAAGTTACCCTGGAAGTGAGCGTCAGACTTGTGGACGTTTCCCGTCAGTATACGTGGGTGAGGGTACAGAACGTACCTTTTGAGGCGAATGAGGTCGACATTCGTCAAGCTTTTGAAAGGTATGAAGTTGTACATGTTGGCCAACAAGGTAAATGGATGACGGGAGCATATGCCAGTTACCCTGAGGGAAGTTTCTCCATTAAAATGACCCTCCGTCACCCCATACCCTCATATGTTGTCTTGGAGGACTTCAGAACTCAAGTGATGGTGACGTATGCTGGGCAGAGGAGAACTTGTAGGATATGTGGAGACTATGATCACATTGCTGCTGAGTGTGGAAGACGGGGCTGGGCCGGGCGACCGGCTGAAACAATGCCCACTGGCAAGAGGCAGGACGTTCCTGAGTCTGCCCAGGTGGAGGAAGGAGTTCGTGGTCAACTTTGGAGCAAAATGGTTGAGGTATTGGTGGAGAAGCCCACCCTGGATGTGCTGATATACCGGAGCAGCCAGTGCAGCTGGTGGAGCAGCAGGCATCAAGGGGTGCAGAGGTTTTTCCTGCGACAGTTGAGACGATGATGCAGTCATTGTTCGAGTCACCTGTGATCTCAGTGGCAGGACCATTGGGTGACCAGGAGCCTGCCTCAGAGGTGGCTGCTAGGCACGAGGCAGCCGTGAGTGTTGCTAGACACGGTGTGGACGGGCTGACTCTGGGTAAGGAAGACACGTAGCTGTTAGTGGTGGAGGTGCATCACGAGAAGGAACCCACTTCATCGATGGAGGAGAGTGTTGTCACCAGGAAACGGGCAGCAGCAACATCCTACTTTGACGATGTCTTAACACTTGCCCAACGCCCAGGGAAGAAGATGTGGGCGGTGGAGGCTAGCAGTGTAGGAGGGAGGAGGCACCAGTGACAGGCATTGCAGGATGGGCAGTGTGCCCTGCATGGTGAATATGGTAAGGGCAGCGAGAAGGGCCCTGGTGCACATGTAAAGGGGGATGTGGGCTAGAGGGGACACAAGCATTAACTGGCCTCCGGTGTATGATGCTTAACGTTAATGGCTTGTGTGAGAGAATGAAGCTTGATTGGTTTTGCATATTCTTACATAGATACTGTGTGGACGTAGCATAACTGGAAAGCTGGCAAGGATTTTGATGTGGAGGGCTATCAGAGTTTTGTGATGCATTTGGAGCACTTAAAAGGGGGGGGGGGGTAGCCATCTTTATCATGGCGGCAAACACATTCGTATTGCTGGGATGAGGGGGGGGGATGGCAGGATCTTAAGAGTGGATGGTTGGTGGGGGTGTGAAAAGTGGTTTTCGTGTGTGTGTACGCGCTGGCAGAGAATATAGTGCACATTAAGAATGCTTTTGTGGGAAGAGCTGGTGTATTTCTTGCGATCGTTACCTTCTCTTGCAATAGTGGGAGGGGATTGGAATTGCATTGTTAGAAGAGCGGATGTGGCACTGAGGGGGGACAGGTTTTTTGTCACTTGTTTTGGGGGAGCTTCTCCATAATGTGCAACTGCGGGATGTGTTTGCCGGGGGTTCATGGGAGGTGGACCATACATATGAGGGAGGGCCAAGGGGCAAGGTTAGACAGACTATATGTTATGCAGCATGTTGGTATAGAGTCTGTTGGTACAGTAGAGGCACCTTATTCTGATCACAGGGCAGTTGTAGCAGAGATGGGGTGGAAGGCATTAGATAGAAGGCAGGCGAGTTTTCTTAAAATTTAAATACGAGGGGTTTTCGGGATGAGGAGGCAGTGGGCGATTTTGCTGCACTATGGGGGAGCTTGGGAGGGGGGAGGCAGTTGTTTATGTGGTGGGATAGCATTGCAAAAGCGAGGATAAGAGGGTTTTTACATACGTGAAATGAAGAGGATAAACCACATAAAATAAGGGTTTCCAAATTATCTAAGCAGCACTTACATGCTTGCTACAGTGGGGCACTTTGCAGGGAAGGTATCGTATGGAGGAGATGGAGGCCCTGAAGGAGAGGTTAAGGGAGTTGCAGAATGAGAAGTTTGAAGCCATAAGTGCAAGCGGTATAGAGGAGGTGCTATGCGGAGATAGGCCTTCGTCCCGTGTCCTGAGGGTTCAGCAACCCAAAATTTGGAAGGTAACAACTCTTTGCAGTTAGAGGTGTGTGAGGGGGAAGAAAATTTGGGTGAGGCAGGTGCTCAGGTCGACAGAGGGCATGGGTATGTATGCTGACAGATGGTATGCTTTGTTATTGGTGTAGTCCTGGGGTGGATGAAGAGCTGTTGGAGGAAGTAAGTGGCTGTGTGGTAAAAACCCCTGGGAGGGGGTGTAGAAAGGCGAAAGGCATTGGGGGATATTGAGGAGGAGGAAATTTGGAGGGGCATTGGCTGGAATGAGCAAGGTAAGGTGCTGGGAGTGGATGGGATTCCTTGCGAATTTTATATGTTGCATTGAGAGTTGTTTTGGGGTTTTCTTGGTCAGGCTCCTGAATGAAAAAGAAGAGGTAGTGGTCTTAGTTCGAAAGGGGTCACATCAGCATACCCTAAAGGGTTATCGTACATTGTCTTTGATGTGCAATGAGTATAAGCTCTTTGCAAAAAGGGGCTTGATAACCGTCTAAAGTGTGTGGTTGACATGGTGGTCTCCCCGAGCCAGTTTGGTTTGCCTGGCCGATCGATGGTGACGAGTCACGGTATCCTCGGGATTTTTTAGCTGCTTTTGGTGGGGGATAGGGGGTTGTTAGCACTGGACTGGGGGGGGGCATATGACACTGTGGAAAGGGAGGCTTTAGGTCGCATTTTACCATCTCAGGTTTTCAGGGAGGAAATAGTGGGATGAGTGAAAACATTGTATAACCAAGCGTGGGGTTGGATGGCAAGTTAACGGGCATTTGGGGAAAGCAGTGGCGCTAGGCAGGGCCTTCA
This sequence comes from Cherax quadricarinatus, assembly GCF_026875155.1. Taxonomy (NCBI): domain Eukaryota; kingdom Metazoa; phylum Arthropoda; class Malacostraca; order Decapoda; family Parastacidae; genus Cherax; species Cherax quadricarinatus. The sequence continues at coordinate 5,673,909 of NC_069489.1, read as the reverse complement.
CAGAGCTGCGACTCTTGCAATTGTTGCTTGCGTGCATGCAAGACCCTTTCTATAGGTTAGTGGAGGTAAGAATACGAGGGGACAGAGGGGGGAAGGTGGGCATGGCCAAGTCTGGTAGGGACGTGGATGATGGGATGCTTTGGTGGATGAGGGGACACGGTTGGTGGGCTGGGGGAGGTGGTGAGGGTTAACGGAGGTGCCTCGGAATGGTGTGAATGTAGAGAAATCGAAATTTTTAAGGTTGGGGATGTGGGAATGGAGGGTGGATTGGATTGTCGGGGTGGTGACGACCGTGTGGAGGTTTTGAAGATATGTGGGATTGGGATATAGGTCAAATTTTAGTTAGGGGAAGGGAGGATAATTCTGCTAGTTTGGGGACATCGTGGTAAAGAGATTGGGAGCACTAAGACCGAATCATCTCACTATCCTGCAGAAGGTGATTGTGATCAATGTGATCTTGTTTAGTAAGATTGGTTCATCCCCCAAGTGTTCCGTTAATACTGCCTGTAATTCAAAGCATCCAAAGGATTTTTGTGGGTTTAAGTGTGAGTGGTTAAAAAGGAAGGTGATTTATGTTGCCAGTGCGAAAGGGGGGGAAAGGGTCTTTTGGATTTATGGAGGAGGGTTAAGTTGTTTACACAGCAGAGATTTCTGCGAGACAGGGTTTTCGGGACGGACGGTTGGGGAAAGTTTATGAGGTGTTGCGAGGATTGTATGGGGTGGACCTGTGTGAGTGCAAGGTGGTCTTGTGGGTGTTGGCATTGACCTGGGAACCTGGGAAGGTAAAGGTTGGGCATTTTTACAGGTGATAGGGGGGCAGGTGGGGCAACCAGGGGAGGGGGTTATACCCGATTTACGATTGGGCAGCATCTGGAAAGATTTAGCAGGTTGAGGTTACAAAACCCCAAGTGTGGGAGGTAATGTTCCAGTTTTTTTCACCCGGGATCTTGCCATATCCCGTATTTTTTGAGGGGTTGGAGAGTATCAGGAAATGGGTGGGCAGGGTGGTGCAGAGGGTGGAGGGAGGTATGTGTCAGTATTGCAGGTGCTGAGTTTAGATGTGGAAGAGGGTGTGGCACGGGCACTAGCATATGTGATGGTGGACTACATATACATATACTGTTGCATGAGGGATCGGATGCGTGGGAAGTGAGAAGTTTGTGCTGGAAGCGATGGTATTCCATTTTATGTGTAGAATAGAGATCTATATGGGACTAGGGTGGGGAATGTTTTTCTGAGGGTTACCATACCTCCAAATGTAAGTGGAAATGCTTAGTATGTAGGGTGGAGATTAAATGAGGGAAAAGATGTCGGTCTTGCTGTTCAGTGGCAAGGGTGAATCTGTTGGCACTCTTTTATTTCAGTCAGCGCTCCAGGTGGAGTTGTCACTGTCTGTTTTTGGGGCATGTTCTAGTGCAAGCGTTGTCCTGGTTCTGTCATGATGTGAGTGGGGTGTATGAATATTATGCATTGTGGCTACAAGCGCCTGTGTGCATTAAGGTATGCCAGAATGCTGGACGGTGGCAACTGCTTCCGGATTGGAGTTTTTTTTTATTGCCTACAGGAAGAAGACTTTGGGATCTGCAATTCCATCATGTTTGATCCTGATATGTCATGGTCGGTTTCGGCTCTGGTGGCCTGGTGGTTAATGTTCGATTCCCAGCCAGAGTAGAAACATTGTGCGTGTTTCTTTCCACCTGATGTCTATGTTCCCCATCAGTAAAATGGGTACCTGGGTGTTAGTAGACTGGTGTGGGTCGCATCCTGGGACACTGACCTAATTTGCCCGACATGCTCAGCATAAACAAGTGGCTTTCTATGTAGTAGTATGTCATTGTTGTCAGCTAGGACTGTATACCATGTACATGCACTTGTAGTTAATAAAGATTATTATTATTATTATTATTATTATTATTAGTGTGTAGGCATCATGCAAGCCAAGTCACTGGCTTAGTGTGTAAAACATTTTATTTGTACTGGTTTATGTTCTGCAAGTATGTCTGGTTTATGTTCTGCAAGTATGTCTGGTTTATGTTCTGCAAGTATGTCTGGTTTATGTTCTGCAAGTATGTCTGGTTTATGTTCTGCAAGTATGTCTGGTTTATGTTCTGCAAGTATGTCTGGTTTAAAGTTCTGCAAGTATGTCTGGTTTATGTTCTGCAAGTATGTCTGGCTTATGTTCTGCAAGTATGTCTGGCTTATGTTCTGCAAGTATGTCTGGTTTATGTTCTGCAAATATGTCTGGTTTATGTTCTGCAAGTATGTCTGGTTTATGTTCTGCAAGTATGTCTGGTTTATGTTCTGCAAGATGTCTGGTTTATGTTCTGCAAGTATGTCTGGTTTATGTTCTGCAAGTATGTCTGGTTTATGTTCTGCAAGTATGTCTGGTTTATGTTCTGCAAGTATGTCTGGTTTATGTTCTGCAAGTATGTCTGGCTTATGTTCTGCAAGTATGTCTGGTTTATGTTCTGCAAGTATGTCTGGCTTATGTTCTGCAAGTATGTCTGGCTTATGTTCTGCAAGTATGTCTGGCTTATGTTCTGCAAGTATGTCTGGCTTATGTTCTGCAAGTATGTCTGGCTTATGTTCTACAAGTATGTCTGGCTTATGTTCTGCAAGTATGTCTGGTTTATGTTCTGCAAGTATGTCTTGCACTGTAGGCGTGCAACCAGTGGGGTTTTGAGGATGGGGCTCCAGCCATCGGGCAACGCCATAGGTGAAGGACCTAGTAATATATTTTTTGTGTATATTATAATCATTGATGTCACGTGGTATGGCCGTCCATTCAGACAGTGGGGGACGGATCTAGCATTGTGGTGGCAGGTGACAGCCTTTTTGTTCTTAAGTAGAACATTGTTTGTACCAGATTTTTTATTAAATGGTACATACCAAGAGATATCTTTTAGGGTAGGGGTAATGTTTTGTTATTGTCGTCCTGCTGTTCTGTAATCAGTGGCAAGAGTAGGTAGTGGACACGTTGCAATAAATCTCATATTGTTGAGATTATATGTATATTTATTATATGGTGTCCCAAATTGTTTTTAAATAGAAATGAAAAAAAAACTGCCTCTTCTTTTAGTTTATAAACCTTCACCTCTCTCTTTCCTGATGTTTCCATTCTCCTTGTATCCCATTTACCCTTTACTCTCACTGTAGTTTTTTTTTTTTTTTTTTTTGCTTTCTGTGCCCACTTGCATACTACATACACTTATGTCACACTTATACCCCAATGGAAATAAGTCACTCTGTCTGACTTTTTTGGGTTATCCTAGGTTCTCTACACATATGCTGCTATGTATGATAATTCTATGTAACTGTATTTGTGTATACCTGAATAAACTTACTTACTTACTTATCTACACCTTCTACACCCACATACACCTCAATCTCACCCCTCCCCAGGAGGCGACCCCGCTGTGTCCCCCTGAATTCCCTCTTCTCATATGTAATCCCCAAACCCCCACCCCTTACTCACTCAGCCCAAGTCGTAGATTCATGAGAAACCCTAACGTTAACATTCTATAACTTTCCGAAAACTCTTTCGCCCACCCCATCCAATACAGTTCTCTATTACGACACATCGTACGATAAACCGTTACCGCTAGTACCCGCCTCCGCACCTCACAATCCCCCCTCCCCCTCATCACCCACGATATATATATATAATCCACCATTATATAATCCAAAGCTCTTATGACACTCTCATCGAACCCACCTACATCTAGGTTTAGTGCACGCAGAACCGACACCCCTCGGCCCCCCACCCTCTGTACAACCCTACTTAACCAATACCTAACACCCTCCAGTCCCTCACAAAAGTATACTGCATGGAACGCCGTCTCATCCTCCCCACAGATTCCGCACCTCCCGCCCACAATTACCCTTCTGGTTCTTAGTACCTCTCCTGACGGTAGTATGCCCTGCAGAAAACTATACGTTACCTCCCTCACCCTAGGCTTTAACTTCAACTTGCTAAACCTATACCAAATACTCTTCCATGCATACATGGGGAACAATCCCTTAACTGGTACAACAATCCTTTCTGCAAGCAACCTACACAAAACCCCTATTCGAATTTTCCTGGGTTCTCTAACCAACATCAAAGCCCTCAAAACAGTTTCACATTCCCTCAACTCCACACCACCATACAACTTACCCAACCTATCATGTACTTTTTTCCAGCTGCACCCACTCACTCCTTCACGCAAATCCTCATATTTAAGAAACACATATTTAATTCTCCTTCTCAGATGCATCAACCCCAACCCACCCTGGCACACAGGTAACGTTACAACCTCTCTCCACAGCCAATCGCACCTTGAACCCCACAAAAAGTTAAACACCCATCTCAGAATTCCCACAATCGCCGTCCCTTTTCTTGGGAACACGGCTGCTACGTGCCAAACCTTACTATACAATAATACATTTATTACAATCACTCGTTGCACAAGAGTCAGATGATGAGGTCGCAGTGCACCCAGATGCCCCAGAATCCTTTCCATCAATCTATTGGAGTTTTCCTCTCGAGCAGCATCCATGTCATCCTTATAGATGATACCACAAATTTTTAAAGACACCGTTTGTTTCCTCACAACGTTACATCTCCCCCCCTCCATCCAATCACCCAACCCCATGATCTTTGACTTCTCGCTATTCTCCTGCATCCCTGTTGCATTTCCAAACAGTTGCACAACATCCAAAACCCCCAACGCCATCCCCTCTCGAACCAGGACTGTTGTATCGTCTACATATTCTATTATTCCAGGCCACACTTTTCCCGACCTCCACCACACCCCCACTCGTGTTACATACACAACGTTCAACCATTCTATAGAAAGGGTTCCGAATGCATGCAAACAACATTTGTGACATGGGACACCCCTGCCTAAGTCCCCTACCCATTACAATCTCTTCCCCCAAGCATCCATTAATCTGTACCCTCATCTTAGCTCCTTTGTACAATGTGATTACCCAATTAACTATTTCTTCCCCATAACCCTGCCTCCCAAGTATAGCTCCCAATGCTCCCCTTTCCACCCTGTCATAGGCCCCCTGCCGGTCTAAAGCCAACAACGCCGCCCTCCCTCCCCTCCCTTTTGACTCCACAAAACTTCTCAGTATTCCATGACCTTCAGTCATCGACCTTCCAGACAAACCATACTGCGTTTTCGAAACCACTCTCCCTACCACACATTTAAACCGATTACCCAAGACTTTAGCGAACAACTTATAATCAGCACATAACAGAGATATGGCATGGTACTCCTTGAGGGTGTGCTGCCCCTTACCCTTCTGGACCAACACTACAACTGCTGTTGCTTGCTTGTCCCTCATCACACTCTTCTCCTTCATCTGATTTAATAACCTACCCATGAAACCCCTTATCACCTACCAATGTTGGAGATAAAATTCAGCCAGGAGACCATCTATTCCCAGTGCTTTGCCCTTCCTCATTCCCCTTAAAGCCAACTCTATTTCCTCTTCCATTATTACCCCTCCTGAAGCCTTCCTGTAACTATTCCCTAAATTACACGTCATATACTCACACACCTTTTCTAAAGCCACATTCCCCACTCTCCCACTTGTCCAATACCCTTCTTGCCATTCATCCGCATACACACACACTCCTTTCATAGTTCGTATCTCCTGACCCACCCTATAACCTCCCGCCATCTCATGTACCTCTAACCTCGGAATAGCTGTAACCTGCTGTCTTTGTTTTTGACGTCGCAACACACACACCGATGGCTTGTCTACCCAAAGCACCTCCTCTACCCCTGCCTGCACCCTTACCGCTTGAAACCTCTCATTTTGTAACTCCCTCAGTCTCCCCTTGACCTCGACAATTTCATCCATAGGATAGTTGCCCCCCCACAGCCTCCTGCCCATAACAACCCCTTAACCTGTCCTCTAAATAATTTGAAAGTCCATATTTTAAATCATTTATACGTTTGCCCACCCCCACATAATATTTTCCTAACCCTTTTCCCTTGGCTACACAATCCCACCATTGCACGACATCTTCCACTCCCTGTGCCTCCTCGCTAAGCTCCTTCCATAGGACAGAAAATCCCTCTAACCCCTCCTCATCACTCAATGCACTTATATTTAATTTCCAGTAACTCCTGTATATTTCCGCAAGCGCCTCCCACCCACCCTCCACCAACACTGCTCTGTGATCCGACCATGCTACGTCAACAGTTTTGAAAGATTGCACTACAACCCCTTTAGAAAGATACACTCTATCTAACCTCGCTGCATACCCTCTCCTAACAAACGTATGCTCTGTCTCCCACGCCCCCCACCCCTCGAACGCGTCCGGTAACCTAATATCCCTCATTAAATCTCTTAGGGTCACTGACACATAGCCTGCCCCTTTCGGTTCCACATCAGCCCTCCTAATAACGCAGTTCCAATCACCTCCTACTATTGCCACCTCCGGTAATGCACGGAAAAAAAACACAAGGTCCTCATACACGAACTCCTGCTTCACTTGTACGTTATTCTCTGCAGGCGCATATACGCTAATAAAGGCCACACGTTTGCCCATCCACCAACCATCTATGCGCAACACCCTTCCTCCTCCCCCCCCTCACTTCTCTGCCAAACAAACGGGCTTGCCTCCCAAATTAATATACCCACCCCTCCTTTCAAACGGGCAGATGGCAGGGTTACCACCTGAAACCCCGCCACCTCCAACACCCTACCCTCCTTAAAATTATGCTTCTGAAGAAACACAACATCCACTCTAAATTTATTCAGAAACATTATAAACCATTCTCTCTTTACACTATTACAGAAACCATTAACGTTTACTGTCATACACCGGAGGCCTATTAAAGTTTCCACCCCTGCGTCCTCTCTTCTCTCTTCCGATGGGCACCAGAACGTATGGGTCCACTTGTCACCTGCATACTTCCCTCTCTCCCCCCCTTCTTTTGGTGCCTCCTGTCATGGGCACCACTACCTTCACCTTCTGCCCATATTTGCTTCCCAGGCCGCTGCGCTGGCGTTAGGACATCATCTGAATCCGACGCAGCGGCTCTCTTTCTTGTGACAGTCGCATCCTCCATAGCTTGGTCTTGGGATGCCTCACAATGTACCTCAACCTCCACTGTACACTGTTGCAATGATCTCGGTGACACCTCAGTCAAGCTGTCACTCCTGTCGTTGGAATAGTTCTCCTGTTGTTGATGCACCACAGCCGTCAACTCGTCTTCTACCACCTTTCCAGGTGCAGCCACCTCCTCAGGCGATGACAAGGACTTCAGAACCTCGGCTAATTCCTCCTCAATTTCCAACACTTCCTCCTGTACTTTTTGCTCATCTTGATCTTCTGGAAGTGTCTCTGGGCCAGGTAACTGGTCAATGGCTCGCCCTCTCCCCCAGCCTTATGCGCTTGATCCACTATCTCGCTCCATAGACGACCACGCCCTCCTTCACGTCGTTGATCATCACCTGCTTCCCCCGGTGTAGAAGCGGATGTCTCCACCTCTGGGGCAGGAGCTCGTTGCCGCTTCCCACACGCCGCTGCTATGTGATCATATTCCCCACATAGTCGGCATGTACGCCTGGTGTATAACACCATGACCTGTGTCCTGAATTCCTTTAGGTACACGTAAGACGGTATGGGGTGTCGTAATGTCATTTTTAGGTTAAAAGTGCTCTCCGGCAGACCTGCATAGGCACCCGTTACCCACGTACCGTGCTGGGCCAAATGAACAGTTCCGTATTCCTCAAAAACTTTTCTGATGTTTGTCTCATCAGCCTCAAAGGGAACATTATGAAGTTTAATCCATGTATAATGTATGGATACATCGATCATCCTCACATGAACAGCTGGTGTTGCATCAAGACTTACGTCCTGAAAACGGTTGACCAATGATTCATAAGCCGTTGCTGAGAGCAGTTTCACAAAAAAATCTACGTGCTCCATTCAATGCTTCCCCGTACATCTCTCTATCCTGAATGCCATACGTGTCTCTGATGATTTTAGGTAGTAATACCTGAGCTGAAACTGGCGTTATTGCCACACTGAGAAGTTCAACGCCGACAGTGTTGATCCTGCGTCTATGACTGAACACCATGTTGACTAATGGTAGTTCTCCTGGTTTGACGGCAGAGGCGCGACAAGCACCAACTCACACGACTGTAGTCAGGGAACTGAATTGCGTTTGCTCAGGAGGTCCACACGGCCAGAGAGCGATGAGGACAATACCCCTCTATAAACATGTACATCCTGAAGTCTACTCAAAAGTCTTTTATCTACCAATGCATAATCCAACAAACTACTGTGAGGGAAAACTTCAACAGATAGGAGTAGTGAGCGAATATACGGTGATGATAGTTTGATTGGCAGACTGCTTGTTAAGGTAGGGTCAGTGTCTAGCTCCCAATATCCCCCCTCCCTTTTCTCCACACTGAAAGGTGACGTGTGGGACTCCGACCAAATGGGTAATCACTTGACTCACAGCTCCCAACACAACTGTAAGTAAATGCCTCTGCTCCTATTTTACTGGGTATATTGCTTAAAAGCTTCACTTTTAACCAATTCTTAGACTTAGTTCATCGAGGCCGGATGCCGACAACTTCGGTTAACTGCTTTATTTTTCAACCGATTTCTTTTATTTTTGGTGTACGTTTAGAGGTGCATATGTAGAAGAATGTGACAAAGTTTAAGTATGATTGGCCAAAAAACAACAGAGAAAAAGAATATTTACTGACTTTTATATATGGCAACATAACTTGACACATTGGCACTATGAGTGGCACTTCGGACAATCCCAACTATTAGAATACGTCTAACACGACTTTTTAAAATAGCCATTTCATCTATCTTATTATCATGGTAAAAAAAAAATACATTTGATAGACTTTTTGGCATTCACCAAAATATCTACCTTTTACCCCCACAAAATAAAAAATAATTAAGATATTCCAAAAAAGCTATTTTTAATAGTCAAATACACTTTGTTTTACATTGTCTGTGAAAATCGTTTAAATACAATCATTAGTGGTAGGTAAGACACAAAGGCAACAGTTAGGCAACTTTATTCCGAAACGTTTCGCCTACACAGTAGGCTTCTTCAGTCGAATACAGAAAGTAGGCAGGAACAGTAGAGATGTGAAGACGATGTAATCAGTCCATCACCCTTGAAGTCGTAGAATTTGAGGTTGTCAGTCCCTCAGCCTGGAGAGTTCAGTTCCATAGTCAGGAACTATCTGAAGATCAAGCGACAGTGCGGAGACTTAAATACTGTCGGAAGGAGAGGTGCATAGTAGTAGTAGTAGTAGTGAGAATGTAGCCACTGATAGGTCAGGTCCCTCTCAGATCCAACAGTTCTCACTTGAAAGGGTTGTCCAAGGTGTTTTCTGTACCAAGAGGCCATGTGTTGCAGTGTCTGACAAGATGAACATCAAAATGGTATAAAATACCGACAGGTTGGTAGGTAAGACACAAAGGCAACAGTTAGGCAACTTTATTCCGAAACGTTTCGCCTACACAGTAGGCTTCTTCAGTCGAATACAGAAAGTAGGCAGGAACAGTAGAGATGTGAAGACGATGTAATCAGTCCATCACCCTTGAAGTCGTAGAATTTGAGGTTGTCAGTCCCTCAGCCTGGAAAGTTCAGTTCCATAGTCAGGAACTATCTGAAGATCAAGCGACAGTGCGGAGACTTAAATACTGTCGGAAGGAGAGGTGCATAGTAGTAGTAGTAGTAGTGAGAATGTAGCCACTGATAGGTCAGGTCCCTCTCAGATCCAACAGTTCTCGCTTGAAAGGGTTGTCCAAGGTGTTTTCTGTACCAAGAGGCCATGTGTTGCAGTGTCTGACAAGATGAACATCAAAATGGTATAAAATACCGACAGGTTGGTAGGTAAGACACAAAGGCAACAGTTAGGCAACTTTATTCCGAAACGTTTCGCCTACACAGTAGGCTTCTTCAGTCGAATACAGAAAGTAGGCAGGAACAGTAGAGATGTGAAGACGATGTAATCAGTCCATCACCCTTGAAGTCGTAGAATTTGAGGTTGTCAGTCCCTCAGCCTGGAGAGTTCAGTTCCATAGTCAGGAACTATCTGAAGATCAAGCGACAGTGCTACATTCTCACTACTACTACTACTACTATGCACCTCTCCTTCCGACAGTATTTAAGTCTCCGCACTGTCGCTTGATCTTCAGATAGTAAATGCTCCCGGCATTTTAGTTGCCTCCTACTACACGCATGGCTTACGGAGGAAAGATTCTTTTCCATTTCCCCATGGACAATACAAGAAATAAAGAACAAACGCTATTTAGAAAAAAGAAAAACCTAGATATATATATATATATACATATATATGTGCGTACCTGTGTAGTGTGACCTAAGTGTAAGAATAAGTAGCAAGATATACCTGTTATCCAGCATGTTTGAGACAGACACCAGCAATCCTACCATCATGTAAAAGTTACAGGTTTCGGTTTCACATTATTATTTAATTAATAACACATGATAATTTTGCAGAGAAACATATACAAACAACGATACAACATAAATACTCTTTAACAAACAAAATAAAAGACAATTATATACTCTCTGAAAGGTTAATAAAATTACAAAATTTTTGGAAGGAGCTAAAGTCAGACAAACACTGACACACAGAACAATAACACAAAGAATAACAGGAAGCTAAACACCAGCTATCAAGTGTTATAAAAACAGTGGATAGGAAAACAAATTTGAAATCAAACTTTGTAGCCTTCACAACACAAACACACACACACACACACACACACACACACACACACACACACACACACACACACACACACACACACTGAGGCACAACCAGGCTATCAAGAGCCACTGGAAAAATCAAGGGAGAAACTGACCACATACAGGCAGGATCCAGAGTCACAGAGAGTGAGGCAATGGGAGGAAGAAAGGGCAAAATCAGTGTTTATCCATGGGCTTCAGGAGAGAGAGGAAAGGACACACACTGAAAGGCAGCAGGAAGAAAGAAAGGAGATTGAGAAAATCATCACGGAAATAGGTGAAGAGATGGACGAGATTGTAAATTTTCAGAGAATAGGGGGTACTCGAAGGGGAGAAACCGACCAATCAAGCTGATTCTCAGGACGGAAACAGTGCGGAACAGGATCCTCCAAGAGAAACCACGATTGAAATACTCGGAAGAGTACAAGAGGGTGTTCCTAGACAGAGACAGAACAAAATCAGAACGACAGCAGCTGAGGGAGAGGACAAAAAAGCGAAAGGAGCTAGTAAAAGAGACAAGGATGGAACCAGCAGAGGTCAGTCAGAGCAGAACAGAACAGCAAGGGCAAGCACACACACAACTATTCTCAGAACCATATAACCTATCACACCATCCCAACACACACTACAATCCATACCCACAACCTCCACCCAACACCGAGCTATAGAATCCCACAGTATGCCACCAGGTCTCCCACCCTCACAGGCCCCCCAAACAACAGTGTTGGAAAGGAAACAGAAGGTATGGTACACAAACGCTGATGGAATAACAAATAAGTGGGAGGAGTGGCATGAAAGAGTCCAAGAAGCATCACCGGACATCATAGCTCTCACAGAAACCAAGCTTACAGGTATGATAACAGATGCCATCTTTCCAACGGGATACCAAATCCTGAGGAAAGACAGAGGGAACAGGGGGGGTGGAGGAGTGGCGTTGCTGATCAAAAATCGCTGGAATTTTGATGAGCTGGAGAGAGGAGACAGTGGAGAAGAAAGTGATTACATAGCGGGAACACTTCACTCTGGAGGTCCCAAGGTGGTAATAGCAGTGATGTATAACCCACCACAGAACAGCAGGAGGCCAAGGCAAGAGTACGACGAGAGCAATAGAGCGATGGTTGACACACTGGCTAGAGTGGCCAGAAGAGCTCATGCATGCAGGGCAAAGCTCCTGATCATGGGTGACTTTAACCACAAGGAGATCGATTGGGAGAACTTGGACCCACACGGGGGCCAAGATACATGGAGGGCTAAGATGATGGAGGTGGTACTGGAAACTTCATGTGCCAACACGTAAGGGACACTACAAGAGAGAGAGGAGAGGATGAACAAGCAAGGCTGGACTTAGTATTCACCTTGAGTAGTGCAGATATCGAGGACATCACATATGAAAGACCCCTTGGGGCCAGTGACCATGTGGTTTTAAGCTTCGAATACACAGTAGAGCTACAAGTGGAGGGAGAAGCAGGAAGGCCAGGATGAATGAAGCCAAACTACAAGAAAGGACTACACAGGAATGAGGAACTACCTGAACAGGGTTCAGTGGGACAGAGAACTGGCAGGGAAGCCAGTTAATGAGATGATGGAATATGTAGCAACAAAATGCAAGGAGGCTGAGGAGAGGTTTGTACCCAAGGGTAACAGGAATAATGAAAAAGCCAGGATGAGCCCATGGTTTACCCAAAGGTGCAGGGAGGCAAAAACCAAGTGTGCTAGGGAATGGAAGAAATATAGAAGGCAAAGGACCCAGAAACGAATATGCACAGATAAGAAGGGAGGCCCAAAGACAATATGAAAATGACATAGCAGCGAAAGCCAAATCTGACCTGAAACTGTTGTACAGCCACATCAGGAGGAAAACAACAGTCAAGGACCAGGTAATCAGGCTAAGGAAGGAAGGAGGAGAGACAACAAAAAATGACCGTGAAGTATGTGAAGAACTCAACAAGAGATTCAAAGAAGTGTTCACAGAGGAGACAGAAGGGACTCCAGAAAGACGGAGAGGTGGGGCACACCACCAAGTGCTGGACACAGTGCACACAACCGAGGAAGAAGTGAAGAGGCTTCTGAGTGAGCTAGATACCTCAAAGGCAATGGGGCCAGATAACATCTCCCCATGGGTATTGAGAGAGGGAGCAGAGGCGCTATGTGTACCCCTAACAACAATATTCAATACATCTATGGAAACAGGGAGATTGCCTGAGGCATGGAAGACAGCAAATGTAGTCCCAATCTTTAAAAAAGGAGACAGACATGAAGCATTAAACTACAGACCAGTGTCACTGACATGTATAGTATGCAAAATCATGGAGAAGATTATCAGGAGAAGAGTGGTGGAACACCTAGAAAGGAACGATCTCATCAACAGCAGCCAACATGGTTTCAGGGATGGGAAATCCTGTGTCACAAACCTACTGGAGTTCTATGACATGGTGACAGCAGTAAGACAAGAGAGAGAGAGGGGTGGGTGGATTGCATTTTCTTGGGCTGCAAGAAGGCGTTTGACACAGTTCCACACAAGAGATTGGTGCAAAAACTGGAGGACCAAGCAGGGATAACAGGGAAGGCACTACAATGGATCAGGGAATACTTGTTAGGAAGACAGCAGCGAGTCATGGTACGTGGCGAGGTGTCAGAGTGGGCACCTGTGACCAGCGGGTTCCCGCAGAGGTCAGTCCTAGGACCAGTGCTGTTTCTGGTATTTGTGAACGACATGACGGAAGGAATAGACTCTGAGGTGTCCCTGTTTGCAGATGACGTGAAGTTGATGAGAAGAATTCACTCGATCGAAGACCAGGCAGAACTACAAAGGGATCTGGACAGGCTGCAGACCTGGTCCAGCAATTGGCTCCTGGAGTTCAATCCCACCAAGTGCAAAGTCATGAAGATTGGGGAAGGGCAAAGAAGGCCGTACACGGAGTACAGTCTAGGGGGTCAGAGACTACAAACCTCACTCAAGGAAAAAGATCTTGGGGTGAGTATAACACCAGGCACATCTCCTGAAGCGCAGATCAAACAAATAACTGCTGCATCATATGGGCGCCTAGCAAACCTCAGAACAGCATTCCGACATCTTAGAAAGGAATCATTCAGGACCCTGTACACCGTGTACGTTAGGCCCATATTGGAGTATGCGGCACCAGTTTGGAACCCACACCTAGCCAAGCACGTGAAGAAACTAGAGAAAGTGCAAAGGTTTGCAACAAGACTAGTCCCAGAGCTAAGAGGTATGTCCTACGAGGAGAGGTTAAGGGAAATCAACCTGACGACACTAAAGGACAGGAGAGGTAGGGGGACATGATAACGACATACAAAATACTGAGAGGAATTGACAAGGTGGACAAAGACAGGATGTTCCAGAGATGGGACACAGCAACAAGGAGACAGAGGGCACAGTTGGAAGTTGAAGACACAGATGAATTGCAGGGATGTTAGGAAGTATTTCTTCAGTCACATATTAATCAGGAAGTGGAACAGTTTGGGAAGCGATGTAGTGGAGGCAGGATCTATACATAGCTTTACGGAGAGGTATGATAAAGCTCACGGCTCAGGTAGAGTGACCTAGTAGTGACCAGTGAAGAGGCGGGGCCAGGAGCTTGGACTCGGCCTCTGCAACCTCAAATAGGTGAGTACACACACACACATACACACAAACACATACGCACACACACACACACACACACACACACACACACACACACACACACACACACACACACACACACACACACAACAAACACATACACATGCACACATATACACATTCATGCACACAGATACACACACACACACAGATACACATATAAGCAGAGGTATGATAAAGCTCACGGTTCACGGAGAGTGACCTAGTAGCGGCCAGTGAAGAGGCGGGGACAGGAGCTCGGACTCGACCCCTGCAACCTCTACTAGGTGAGTACAACTAGATGAGTACATACACACACACACACACACACACACACACACACACACAGGACAAAGACAGGATGTTCCAGAGACTGTACACAACAACACGGGGACACAGTTGGAAGCTAAAGACACAGATGAATCAAAGGGATGTTAGGAAGTATTTCTTCAGCCACAGAGTAGTCAGGAAGTGGAATAGTTTGGGAAGCGATGAAGTGGAGGCAGGATCCATACATAGCTTTAAGCAGAGGTACGATAAAGCTCATGGTTCAAGGAGAGTGACCTAGTAGCGACCAGTGAAGAGGCGTGCCAGGAGCTTTGACTCGACCCCTGCAACCTCAACTAGGTGAGTACAACTAGGTGAGTACACACACATACTGAAGTACCGGCGGGTATATTTCGTCAACGAGAGAACACAGGAAGAAATACAGAAACTGAAAGTTGCAAGGAAGAAAGAGAGGCAAGGATGGAGATGGGCAGAACACAGACTCAGAAGG
The DNA here is from genome assembly GCF_026875155.1 of Cherax quadricarinatus. NCBI lineage: Eukaryota > Metazoa > Arthropoda > Malacostraca > Decapoda > Parastacidae > Cherax > Cherax quadricarinatus. The sequence continues at coordinate 5,658,752 of NC_069489.1, read as the reverse complement.
AAGAGCAAATACAACCTCTCTCAGAACTACATACAGGAAGATCTCAACCCCGACAACCCCACTGCAACCCAACACACTAACCCAAAATCCATGTGCTGTGCCCACCTTTACAGCAACCCCCCATAGTACCTCTCCACGTCTCTTGCTTCCTCAACACTAACATACCGTTTAGACCACAGTATTAGAAAAGTTGAAGGTTTGGCACACAAACACGGATGGAAGAGAAAATAAATTTTTGGAGTGTCACAAAAGAATCAAGATGTCCCCAGACATCATAGCTCACACAGAAACGGAACTCACTGGAATGATAACAGACACGATCTTTCTATCCGGATATCAGATCCTGAGGAAAGATATAGGGAGTCTTGGGAGGAGGACTTGCACTGCTAGTCAATAACCATCTGGATTTAAGGAAGTGGAAGTAATAGACAGAATGTGCAAAACGGAACTACATAAAACAATTCAGTCTAAGTTGGTAATTGCAGTGATGTACAACCCGCAACAGAACAACTGGAGGCCAAGAGAAGAATATGAAGAGAGTAACAGGGCAATGATGGACACACTAGCTGAGGTAGCCAGAAGGGCTCACATAGGTAGGGCAAAGTTTCTAGTTGTGATTGATTTCAATCACAAGGAGGTTCCGAAACATGGAGAGCCATGATGATGGAGGTGGTATTGGAAAACCTCATGCATCAATATGTTAGGGACACTACCAGACAGAGAGGAGAGGTTTAACCAGCTAACCTGGACCTTGTATTCACCTTCATTACTTCAGACATCGAGGACATCACATATAGAAGTCCCCTCAGAGCTAGTGATCATATGGTTCTGAGCTTCGAATACATAGTAGAGTTAAAAGTGGAGAGGGAAGCAGGAGTAGGATTCGAGAAACCAAAGTGCAAAAATTTAGACTACACAGGCATGAGAAATTTCGTACAAGATGTTCAGTGAGAAAGAGAATTGGTGGGGAAAATCAGTAAACAAAATGATGGACCACGTGACACTAAAATGCAAGGAGGCAGAAGAAAGGTTCCATCACAAAGGCAACGGAAATAATGGGAAGACCAGAACAAGGCCTTGCTTCATCCAAAGGTGTATAGAGGCAAAAACTAAGTGTGCTTGAAAATGGAAAAAGTACAGTAGACAAAGGACCAGGAAAATAAAGAGATTAGTCGAAGACCCAGAAATGAATATGCACATACAAGTATGGATGACCAGCGACAATTCAAAAACGACATAGCATCAAAAGTCAATTCTGACCAGAAGCTGTTGTATAGCCACATCAGGTTTAAAAGATGTCATGGACCAGATAATCAGGGTGAGGAACTAAGGAGGGGAGTTCATAAGAAACGACCGAGAAGCATGTGAGAAGCTCAAATGAGATTTAAAAAAGCATTTACAGAGGAGACAGAAAGGACTCCAGAAAACCAAAATAGTAGAGTACACAAACATTGGGCGAAACACACACACGAAGGAGGAGGGGATGATCTAGCTAAGAGAACTTGATACCTTAAATGCCTAAGGGCTGGACATGGGTTCTTGAGAGGGAGGAGAGACGTTGTGTGTGCCACTTACTACAATATTCCAAACACACATTGAAACTGGGCGGATTGCAATTTCTTGGACTGCATGAAGGCAGTGCAATGAATCAGAGAATACTTGACAGGGAGGCAGCAACAAGTTATAGTATGTGACGAGGTGTCAGAGTGGACGCCTGTGAGGAGCAGTTTTCCACAGGGATCAGTCCCAGGACCAGTGCTGTTTCTTGTATGTATGAATGACATGACATAGGGGATAAACTCAGAAGTCTCCCTGTTTGTAGATAATGTGAAGTTAGTGAGGAGAATTAAATCAGCAGGGGATCAGGCAGGACTACAAAAGGACGTGGACAGGCTGGAAGCTTGGTCCAGCAACTGCATCCTGGAATTTAAGAGGAGTTATGATAATGCTCATGGAGCAGGGAGAGAGGAAACCTATTAGCGATCAGTCTAGAGGCGGGGCCAGGAGCTTTAACTCGACCCATGCAACCACAAACAAATAGGTGAGTACAAATAGGTAACTACACACACACGCACATACACACACACACATACGAGGGAAGAAGCAACCACAACTGGTGAGTACAATTAGGTGAGTACACATAACACACACACACTCACAAACACACACACACACACACACACACACACACACCTGTGACCAGCGGGGTCCCGCAGGGGTCAGTCCTAGGACCAGTGCTGTTTCTGGTATTTGTGAACGACATGACGGAAGGAATAGACTCTGAGGTGTCCCTGTTTGCAGATGACGTGAAGTTGATGAGAAGAATACACTCGATCGAAGACCAGGCAGAACTACAAAGGGATCTGGACAGGCTGCAGACCTGGTCCAGCAATTGGCTCCTGCATTCAACCCACCAAGTGGCCAACTTATGAAGATTGGGGAAGGGCAAAGAAGGCCGCAGACGGAGTGCAGTCTTTAGGGGGTCAGAGACTTACAAAACCCTCACTCAAGGAAAAAGAATCTTGGGTGTGAGTATAACACCAGGCACATCTCATGAGCGCACATCAACCAATAACTGCTGCCAGCATATGGGCGCTAGCAAACCTCAGAACTGCATTCCGACATCTTAAAAGGATTCGTTCAGGACCATGTACACGTATACGTTAGGCCCATATTGGAGTATGCGGCCCACAGTTTCGGACCCAACCTAGCCAAGCACGTAAAGAAACTAGGAACGTGCGAAAGGTTGCAACAAGGGACTAGTCAAAGAGCTAAGTGGTAATGTCCTACGAGGAGAGGTTAAGGGAAATCAACCTGACGACAAATGGAGGTACAGGAGGATAGGGGGGAATTGATAACGACATACAAAATACTGAGGGGGAATGACAAGGTGGACAAAGACAGGGATGTTCCAGAGTTTGGACACCAGTAAAGGGGACACCAGTTGGAAGCTAAAGCACAGACAGAAGGCACAGGGATGTTAGGACGTATTTCTTGCCGCCACAGAGTTAGTCAGTAAGTGGAATAGTTTGGAAGCGAAGACGAGGTAGGCTGCACATACTTAGCTTTAAGCAGAGGTATGATAAAGCTCCGGCTGGGGAGAGTGACCTAGTAGCGCTCAGTGAAGAGGCGGGGCCAGGATTGTCGGACTGCCCCCCGCAAACCTCAAATAGGTGAGTACACTAGGTGATGTAACACACACAACAAACACACACACAAACAAACACACACACACACACCACACAACACACCCACGGCACATCTCCGAAGGCAACATCAAACCAAATAACACACACACAATGGACCGGACAACATCTTACGTGGGGTCCTTAGAGAGGGAGCAGATATGTTGTGGCATGCCACTTGCCACAATCTTCAACACATCCCTGGAAAACTGCGCAACTTCCTGAGGTATGAGACGGCCAAAGTGTAGTTCCCATTTTTTAAAAAAAGAGACAGAAAAAGAGGCACAAACTATAGACCTGTGTCATTGACGTGTTAGTATGCAAAATTATGGAGAAGATTGTCGGAGGAGAGTGGTGGAGCACCTGCGACGGAACAGGAGTATAAATGCAACCTTGCACGGATTCACGGAAGCAAATCATGTGTCACAAACCTCTGGGTTTTATGATAAATAACAGAAGTAAGAAAGAGAAGAGGAGGTTGTGGGGGGTTGATTGCATCTTCTTGACTGCAAGAAAGGCCTTTTGCCACACGTTCCTCCCAAAAGAGATTAGTGCAGAAGCTTGAGCATCTGCGCATATAAACAGGAAGGGCCACTGCAATGGATCAGAGAATACCTGAAGGGAGGCAACAACGAGTCATGGTACGTAATTGATGTATCACAGTGGGGCAATGTGACGAGCGGGGTCCCAAGGGGTCGGTCTTAGACCCCCCCCCCCCAGTGCTATTTTTGGTATATGTGAAACGACGTGACGGAAGGGTTGGTCAGAAGTGTCCTGTTTGCAGATGATGTGAGTTAATGAGGAGAATTAAATCTGATGAAGACCAGGCAGGATTCAAGAGACCCCTAGACAGACTGGCACTGGTCCAGCAATATGGGCTTCTCGAATTTACTCCTGCCAATGCAAAGTCATGAAGATAGGGGAAGGGCACAGAAGCCTCAGACAGAGTATAGGCTAGGGGGCCAAAGACTGCAACTTCATCAAGGAGAAAGATCTTGGGGTGGTATAAACTACGAGCATTGTCTCCCTGAAGCAACATAATCAGATAACGCTGCAGGCTATGGCGCCATGGCAAACCTGGGAACAGCATTCCGATCTTAGTAAGAATCTTCAAGACATGTACACGTGTATGTCAGGCCCATAATGGAGTATGCAGCACCTGTTTGGAACCCGCACTTGATTAAGCCACGTCAAGAAACTAGAAGAAAGTACAAAGGTTTGCACACAAGTTAGTTCCAGAGATACGGGGAAATGTCTATGAAGAAAGATTAAGGGAAAATCGGCCTGACGACATGGAGGAAGGAGGGTCTGGGGAGACCTGATAACGACATAAAAATACATGGTGGATAGGACATGGTGGAACAAAGAAAGGATGCTCAGGGGAGGGGACACAGAAACAAGAGGCCACAATGAAGTTGAAGCCACCAAATGAGTCAGAGAGATAGTAGCGAAGTATTTCTTCAGTCTGAGTTGTAAGGCTGTGAATAGCCTAGAAAAGGAGTTCGTGGAGGGCTGGAAACATAACCCGTTTTAAGACGAGGTTTGATAAAGCTCATGGGAGTGGGGGGAGAGAGGGCCAGTTAGCAACCGGTGAAGAGCGGGGCTGGGAGCAGGGACTCGACCCCGCAACCACAAATGTGTGAGTACAAATAGGTGAGTACCACCCACATACACACACACACACTTACACACAACACACACACACACACACACCACACAACACCCCAAACAAACACACACACCACACCACACACACACACACAACACACAAACCACACAACACACACAACTCACACACACACACCACAACACACACACACACAACAACACACACACACTACACACACACTCACACACACACACACACACAACACCCCCCCACCCAATACCCCCACACACATCACACTCACTCACACACACACAGGTGTGTACAGCACTTACAAATAGACCTGACATGCTCAAAGCCTGGTGCAGCAATCTAGGGTCGTTGAATTAACCCCTAAAGGCCAAGTTATTTAAAGAACCATACTACAGAGTAGTGACTCGGTGGCCAAAGATGCAAACGTCCAGCTCAAGGAAAAGGTTCTTGGGGTGAGATAACACAGAGACATCTCCTTGAGCGACATCATCTAAAATAACTGATGCGACATATGGGGGCCTAGCAAAACCTAAGAATATATTCTGACGTCTCAATAGGATTCGTTCGGGGACCCTGTGGTACCGTGAGACGTGAGGACTATATTGGAGTATGCAGCACCAGATTGGGAACAAACACTTAAAGAAAATTAGAGAAAGTGCAAAGGATTTGCAACAAGACAGTCCCCACGAGGTAAGAGATGCTCCAACGAGGTGAGGTAAGAGGAAATCGGCCTCACACACTGAAAAATAGGGAGTGAATAGGGAGATATGATAAAGAACATTAGAAAATACTGAGAGGAATCTACACGTGGACAGAGACAGGATGTTTAGAGATGGGATACTGAACAAGGACTCACTGATCACAGGGATTTTAGGTAAGTATTTCTTCAGTCACAGAGTTGTGAGGAAGTGAATAGTCTGGGAAGGGATGTAGTGGAGGCAGGGATCCATAATGCTTAGGAAGAGGATGATACAGCTCATGGAGAGGGAGAGTGACGTAGTAGCGACCACTGAAGAGACGGGCCAGGAGCTGTGACTCGACCTCTGCAACCACAATTAGGTCAGTATGGCACAAACATGGACATAACACCATCCTTATAAATCAACATAATACTTAACTATTAATTTCATGTTTCTAGTTCCATGTAGTAATAGCTTCCTTTCTTACTGGGATCACAGAGTGAATTATTTAATAACATTTGAACAATATCAACATTATTGTTCTTAACAGCGTAGTGTAGTGGTGTCCAGCCATTATCATCTGACAGTTGACGTCAGCACCAGCAATCAAGCCAGCATCTTAACATCAATCATCATGACCAGGCCTCAGCTGCTATGTAAGGAACTGTTATACCTGCAACACAACAAACTGTTTACTTTGAATGATTATTAATTCCTAAAAACTATTATTAAGAATAACTAGTAGTATTATAGTATACAACTACTACCACAATTTAATAATAATATAATAATAATAATAATAATAATAATAATAATAATAAAGTATTATTAGTAATACAGAAGTAGTAGTGAACATAGTAGTAGTCGTAGTAATATAAGTAGGAATGAATGGTTGTAGTAGTTGTAGTTTTAGTAGTAGTATTATCATTTGTTTTATTTAATATTTTTGTATGATTTTTTTTATAAACACATCGGGTCGTTTCCCACCCCGGGAGGTGACGAATAATATTAATATTTATGTAAATACATAATAAAAATAAATAATAATAATAATAATAATTAATAATAATAATAATAATAATATATTATAATAATTATATTATTATTATTATCTATTTATTTTTTATCAATATTAAATATAATGATGTTTTTATTACATTTAGAATGAGACAATTAAGTTGTGGATGTTTTTAAAGGTATTTATCACGATGGCTAAATAGGTTGTTCAGAATTTAGAGAGAATGAAACGTAAATGATAATGAATTGGAGAGGTATAAGTGATTTTTCCTTTATATGTTATTTAAAAACTATGGACAAAATACAGATAATAGGTCATTATCGTTATAACAATATGGTACACATGATAATGGATATGAACAAAGAATTTCACTGGTACAACTCAGGTCCATTAATTCAGACCACTTACATAATGGCACTAATAATGACCTAACAACACTCTACGTACATCCCCATACTCTAAAAAACTGTGTTCACACATGACAGGTTTACTAAATATGTTGCTAACATCAGATGCTTCTAACACTCTCCCTCAACACACTACACAAACTGATAGTTTGCTCTATGTCACATGCCTTAATACGCAAAATTTGAAAGCATTAAACACTAAACCCATACACAGGATTCATACATTAAAAAAAACTTACATGGTACGTTCAGAGGTACTTGTTTTAAGGAAGAACTTAAAACTGGTACTACTATAGTCCACTGAATAAATAACTGTACAGAATTTCACTAAGACAAATCCTATCACTAACCTACACTGACTTCGAAACAAAGTTCTTCAGAATCAAAAATTTATTCTGACACAATTACATCCTCCTCACTTTCTACTTACACCCAACCCCAACCAGTTAAACCATGTCCACTTCTCAGTGGTTAATAACATCAACTTAACACCCCCAACCCATCCGGTTAACCCCATGTCCACTCTCACGTGGGTTAATCAACATCAACTGAAACCCCCCAACCCCAACCAGTTAAACCCATGTCCACTCTCACGTGGGTTATTCAACATCAACTTACACCCCCAACCCAACCCAGTTAAAACCCATGTCCACCTCTCACGTGGATAATCAAATCAACTACAACAAAGAAGTAAAAATACATTGATTGTCCACATCGCTCTCGGCGTGGGGGGACAGGTCTGCGCAGTAGCTCCCAATTCAATTGGCTTTCTGCGCAGGCTTTCTATTGTTCTCTCAACTCTTGGAGTAGAGAGGCCGTACTTGGAAACTGCGCTCTGAACCATGGTGGCAGGTGGACAGTTTTTTCTCATGAGGGAGAGTCGGCCAAGAGGTGTGAACACTGTCTGTTTGGAATTAGTGAGGGGCGTGCTTACTGCGCAGAATACCACATGTTGCTGACGGGCGATATTGCGGGATACGTACGGTATCCTAATGAAGATCTTTATGGAGTCTCACTGAATGGTGTGGCACGCATTTTCGTCAAGTTCCGGCCTGAGCAGTAATATGAACAAAATGGGGGCCAAGTTATCAGGACGTGGTTAGCGGTTACCCTGCGTTAGTGTCCGTCTTCATGAAGTATCAGATTCTACGTTCTGGGTCAGTGCGATAATGTACCTTTCGAGGCGGATGAAAGTGATTTACGGCAGTGATTGGACGATATGGGGACGATCCTCATGCGCATTGGACGTTGGCGCGGATGGGCCACTAGTTGGCTTCCCTGAAGGTCGTTTTTCCCTGAAAATGTCGTACGGCAATCCTATTCCATCTTATGTGGAAATGAGGACTTTCGGACTCAGGTGTATGTAACATACTCAGGTCAGAGGCGTACGTGCTGTGTGTGTGGGGCGTACGACCACATAAGCGCGACTTGTCCACGAGACGTGGGAAATCCTGAAGCTGAGGGCGGATCTGATGGTACTACAGACCAACTGGCTTACTCGCTCCTTGCGCACATGACATAGAGAGTAGCATCATCCTTGTACGTAGGAGTCGGCCCGTGAGTGAGTGCACAGTCATGGATCGAGTGCGATCGACGCTCGCGTCCTCGCCCCTCCTCCGCCACACTCCCACGCCTCCGACGACAAACGGCTTACGCTCTGCAATGCCATTGCAAGTCCCGTTTTAATAATTCCCAACTCTCATCCCACTGGCAGTCAGTATGTCGCCCCTGAGACGAGTGAGAGGCACCATACTGCGCTACCCTTCGTCCCTGACGAACGAGACACTACACGTAGGCCTTCGAGCTGTCACGGTCCGACATCTCCATGGACTCGATGCGGCCGTGCAGGACTTTCGTCTGACACCATTGCACACGTATGTTGCTGCGCAACGCTTACAATTCAGGAGGCCATGGACATATGGTTACTCCGGGATGTTTCGGTTCAATGCTGGCTTGGATGATGTGAGTGTAGAGGCTGAGGTGGGCGGCCTCATGAGCAAGGTTGTGAGTGCCATGCGCAGGGAGGGTCCAGTGAGGCAGGGGGTGAGGTCCACAGGGAAAGATGCCCAGAGAGGATGGCGAAAGCGTAGAGAAGGTAGGACTATCGCAAAGAGACTGGACGGCTGTCATTCTGATAGTGAGATGTGTTTTGATGGCCTGGGTAAAGGACGGGGAAGAAAACCTGGCATGATCCAACACCTAGAGAGAAAGGTGGTTTAAAGAATGAAGAGCATGAGCAAGGTGAAGATGATGGGAAGTGTGGGGGGCGGGGTGGGGTTTCTCACCAGAGTTCTAAGTGTGTTAGGGTGTCTAAGGGAAAGCCCTCATTATGGCCTTCAGGTGTCTTACTTTAAATGTTAATTGGTTGAAGGCATTGGGCAAATGTAAAGTTCTGGAGGGTTATTTGAGGAGATATGTGCCAGACCTTGTGTTCTTGCAGGAGCATAATTATAAATATTTAGGTGAATTGTGAATTACCGGATATGACGTGTACATGGGTTGCTCTACACGACTGAAAGATGGTGTGGCACTATTAATTAAGGAAAACAGCCCGTTTCTTTTGCATAGGTGTGAGGTAGGGGAGGAGGGGCGGGTGGTTAGGGTCGAGGGTAAGTGGGGAGGGGTTCGGGTGGGTTTCATTGGGGTGTATGGGCCGGCGGAAGGGGACATGAGTTTTAAAAATAGATTCTTTAGGGATGTCCTTGTCTACCATTTCAGATCACTGCAAGGTATTACAATTATAGGAGGTGATTGGAACTGTGTTGTCCGACGTAAGGATGTAGAGCATAGGGGGAGGTTTTTTTTTCGGGGTTTTTAGGGGATCTGTTGAGAGGTGTGAATGTAGTGGATGCTAGAGGGGAGGTGAGCGGAGTGACACATACGTTTATTAAGCGTGATTATGCGGCGAGGCTTGATCGCATTTATGTATCTCGGGGGGTCAGGGTGAGCAGTGTGTGTGCATTGAATGTAAGCTTCTCTGATCATCGTGGGGTTCTGGTCAATTTAAATTGGGAGGGTTTGCCGAAGCGTTTCAGAGGGTTCTGGAAGATAAATGTTGGGTTATTGAAAACAGGGGAGGGGAGGGAATCTTTTGCGCATGCTTGGAAAAGGTGGTGGGCTGATGGAGGGGGGGGGTTGATGTCATTGGGTGGTGGGACTCGGTCGGTAAGGGAAAGGTGAGGGATTTTTATCAGAAGAGGGGAAAGGAAGAGAGGCAGTTTCAATATGGGATTTTAAATTACCTGAGGGTCAACTACAAGAATGCTATATGGGAGGGGGGGGTGCATATCCGATGATTGAGATTGAGGGTTTGAAAAACGGATTGGGATATTAAAAATCGAAATTTTTGATGCTGAAAGGGGTTTTGGGGGGGCCTTGAGATCAAAGGGGGGGGCCGCCTCGGCGTATGTTTTGGGGAGCGGGGACACGTCTTTTAGGGCAACAGAGGTATGGTTTGGGGGTCGGGCAAATGGGGGTATTGTCAGGGGCAGGTGCTTTCTTACGGGGTAGGGTTTGTTTTTTGGGGGCGGGGGTTCGAAAAGAATGGTAAAATGGGGGGAATTGTGAGGGGGTTAGGGCAAAATGGGCGAAGGGGGTAAACGTAATCTAGTGAAAGGACGATTGATTTTGGTTTTCCTATAAGTGAAGGAGTTTTAGGGTGGCAGGGACGGATGAGCTGGGTAAATCCTTGTATTGATGGCACCCCTTGTGATTTTAAGGGGAAAACGGGGAGTTTTTGCATGGTTTTTAGTGAAGTTTTTTAAATCCCATGAAAACCAGGGGTTTGGGGGGGGAACAGCAAAAAAGGGGTTTGTGTGGTCATGGTCCCAAAAAAAAGCTTGTAAATGTTGCATGATCGTTCAATCACTTAAATGTGGGGCGTTACAAGTCTTTGCTAAAGTTTTTGGGAAATAGTTGAAAGGGTTTTTTGCCAGTTTTTTGGACGGGGGTCAAATGGAGTCCCTGGGGTTCGTTGTGGGGGGCGGGTTTCCCGTGGTTTATAGATGAAAGGGGGAAAAAAAAACATAAGGGGTGAGGTTTTTAGCATTAGTTTGGTGCGGTATGACTTTTTGGGGAGGGGAGGATTTGTGGAAAGTTTAGCAATGGCGGGGGTTTGGGAGGGAAATCGTAGTTGGACTTGGGTTTTCATAAAAGGCAAGGGTTGGGGGAAAGTGAAGGGAAATAGGGCAACCTTTTTAGGATGGAAAGGGTTAAGGCGGGATCCCTTTGTCCAGCTTCTTTTTGTATTACCCAGGCCCCTTTTAAAGGGGGTGTGCGGGGGGCGTGGGGAGGGATGGTGGGGGGTGGGTTTTTCTGTGAACTGAGGATCGTTGATATTTTTTATGAAAACCCAGTGTATTTAAAAGGCAGAGGATTTCCCTAGGGTTAGTGAGTTGTTGGAGAGTTTTGGCATGAAAGGGTCGCTTAATAAGAAAGTCTGTTATTGAGGGTGGGGGTGGGTTGTGGGTGGGGTATAACAGGGGGAAGGGTTGGGCAAGGTAATATTTAAAGGGATTTTGGGGTTGTTTCCCTGGAAAATATCCTGGGGGCCGGAAGGTAATTCGAAAGAACTTTGAAAAGGGTTTTTGGGGGATTAGCAGGGTTTTCTACAGGAAAGGTTTTATGCTGCCACATGTATTGGGGAAAGTGAAAAACTGTTTAGTAAGAAAGGCATGTGCAGGATTACCCTTGGAAACATGTGATAGAAAGGCGTTTAAGCGTGTTATCATTATTTTGGGTTTTGGGTTTTGAATGGTTGTCGGGGGAAGTTTTTTTGTTTACCGTCGCCAAGAAGGGCTGGGGTTTTTAAAGCATGCATCAAGGTTTTTGGGTTGTTTAAAAAAGTTATTTGAGGGGGGGCAGAAAACAATACAGGTTTGGCTGGGTAGAAGGGATTGGGACGTTGGGGGAGGGGAAGGGGGTTCAGGGGTGTGAGGGGAAAGTTAGGTTGTTGGTTATGCAAGGGAACCCGTGGGTTTAAAAAGGGTACACGGGCTCGGTGGGTGAGGGGAAAGTTCTAGGGTTGTGGGTTTTATCCGATGTAACATGGATGATTTTGGGGCACCTGCAAGGGTTTTGCTTTTGAAGGCTGGGGTGGGGGATAATTTTAAATTTCTCCATAAATATTGCCGCAGGGGGTATAGGTAATGGTTGTGCGGGGACGGAATGTTGTGAGGTGGGGAAATGACACGTTTTTCCATGCGTAATTTTTGGAAAAGGTTGGAACCCCGTAAAAAATTTGAATTTGATATTATTTACTTAATTTTAGAAGGCTTTTATAAGTTCCGCCCCATAGACTTTTAAAAGAAAGTGAGCTCATGGCTTTGGGGGAAAAATGCTCTCTGGATCGAGTCATGGCTCACTGACAGAAGCAGAAGTGTCCAAAAATGGTTAAAATCAGGGGGATCTGTAACAAGGGGCGTTCCACGGGATCATTTGGGGCTCGTTGTTTTTATAAATATACAATGATCTTGATGAGGAATTACTAGTGATATACAAATTCACCGATGACACAAAGATAGGGGGAAAATTGATTCAAAGGGAAATTTATGAACTTCGGAGTTTTAAACAAACCTATTTTTGGGCAAAAATGGCAGATGCTTTAAAAGTAAAAATGCAAGGTTCTGAAGCTGGGGAGTCCCCATAACCCTAGTACTTATAATTTAAATGATTAAACTTAGCCATAAAGATTCAAAAAGGATTTGGGGGTTTAGGTGACAGAAAACCCAAAAGCCAAGACGCAATGCCAAAGCTACTAATAAGGCAAATAGATTACGGGGATTTATAAAAAGAAGTGTAACAACAGAACCCAAAGGGGTCTACTGCAGTTTTAATACATCTTATAAGGCCTCACCTAATTATGCAGCTCATTTTGGCCCCAAAAAATTACCCAATGGGACAAAATTCGTTAAAAACATTCACTAGAGACAAATAATACATACATTAAAAATCTCCTTAAAGAAAGATAAACTTTTAATTAGTTTCACTTGTTAGACGAAAAATGAGGGGGACTGATCGAATTTACAAGGGGAAATGGTAAAAAAAGGGGGAATTAATAAGGTCTTGGGGATGTCCCCAAAAGAGAAAACCCCAGTAATGGATTTAAATAGTAATTTCAGTTTAGAAAGACATAAAAGTTTTGGGTTTTGGGAAAATGGGGTAGTTTGAGTGGAACATCCCTAGTTGGGTTTTTGAGGCGGTTTTTTGGGTATTTTTCAAATTTGGGTTGGGATAAGTACAAATGGGGGGGGTTTGGTTTTGATGGATTTTCACATAAAGGCTTATTTTTTTGGGGGCATTGAAAACGGGGTTGGGGCAAATTTTTTTGGGGGGGGGGGAGAATTGTAAAGGACCTCCCTAGTATGGGCCAACGGCCTCCTGCAGTGTCCCCCTTTCTAGTTTTATGTTCTTATGTAGAGATGTTTACAATTTTTTAACTAGGTGGGGGGGGGTGGCATTTTATTCTACGGGCTTTAAACGGGATTGGAGGGGTGGGGGTCCGGTACAAAATCATGGAAAATCTGGTACCGACCGTGTATCTTCGGGGTTTTACGGAGACGCTGGTGGGGACGAATTGGGGCCCTGGCAGCGATATTTTTGGACAAAAGGGGAGGTAAGAATTTCACTGGGAACAGATGGTATTTAAAATTTTTCAGATGGATTCGTAGCTTTCGAGGGGAGAACTTATGGCATTACAGATTAGGGGGACGGCGAGGGGGCTTTTTGGGGAACGCGGGCGGATTGGGCTTTAAAGGCAAGATGAAATTGGATTGTGTGGGAAAGGAGGGGCTTGGTGTCGGGGAATTTTTTTAATGACATTTTTTATGCAATGGGGGTTGAGAAACTTAGAGTAAAAGGGGGCTTTAATTTTCAAGGTATGAAGCCCGTACTTTTTGGACTGTGAGCTCTTTTTGTCAAATGACTGTAAGGGTTTTTATTATGCTAATGTATCTTTTTTAAAAATGTACTTACTGGTCTTGCAGGGGGTGGGATGTGTCTTTCGGTGGCTATGTTCTTGCAGGGTTGGCTAGTGTCTTTCAGGGTGTTTTCCCCAAATTCTAGGGGGCTATTGTCCTTTTGGGGGGGGGCTTGTGCTGCGGGTTGGGGTATTGTCCCCTTGCAGGGGGTGGTATGTCTTCAGGGTTGCTATTTTCTTGCAGGGGGTTTCATGTGTTTGCAGGGTTGGCTATGTTTGCAGGGGGTGGGTATGTTCTTTCAGGGTTTGGCTTGTGTTTTTCAGGGGGGCTATGGGCTTGCAGGGTTGCTAGGTCTTGCAGGGTGGGCATGTGTCTTGCGGGTGTGGGTATGTGCTTGCAGGTGTGGCATGTGTCTTGCAGGGGGTGGCTATTTTTTGCAGGGTGGGGAGTGTCTTGCAGGGGGTGGCATTTTGCAGGTGTGGCTAGTTTTGCAGGGGTGGGTAGGTTCAGGGTGTGGCTATGTGTCTTGCAGGGTGGCTAGTGTCTGCAGGGTGGGCTATGTGTCTTGCGGGGTTCTATGTGTCTTGCAGGGGGGCTTGGTCCCTTGGGGTGTGGCTATTTCTTGCGGGTGTGGGTAGTGTCTTTCAGGGGGTCTATGTGGCTTTGCAGGGTGTGCATGTTTTCAGGGGGTGGCTATGTGTCTTGCAGGGTTTGGCTATTGTTTGCAGGGGTGGCATGTGTTTCAGGGTGGGCAGTGCTTGCGGTGTCTATGTTTTGCAGGGTGTGGGTATGTTTCTTGCAGGTGGGCTTGTGTCTTGCAGGGTTGGGTGTGTTTGCAGGGGTGGTATTGTCTTGCAGGGTGGGCTATGTGTCTTGCAGGGGGTGGCTATGGGTTTTTTCAGGTGTGGGTATGTTCTTCAGGGTGGCATGTGTCTTGCAGGGTGTGGCTAAGTTCTTGCAGGGGGGTGGCATTTTTATTTGCAGGGTTTTTAGTGCCTTTCAGGTGTGGGTATGTGTCCTTGCGGGTGTGCTATGTGTCTTGCAGGGTTGGCTATGGTCTTTCAGGGGGTTGGCTATGGGGTCCTTCAGGGTGTGGCTATTGTCTTGCAGGGTGTGGGAAAGTGTCTTTCAGGGGGCTAGTGTTTTTGCAGGTGTGGGGTATTTTCTTGAGGGTGTGCTATGTGGGCTTGCAGGTGGGCTATTTCTTGCAGGGTGTGGGTATTGTTGCAGGTGTGGCATGGTTTTTGCAGGGTGTGGCTATGTGTCGCAGGGGTTTTGGCTAGTGTCTTGCAGGGTTGGCTATGGTTTTTAGGTGTGGCTATTTCTTTCAGGGGTGGGTTGTGTCTTGCAGGGTTGGCTATTTCTTTCAGGGTTGGGTATGTGCTTTCAGGGGGTGGGATGTTTTGCAGGGTTTGGGCTATGTGTCTTGCAGGTGGGCTATTTCTTGCAGGGTGTGGCTATTTTTCTTGCGGGTGTGGTATGTGCTTGCAGGGTGGGCTATGGCTTCAGGGTTGGCTATGTGTTTGCAGGGTGGGGCTTAGTGGTTTGCAGGGTTGGCTATGGTCTTGCAGGGGGGGCTATGTGTCCCTTTTTCAGGGGGTGGCATGTTTTGCAGGGTGTGGGTAGGCTTGCAGGGTTGGCTATGTGTCTTTCAGGGTGTGGCTATGGTCCTTTCAGGGTGGCTTGTGCTTGGGAGGTGTGCCTATGTGTCTTGCAAAGGGGGTGGCATGTTTTGCATGTGGCTAGTGTCCCTTCAGGGGGGGGGTATGTGTCTTGCAGGGGGTGGGTATGTGTTTGCAGGGGGTGGGGTATGTTCTTCAGGGGTGTGGCTAAGGGGTTTTCAGGGTGGGCTATGTGCTTTCAGGGGTTGGCTAGTGTCTTTTCAGGGGGTGGCTATGTGTTTGCAGGGGGGTTGGGTATTTTTCCTTGCAGGGGGTGGGTATGTTCTTTCAGGGGGGTGGCTATGTGTCTTGCGGTTGGCTATGTGTCCCTTGCAGGGGGTGGCTATGTGTTTCAGGGTGGCTATGGTCTGCAGGGGGGTGGGTAGTGGGCTTGCAGGGTGTGGCTTTGTCTTGCAGGGTTGGCTATGTGTCTTGCAGGGGGGCATGTGTCTTGCAGGGGGTTTGGGTATGGTCTTGCAGGGGTGGTATGTTCTTGCAGGGTGTGGCTTTTGTCTTGCGGGGGTTGGGATTGTCCTTTTAGGGGTGGCTATTTTCTTGCAGGGTGGGCTTGTGTCTTGCGGTGTGGCTATGGTCTTTCAGGGTGTGGCTATGTGCTTGCAGGGTGTGGCTAGGGTTTAGGTGTTAGGTCTTTAGGGTTGATTTTTTGGGGGGTTTATGTGTTTGCAGGGGTTTCATTTTCTTGGTGGTCTGAGGGTTGGGGGTATGGTTTGAGGGGGGATTTTTGCAGGGTGGCTTTTTGGTTTAGGTGTGGTATTGTCCCCGCAGGGTTCTTGTTCCCCCCATTGGGCTTTGGTTTGGGGTGGATTTTGGGGGGGAATTTTTAGGTGTTTTGTTTTTTTAAAAGGTTTTTTTTTGGGGAAAAGGGGTTCCCCCTTTTTCGGGTTCTTTTTTGGACCCCGGGTTTGAAAGGGTTTTGTTTTAAATTGTTATTTTAAATTTTTTTAAAATTTTTAAAACCCCAAACCTTTTGGCCCACCTTTTCTTACATCCCGGGGGCCTGGGATGTTAGGGGAAAAAAATTTTTTAAAAGGTAACCCCTCCACCCCAGGCCTTTTAGTCAAAAAAGAAAACGTTCCCGGTACCCTCAAAGGGTTTTGGAAAGGGGGAAAAAGGGGGAAAAAAAATTTGTTGGGGAAAAAAATTAAAAATTTTTTCAATAAATTTATAACCCTCATTAACCAACCCAAAAGAGAACCAAAACGCTGCTGGGTGACCTTAGGCCTGTGCCTGTTTATCCCCCCAAAAATTTCTTATTTCCCCCTTACCCCCAACACCCCCAATTTTAACCTTCTCGGGAACATGGGCCCTTCTGTGTTTCTCAAAAAGGGCAAATAAAAAATTAAAAACACAATCTCCAGCCAAACCCCCCCAAACCCCAACCCCCGGACTAACCCCATCCCAAAAACCCGAAAATAAATCCCCCGATTTTCTTTATAAAATTTTCAGTTAAGGGGCAAAAATCCCCCAAATACATTTGTTATAAAAAATTCATTAAATTTTAAACATTGAAAATTAAAATTAAATTTCCCCAATGAATACACAAGAACCCGATAACCCCCCAACCCCCACCTATCCCCAGCTTTGGTTTCACTCCCCATAACCCCAATTCCTACCCCACCTCTGCGACTACTGCTCGATGATCTGAATAAGCAACTTCTATCATTTGGAAAAAATTGACAAACACCCCTTGAGAGAGATTCAGTCTATCTAAATGAGCCGCATATCCCCACCTCATGAACGTGTGCTCGACCTCCCACGATCCCCTGTCAAATGCATCCATTAACCGGATATCTCTCAAGAGGTCATGTAAGGCCCCAGACACATACCCCGCCCCTTTTGGTTCGACGTCTGCCCTCCTAATAATGCAGTTCCAGTCCCCTCTGACAATTGCTACAGCTGGCAAGTCTCTTAAGAAAAAAAAAACAGATCATCACACACAAAATCCGTCTTCACTTTTACATCGTTTTCTGCAGGCATATACACATTTACAAAAGGCACCCTCATTCCCATCCACCACCCATCCACAAGCAACACCCTCCCTCCACCACACCCCTCACTTCTTAACAAAACAAACGGGCTCACCTCCTTGATCATGATACCCACACCAACTTTCAAACATGGAGATGGCAGAGTCACCACCCGATACCCTGCCACTTCCAAAACTCTTCCCTCCCTAAAATTGTGTTCCTGATGGAACACAACATCCACTATAAATTTAAACATAAACATCCTAAATCATCTTCACACCACCTTCCCTTCCCTCGGCCCCCCTTCCTTTTGGTGCCTCTTTCATTGCCACCAGACATTCCAATCCCTTCCTGCTTCTCAGTCCCTCTAGCACCAAGCATCAGGTAACATCATCGAAGCGAGCTGCCCTCTTCCTCGTGCTGATCTACTTTCCTCCATGTCCATTATCCACGGAGGGTACCATAACAATGAAACCTCGACTCCACGTTGCAGTTGTTCCACTAACACGGGGAGGCAACATCTCTCGCTCACCACTGGGCTTCTCGTTGGCCCCACTGGAACTCCTTGCCTTGGCTTATGTCACTGCCATCAACGCGGTTCCATGCGACCTGCCCTGTTATCATCCTCCTCCTCAGGCTGAGACAAAGTCCGCAAAACTCCACCAGCTCTCTCCAAGCGCCACGCATCGTCCCTCCTGTCGACCGTGCACCTCTGCACTTGCCCCCATCAAAGTCGTGAGTCCAGGAAGTCATGGACGCCTCCCTCACGCTGGCCTCTAGCGAGGGGTCTCTTCCATCCACCACCTCACTTCCACAAACGACCACTCCCTGCTCGTTTACTTGAGCCCTCAACATCCCTACATGCCATCACGTGATCATGACAGCACCAGTCTAGTGCAGCATCCACCTCTGCTTCCACACACATCTGCCAGCTGATCATAAGCCCACAAAGGCGGCAGGTACGTTCTCCTGATCTGCTTACGACCACTAGAACCTGTGTCCTAAAAATCCCTCAAACAGCATAGGATGGGATAGGAAAAGCTAGCATGAAATCATCTTATGGGAAAATGTTCCTAGAGCCAAACGACTGGCCACGTAAGCACCGGCTTGCCCAACTTGCGCCTCTTTGGTGTGCAAATGTATCGGTCCCATAAGCCTCAAAAAACACTCCAGATATAGCTATCAAATCCGCCTCCGAAGTTATGAGTTAACTGGAGCTTTGAGAACCAATGTCAAGTGACAAGGACGCCAGATGTCAAAATCTCTTCGACACAGTGCATGGTTAGACATCAATACGTCATGTCTTGAATCAAGTCACCCCAAGAAATGACTTGGAAAGAGATTAGATATTCACTTCACGAAAATTCCTGTAATGCCCATTCCAGGGGCTACACCATACACCTCCTCGTCCTGCGAATTCCATATGCCCTTCCTAATGATGGTTTGGAGTAACACATGAGCATATGATGTTGGGCAAAATCCCCATTTGATCAGGTCTCAATTCTAAAGTGGTTTATGCGATACCATACATTAGCGCCATTTTGATACAAGGTGGCTCTCCAGAATGGACAGCAGAGGGGTTCTGAGCACAGCCACACCTCTACCACAGGTAGGCAGCAAATATGTGTAGAAATAGAATTACTTAATCAACGTCGGAGAATAATTAATTCATATTACAAAATATGAAAAAGAAATTCTAGAATAAGATCCCATCTGAGATGAAATTAAAAATGGGGGTTTTGATACTTTTTGTAATCAACAATTAAGGTGGACAGGAGTACAGGCTATCTGCGCAAAACCTCTGGTCACAGAGGCCTATTGTAACTAGTTGTCAAACACCTGTTACACCTGCAAGCCACTAACAACAGCACCTGGAAAACAAGTGTCCCCATTACCAAGTTTGCCTACCTATTTTCCAGGGTCATAATTATGAAGAATTCATTAGTGGTTTTCAATCCATATAAATTCAACGAACTGACATAGATGACATAGCTAAGTTCAATTACCTTAAATGTCTTGTGACGGGAGTTACCTATGAAACTGATTAAGTCATTTTCCGGAGGGTTCAAAGGCAATTATCAAATAGCCTTACGTGTCTTAGCAGACAATTACTTCGATGCTGACAATGCCAGAGTTAGCCATGCAGTCTTAATACAAGCTTGAAGCCACCTCAAACATTGTTTTCAGTCCTTACAGGCATTTAGAATCACATATAGAGCAATAGTTTCAGGATTTCTAGGTGCTAAATATTAACCCCTAAGACAATGTGATTGGTTTATCATGGTATGTGTACAAGGGTAGCTGTCACCACAAACTATATGAAACGATTAAATATTATGTTCAATTAAACGCTATATCACTTTTAAGAAATAACAAGGTTTCAGACACAAGCAATGGTTTCTTGCCATTCAAGCAATGACACAAGAGAACAAATTGCTGCAGATCATTATAAAAAGAGTATTCTACTCCCACTAAACACATAAATGGGAATCCATATAGGGGCATTTATCAGCATCAAACAGATATGACCAACTGTAGCAAATTAAAATCCGCCAGGCCCTGATGAACTTTTTCTAGGTTGTTAAGGAGTGTAAAATGGAACTTTGTGAACCATCTTGACTAATATTTTTAATATTTCTCGCCTATCAAACAGGTGTAAGTGTGTGATATTTAGGAAAGATGGCTAATGAAATTTCCAATTTAAAGCCATGGAAACAAGTCGTTACCGTCAAATTACCGGACAGCGCCCAAGATAGCCTGCCTCAATTGGATAGGGCAAATTACGTAGAGTCGAAATTATTGAAGCTGATAGATAGTAAGATGGCCATCCTGGATAAGTCAAGCTTGTATTAATGATACACTCATGGATTCACAGAGGCCGGTCTTTGTCTAACTAATTTATTGACGTGCTTCTATTAAGTCTGCATTTTGAGGCCATTTGATCAAGATAAAGAATGTCGATATTGTTTACTTAGAATTTAGTAAGGCTTTTGATACAGTAACGCCCAGGAGACTGATTAAAAAAGAAGTGGCAAGCGTCATGGTATCGGGGAAAAGTGCTGGTCATGAAGAGTCATGGCTCAGGCTAATAGGATAACAAAGAGTATGCTTAAATGGGATAAATCCGAGGTGGGGATCTTAACAATGCGTACCACAGGGATCAGTTTTTAGGCCTGCTTGTTGTTCATAATTTAAATCCATGACCTTGATGAGGGTATTACTAGTGATATGAGCAATTTCGTTCGCAGCCGTATGACGCAAAGATAGGTAGGACAATTGATTACAAACGTAATGTTAGGGAACTTCAAAGGGATTTAGACAAACTCCTATATTTAGTCAGAAAAGTGTGAGCAGATCAGTTTATTGTAGATAAATGCAAATAGTTCTCGAGAAGCTCGGGAGTGTCCATAACCCTAGCAATTATAAGTAAAATGATGTAGATCTAGGCCATAACAGATTGCAAGAAGGAGCTTGGGTTATGGTGAGCAGCAACCTTAAACCAAAGACAGCAATGCCTAAGGCGTACGTAATAAGGCAATAGATTATTGAAGGATTATAATCAAGAAGTGTATGTAGAAACAATAATGAAGTCGCAGGAGGTTATTCTGCAGACTTTATACATCATTAGTAAGGCCACACCTAGAATATTCCAGCGTCATTTTCTAGTCTCCCATATTACCAGAATGGACACAAATTCGTTTAGAAAACATTCAGCGTAGAATGACATAAATTAATACATACATTGGAAATCTTCCTTATAAAGAAAATTGAAGACCTCAATTACATTCACTGTTAGACGAAGGAATTAGGTGAGACATGATCAAAGTGTATAAGTGGAGAGATGGGTATTAATAAAAGGAAATATAAATAAAGGATTGGGATATATAACGTCCCCACTCTCACACAAGAGAAGAACAACCCCGCAGTACAGGATCTTAAATCTTAAGCACAATAAATTTAGACCTATTATAAGACAAAGGCGACATATGCGCGCAAAAGTATTGGTTTTGGTATAATAATGGAGGTAGCTAAATAGAGATGAGTGGACCGTCTACCTAGTTGGGTTTATCGAGTAGGCTAAGACTGTTGGGCGATTAGGTACTAACAAACTCTATTATTAAGGTCTCTGACAATAAAATGAGCATAGAGTGATAGGCGAGGTTGGATTATGAGTGAGGACCTGTCACCTATCAGTTCTAGATGGCGCCGGAGGAAGCATTGAAGGTTGGTTGGGCAATTTGTTCTTGTAGTGAGGACGCATTGATTTAGTAAGGACCTGCTAAGTATGGGCCAAAAGAGCCCGGCTGCACGTTCTACTCCTTCCCGCTCTTCTAACTTGTTAGGTCGGCTGACACGGATCCGAGCAATAGAAACTCACTCTAGTCTACAGACTGACTTGAGAGTCTCCACGTCCCACATAACGATGCTTGCCTCCATACACACACCCATCCACTTTTATCTCTTCTTCCCTCTCTCTATACATAGTCATACTCTCAAGCCGCTATCACCTTCCCCTGGATTCGCCATCCTCTATTCTGGACGCTCTCATTTTGTCACGACTAAACAATTTTCTACCACAGCAGCTACTCAGTCTATCGAGCAACTTGAATGTTAGACAGGAGCGTAAGACAACGAATAGCGAAGACAGGCGGTAGATCTCCGTGGAGGGACGAGGTTTATCAATAGTCGGCGATAGTAGTCGTTGACACAATTCTCTGTATAGATACTCTGAGTTCTGCACGGTCAATATGTCACAGAGGGTAACCACTTGAGGCACAGGAGAACCGGGTCTCTCCTGGGATTATTAGTAGAGGTGCTTGTCTCCGTGCTTGAAGACTGTTGGGTGATTTAACGAGTGAGTCAGAAACCTTGACAAGAATGACACAATGAATACTGCTGATCGGATATCTGGGGGAGTGTAAACATCGACAATAAATCCTGTCCTCACTGCTTACTACAAAATCGCACCTACTGAGAGCTGACGGCGACTACTGGAAAACGGCCACGACGAACAAACACCTAGGAAGGTAAAAGACAATGTTGTTGTTGTGGATAGCCACATAGGGTAATCATGTATACAGGCCTTGCTGATATGGAAGATAGAAGTAGGATGCGACAGAGGGAGTTTTGCTTACCTGGTGGGATGGAGATATTGTTAGCCTAGGCTTTGACAACATTCCCTCATGAACGTAATGGGGTCAATCTGATTATCTGTCTCCGCAGCGCATGAGCATGTCGGTTGGCGACAAGCGATCAACAACGATCGATCAGATATATAAGCTCTACATCGAGCAGCGTCTCAATGCCACAAAGCACTTAATATCGACCATCATAATTTAGGAGACGAACGAATGATGGGGATAGATCACAGGAACTATGGGACACACTTTCTTCGCGCCCTATCTTCTTCGAGCGGTTACATAGTCGGAGGGGGATCTTCTGACGAGCCGTATATCCAACATACCCTGAGAAGCGCAATGGGGCCGTCGGTGGCGGGACTAACACTGTATGGACAACTATACGTCTCTCTTTGCAATCGATCTATCAATTGAATCAATTGCACATCACCCCATATAGCGACTCAAACCATGCAATGATACTATTCCCTTATGAGCCGAAGACATGAGCTATGTAGGAGAGTTCAATAAATATCGTACACGCCGGTCAGCAATGTCGGCGGCCTGATCATACGTCTTTGAGCTAACGATTTCCAGAGGTCGAGCTAGGGGTGCAGAGGGATCTTGGGTGGGGACAAGAAATCTAAGTGTTAGAATTATGTCTCGTGTAGTGGATTATCGTTCTCTTTGAACTTATTTGTTTGTTGTTGTGTTATACTGACATCTCTTGTTATGGAGAAGGTGGGTGAGCGTCTATGTTGGGTGAGTAGTATACATATTGTTGTAGATATGGTTCGTCCCTCTAGAGGCAGTTGTTTGTGGGCACTATGCTTTAGTTCGTTATTTTAGGATTATATGTCTTTTTTTTTCTGCTGTTAAAAAAGAAGTTGTGTAATGCGATAACGTCGTTGGGATTGTTTTTTTTTTTTTAGTCGTTTCGCGGAGTACACCTGTATGCTCTGCGGTTTACTTGCGAATTTGAGCAGTCTGTCGGGATGGTTCGTTGCTGTGAGGTTTTATTTTTTTTTTTGGGGTGATTTTGTTAGGTTTAATTGTTCCATTGGGAGTGATGTTAGGGAAAGGGAGGAGTTGGCATGTTTTTGAGTGTTTTTTTTTTTTGTGGCTGTTAAACAGTTTAAAAATAGTGGGAATAGTAACAGAATATGTGTGGGTTAGAGTGTAGAAGGTTATAGAATTTCTATTCTAGTGTAATAAACCGGCCTCCTGCTTGATCACGATAAGGGAGTCTTCTTGGACGAATTGTTAGGGCTTCTAGTCACAATAACGTATTAATAGTAGGGATTGTAACTTAGTTAAATGACTGGAATTCTTTGACCATAATCTGGAGTCCAGTGATTTTTTATGGAAAGTTCAGGACTGTTTTCCTTTCTGAAGCAGTGTGTAACAAATCCTACCACTGGTAATAATTTGCTCAACCTAGTCTTGACAGGATAAGGAAACACGTCGTAAATAATCTGGAGATCACTGAAGAGCGTGCACTAAGTTAACACAAATCATCACTTTCTCAGCATTAACTGGGAATACAAGAATAATGATAATACGGTAAAAATCCCTGATTTTCGTATTCTGGCCGACTAGAAATGGAACTTAGGGAAAGGGAACACCTTTTTAATCTCGACTGGGGTTACGTAGGTAAAAATTTATTGATGATGATCCATACTATGATTACCAGAAGGGATCTGCGTATAATGATATTTTTCTTTAATAATGTACACCTGTGGCCAGAGTATATACATTCCCCAGAGAGAAAATTTAGGTCTAATAAAAATTTTAAAATCGTAAAATCCCAAATGGAGTAACAGGAGGCTATAGCTCTATGAGGATGAAAAGGGGAATTAAAGGTGCATCAGAATAGGAGAGGTTAACCTTGGCTGACCATATGTTCTTCTTAAAGAGAAGTAAAAAAGGGGTTAGAAAGTTAAATCCGTGACTATGAAAATTAGAGTTGCTAATGAACTCAAAGGCCTAATCCAAAGGGGTTCTTTCAAATGTATAGGACGAAGGTGAAGGAAAAAGTAGGACCTGTGAAAATTGGGAATGGACAGCTGACGGGTAACTAACTGGAAATGTGTTCCTAATTTAATGACTATCTTTTGTCAGTTTTTACACAGGAAGACATAAATGAGGATTCCAGAATATTAACAGTTATTCAGTTTCTGACGAATTAAAATTAATTAATATTACTGTCATGAGGAACATCGTTATCAAACAGATAGACAAACTGAAGCAAAATAAGCCCCCGGGGCCCGACGAGTTGTTTTCCAGGGTACTTAAGGAATGCAAGATGGAACTTAGTCAGCCATTAATGAGTGTGTTTAATGCACCATCCGTACTGGTGTT
Source organism: Cherax quadricarinatus (assembly GCF_026875155.1). Classification (NCBI taxonomy): domain Eukaryota; kingdom Metazoa; phylum Arthropoda; class Malacostraca; order Decapoda; family Parastacidae; genus Cherax; species Cherax quadricarinatus. Next base: position 5,633,779 of record NC_069489.1, on the reverse strand, counting down.
TGTCCAGAGTGTGGAAGATGGCTAATGTGGTTCCTATATTCAAATCAGGGGATAAGTTCATTCCTTTAAATTACCGTCCAATAAGCCTGACATCTATAGTGGGCAAGTTATGAAAGTCTGTTATAGCTGAGCATTATTAGAAACCACACCTTGAAGAGCCTAACGTTGATTCATGAATCTCAGCGATGGGTTCATGAAGTTCGGTCCTGCTTGGCAAATTTTACTGACGTCACTTTGATAGAACATTTGAGGCAGCAGACAGTGATAAAGAAATGACATGTTTATTTGGATTTTAATAAAGCCTTCGATAGCGTACCTCACAAGAGACCTTAAGAAAAGTGCAACTCATGGTATAGGAGGTAAAGTATTCCTAGCATGGATAGAGGCATGGCTTCCAATAGAAAGCCAGAAAGTTATCCTTCTGAATGGGGAGTATCACTAGTGCATTCACAAAAACCGGGGGGGAGTTTTACTGGCCCTCTCTTTTCATAATTTACTTAATGACCTTGATGAAGGAATTACAAGTGACATGAGCAAATTTGCTGATGATACAAAAATAGGCCATATGATTCATTCTGAGGAGGATAGTAATGAACTCCAGGAGGATTTGGACAAATTTATGTCATGGTCTGAAAAATGACAGATGAAGTTCAATGTCTGTAAGTGTAAGGTACTGGTCCTCGGTAATGAAAATAACCCTCGAAGCTATAAACTAGGTGAAGTAGAGCTTGATCATACAGTGTGTGAAAAAGACTTGGGAGTCATGGTAAACAGAAATCTAAGAACATAAGAACATAAGAAAGGAGGAACACTTCAGCAGGCCTGTTGGCCCATACTAGGCAGGTCCTTTACATTCCTTCCCACTAACAAAATATTTGCCTAACCCAATTTTCAATGCTACCCAAGAAATAAAGCTTTGATGATTATTATTTATTCATGCAAGTCCACTCAAATCATCCCCTCCCACTCAGTATTTATGCTAACCTAAATTGGAGACTAACCCAACATTTTAGCTTCAATAACCCTCCTCATTATTCGTCTCTCGACCTGCCGGGGAGAGAAGACGCATCCTATACTGACATCGCCCTCTGGTGGGTGACCTTTACAACTGGAAGGGCAAAATGGCGTATCGAGTGTGTCCCGGCGGATCAACACTGTTTGTATACAGCCTGGTAACGTTGCACGCTCACTGGAGAAACAATGAATACATGCTAACCAACCGCCATCATCAGAGACGTTTATGGTGTCCCCCCAATGATGAAGTATATGGTGTAACTTAAATGGGAGACCAGAGTATTCTGAAACTGATCCGTACGGCCGGCTCTACGACAGACTATCTGACCGAGTAACCAGGACGGAAGGTGACTGTGAAACTCGGCAGTGGACGTCGTCTTGCACGACGTATCTATGGTACTATACGTGGGTGAAGTGAGAAACGTCCCCTTTCGAGGGCGACTTGCGTATAGTATACAGGAGTCTTCAACATTTTATGGTTAAAGTCCTTCAGTTGCGATGGGAGTATGGAAAAAGATGGGCCAACGAGGGACGACCTGAGGGTTCTTATACTTCAAAATGACGTGGCTCGGCTTATACCATCCTACATCCATGTCTAGTAGGTTACAGACGCAGTCTTTGGCACTACTACTGCCGGCCAAGAAGGACCTGTCTATTATGTAGCTACTCCATACGAACATATGGCTTGCAAACAGTGTACTAGGAGGCAGCCTACCAGGGTTCCTTGTACGTTTGCGAGTGGAGTGCATCAACTGTGAGTTGACACTGGGGGTTGGAGCGGAGGAAGCGGGGACGATGGTCGTTGAGTAAGAGGTGGATCGGGAAGTTACCGACGTCGTACCTTTTTACACTTCCGGTAGGCTCGGGGGAGCAACAGGACCGTCGGCGGGGCTCTATCAGGAAGGAACGATGTTCCCCTCAGAAGATTTACTGAAGACGTGTTTGAGATTTTTTTGGACGGGTCCGTGGATCGCTCTGCCTAAGAGCTGCCAGGCTGATGTGAGGAGGAAACAGCCGTCTGTGGTACAAACATGTGTGGAACTCAACCTTAAAGCAAGTGGTGGAGGTGGAGGTCCATCAGGCGATTTGTCGGATGAAGACGTGTGGGGTAGTGGTTCAAAGAAAAGCGGCTGCACGGTGAGGCCGAGGAGTACCACGCCGGGGCAGAGGCCGGGCAAAAAAGCTTGGGCAAAGGATGGGATTGCTGGACCAAAAGGATCTAGTGGATCCGGGATTTGAAAAGGGGTAAAAGGGGGGGGGGGACCCCGGGGGGAAAGTCGGGTGAGGCGTTGGGTCGACGCACAGAAAAGGTATGGTAGGCAAGCCACAGAGGCATAGAGGGAAGCCGTGTTTTTTAAAAATTTTTCAGGTTTTGTCACTCCAAATGGAACGGTCTCAAGGCTGAGATCAAAACTGTGTGGTTAGTAGGTTTTCCTACATAGGTTCCAGGTGGATGTGTGTTTTTTTGCAGGAACACAATCATAAGATTGGTAGTGAGTTGTTGTTGCATGGGTATAAGTTGTACGTTAGTTGTTCTTGGCAGTTGAAAGGGGGGGTGGCGATAGCAATAAAGGAGACCAGCCCCTTGCGTGTCATGGGTTGGGAGGAGGCAGGGGGGAGGGTTGTGCCGGGAAGATGGTGTATGGGGTGATAGAAGGGCATGTTTCATAGGAGTGTATGTTCTGGCGTCGAGCAATTCACGGGTAAAAGCGGATTCTGTGAGGAAAGACTTATTGTACCATCTGCGGGGATTGCCTGCCATCATGGTTATTGGTGAGGATTGGAATTGTGTAATTCGGGGCCAGGATGTTGAACCGAGGGGGGCGGGTTGTGTATTAAGTGTTCTGAGATATGTGTTGAGGGATGTGGGTGTCATAGATGTTGCAGGGGGAGGAGGTTATATGGTGGAGCACACGTTCATTCGCAGGGGGTATGCTGCAAGACTAGACAGGATTTACGTCATGCAGGGATTGGAGGTTGGGAGGGTGCAGACTTTTGAAGTGGGTTTCTCAGACCATAGGGCAGTGATAGTGGATCTGTCGTGGGAAGGTGCCGTGCATATTTACCCCGGCTATTGGAAGTTGAATGTGCGGCTGCTCCGGGGGAAGGGGGGGAAGGGGTTTTTTGAGGATGGTGGAAGGGGTTTTGGGGAGTAGGGATCGGGCTATGGAGCTTGTAAAATTTGGTGGGAGTTGCGGGCGAAACCGGGGATCACGAATTTTTATAGGGTCAAGGGCCGTGGGAAGCGAGATGGAGATATGTTTGCAGAATTATTTGGAGGGACAGTTGCAGGCATGTTATGGGAGGGGGAGTAGGAGGGGGAAGATATAGCACTGCTTCGGGGTATGATTGAGGAGATTCATAATGAACGTTTTGAAGCATACATTTTCGTTCGGGGTTGGATGAGGGGTTTGTGGGGGGATAAACCGACTGGTATTTTTTGTGTAAGTTTAGGGAGCGTAGAAGATGACCACGTTATTGCAAATTGAGACTAGTGCGGGGTGGGGGATTACCCGGGAAAGGGGCGGGCCTTTTCTCCACTGAGAGTATGAGCATTTATGCAGGTGAATGATTCAGGAGAAAATGGAGAGAGTGTGGGAGGCAGGGCACCTGGCAGGTGTCTTTCGGTAGGGGGGTTCATAATGCTATAGGAAAAGAAAGGTTGGGGTGTTGGAGTCTGATATTAAATGAGGCTGAGGTGGCGGAAAGCGGTCTTAAGCATGCACATGGGTAAGGCGCCAGGCATTGACTGTTTGCCTATTGATTTTTTAGGCTCATTGGGGGGGCATGAGGCATTGTTAGTTGGGGTTTTGAAAAATATGCTAGATGGACAGAGAATGGGTGAGTCACAACATACAGGCATAGTAGTATTAGTACCAAAGAAGGAAGGGGCGCAGGCGCGAAGTGCTTTCCAGGCAATTTCCTTAATGTGTGCAGACTATAAAGTGTTTGCAAAGATTCTAGGGAATAGAATGAAGGCGGTTCTTGGATCGCTTTTACACGGAGGTCAGTTTGGGATTCCAGGGAGGAGTATGCGGGATGGACACGGGCATATAAGGGATTTCTTAGAGGGCTGTGGAGGGGGGGTTCTAGGGGTAGATTGGGAGAATGTGTATGATTGTGTGGACAGGGTGTTTTTGCATGAGAGTCTGTGTGATCTGGGTTTTGGTTTCCAAGGTGGTAGGTGGGCAGATGCATTGTATGCGGGGGCGTTCATGCGTGTGCAGGGTGAAAAGGTAGGTTGAGTCTGGGATTCGTATGGAGAGGGGTTTCGGCAGTGTTTCCCGCTTTTCACAGATATTATTTTGCTTGTGTTCCCGAACCCATTTTTTGAGCTTGTAGACCCGAGAGTTGTGGGGGAGGGAAGGTTGAGGGGAATGACGCGGGAGTTGTGGGTTACGTTGATGATACGACGATCTTACTTACTGGAAGGGAGGATTTTTCAAGGGTGGGTAGAGTCATCGAGAAGTTTGGGGCCGTAACAGGAATGAGGGTAAACAAAAGCAAGTCGATGTTGTTAGAGGTGGGCACCTGGGTAGGCAGGAGATTGGGTCAGGGGTTTGGATGGAATGTTGTGGAACGGATTAAGATTTGTGGGATTTGGTACACAGCGGACAGGCAGGACAGTAGAAAGATTAACTCAGAGACAGTTAGGGACAGGGCAGTGGGTAGGCTACGTGGCCTTCGGGCCAGAGATGTTACGTTGCACCAAAGGGCTGTGATTGTGAATTCGTTGGTATACAGTAAGGTTTGGGGAGCGGCAGCAGTATATCCCTTGAGAAATTGTAATGTAACAGACATCCAGAGGAGGGCATTAAGGTATATATGGGGTTATGGGAGGGCGTGGTTAGGACGTGACGTAGTAATCACTGGGGTGCGTCAGGGAGGATTGGGTTTGTTGGCGTTGGGGCCCAGGGTGAAGGCAATATACGTTAAGGTGAGATACCTCAGTGAGGGGGGTCTGGGGGCGGCGTGTGGGGGAGGTGATGAGGGACTTACGTTGTTGGTGGAGTGAGAGGGACCTGGAGGTGTGTGAGGATATGTTGAGGTATATGTTAAGAGTGCGAGATGTGCGTCATTTGCGAATAGGGAGGCTGGTTGGAGTTGAGTATCGTCGGGAGACGCTGCAAGGGGTGGCTGTGTTCCCCACATATGATTGGATGGTAATATAGGAGGAATTTCGAAAGCTAAGAATGCATGCAAGGGTGAGAGAAGGGGTCTACAGATTCCTCATGGGGACATTGGCGTCAAAAGAGGTGTTGAGGCAGATGGGATATGTGAGTGATGCTTCATGTGCGCATTGTGGTGATGTGGAAAATGCTTTCCATGTGGTGTACTTTTGTCCTTTTTTGGAAAATGTAAGGGTGTGGTTGAGGGGTGTTTTTGGATTATTGGGGGGGGAAAGGGTGGGGGGTCCTTAGGGCGTTAAGGTATTTAATGATTGATTTTTTGTATGTTTGTTGGGGGATGAGGGAGGTGGGGGGTAATGTCAGGATCAAGGCCTTAGCGGCGAGTTTTTATAGGTCGGTGGGTAGGAATAGGAGCTTATATGGGGGTCAGTGGGTTGCTCATTTTCCGGAGAGTTATCGTGGACTAACTGTGGCACGACTGCTACAGTTGGTGCCGGGGAAAGGCAGCAAGGGGTTGGTTTCCGGAGGTGAGTGATGAGTACTTGGAGAAGATTGTAGTAAGGAAGAGAGGTGATGGTGGCTGTTCCAGTGGTGTATGTGAGATCACATGATGTAAGGCCTGTCTGTGTGAGGGCCTTTGTATGTGTGTGTATGTGTGTGTGTGTTGAGTGTGTGTGTTGTTGCGTGTGGTGTGTGTCTGGGTGTGTGTCTGTGTGTGAGTCTGTGTGTGAGACTGTGTGTGTGGGTGGGGTGTTCTGTTATTGAAATGGGGCTTCTTTGAGAGAGGTGGAGGTTTTTTGGTAAGATTTTCTTGCTTCTGTGGGTTCGCCAAGGCGTCCTTTCGATACTTTTCAAAAAAGGACCAAACTGAAAATATTTAGGAAATAATGAGCTAAGAATTATATGTGTTTTAAAAGCTGCGGGGTTTGTTTATGTTGCCCCAGAGACTAATGTTATGATTCCTATCCTATTTAACAACTGTAGTAGGGGCGAGGTGCCTGCGTGCACCAGGCTCATGTATTTCCTGTATATTTAACTTTGTCAATGTTAGATGTTCTGTGTAAGAGAGGGGGCATTGTACATTGCCCTATTCAGTATTCCTTCCTGTTTGGAAGTTAATGAGGTAGGAACGTATATACACACGGATTAAGAGTATATTTCACCTGTTCATACTGTGTACCTTGTGGGTGATGGGAGGAGGCACACATCTTAAAAAAAAAAAAAAAAAAAAAAAAAAAAATCTTATAATTTATCATTTATTCTAGAGTATGCAAAGTTCTTTAAGATGTGCATTTGGGTTATATATGGTGTGGGGAGTACGATTTAGTCTCCTCGAAAACATTGTCAGGGGATTTTAGTTTTCGAGAATCTATATACGAAACATGTTACTATACAAAACAATTGTATGAGAAATGATTTGGTGTATACTTAATGTTTTGTATATAAAGTTTTCATACAAAATATGCATAAGTGTAACAGGTTTTGTTTTGTAGCTTTTTTTGTTAAGGAATGCTCATGTGTAGGTTCTTCTGTTTCATTCCTAGTTAGGCTTGTTTTTTCTCAGAGTTGAGCCTTTTTGTTAAGTTTTATGTATAACAACATGTAGATTGTATACTGAGTCCTTAAATAAAAATATATAAAAAAAAAAAATAACCCTACTAGGCAGACAGTTCCACTCATCAACTACCCTATTTCGAATCCAATACTTTCCTATATCCTTTTGAAATCTAAACGTATCTAATTTGATTCCATTATTGCTGGTTCTTTCTAAAAGGGATATCCTCAAAACCTTATTTATATCCCCTTTGTTAATATCCATCTTCCACTTATACACTTCGAGCATGTCTCCCCTCATTCTTCGTCTTACAAGTGAATGTAGTTTAAGAGTCTTCAATCGTTCTCCATATGGAAGATTTCTAATGCTATGTATTAATTTGGTCTTTCTACAATGGATGTTTTCTAACGAATTTATGTCCATTCTGTAATGTGGAGACCAGAACTGAGCTGCGTAATCTAGGTGAGACCTTACTAATGATGTATAAAGCTGCAGTATGACCTCTGGACTTCTGTTGCTTACACTTCTAGGTATAAATCCCAGTAACCTGTTTGCTTTGTTATGTACGCTGAGGCACTCCTGCCTTGGTTTAAGGTTGCTGCTTACCATGAGCACCAAGTCATTTTCGCAATCTATATGGCTAAGTTCTACATTATTTAACTGATAAGTACTAAGGTTATTGACACTCCCGAGCTTCAGAACTTTGCATTTATCTTCATTGAATTGCATCTGCCACTTTTCTGATCAGGAATTGAGTTTGTCTAAATCCTCCTGATGTTCTGTGACATCTATGTTTGACACAATTATCCTACCTATCTTTGTGTCATCGGCGAATTTGTTCATACCACTAGTAATTCCCTCATCATGGTCGTTGATATACATTATAAACAACAATGGGCCCAAGAATGGTCCCTGTGGAACCCCACTTGTTACAGATCCCCACTCGGATTTAACCCCGTTTAAGCATATTCTCTGCGTATTGTGTGCTCTCTGTGAATCTGAACCAGGATGCCCTTTCTTGAGCAACTTTACTAGCAGCTGAAATAAGAGCTTAGGGCTGCTAAGCTGGAGATACGGCGATTAACGGAGGAGAACAAGAGGATTCGTAGTAATTCTCCTGTCGTGAGTCCCCAGGTTAAGAGGGGAACTTGGTCAGTGGCCGGGCAACATGGAACCAAGCTTAGGATCAAGAAGACTGTTGGAGAGGCAGAAACAACGAGAAACCAGAAGACTACTGTGGAAACTTCCAACCCATCGTCGGTGCTACATGACGAATATGGGTGTTCTACTGGGAATGTCACAAAGAGCACCAAGGAAGCATTGGCAGACGTGAGTGAGACATCCCAAGAAACCCCAACGATGACCAGCGAGAACGTCTTGACGAATTCCACAACTTGGAACGTCACGACGAACGACACCAAGGAAGGTAAGAATATTGTTGTTGGGGATAGCCAGGTTAGATACATGGATAGGGCATTCTGCTTGAAGGACAGGAGTAGGAGACAGAGGGTTTGCTTTGCTGGGGCTGGGATGGAGGACATTGTTAGCCATCTGGATGACATCATGAGAGGTAATGGGAGCAATCCTATTATCTGTCTCAGTGCTGGAGGCAACGATGTTGGCAGACGTAGGAGTGAGGACCTGATTAGCAGGTATAGGTTAGCAATAGAGATAATTAGGAGGAAGGGTGGGAACCCTGTCATATGTGGTATTTTGCCAAAGAGAGGAGTTGGAAATGAATGGTTGTCCAGGGCAATTGGTGTCAATTGCTAGCTGGACAAATACTGTAAGGAAAATGCGGTAACATTCATTGACAACTGGGACCTCTTCTATGGCAGAAATGACATGTATGCCAGGGATGGGGTTCACTTATCTAGGTGTGGGGTGGGAGCACTGGCCAACGCAGTGGCCAGTGGTATGGGTTTTGGCAGGAAAACAGTGAAGTCCCAGTGTAGTAATATGAGTACTAGGAGAACTAGTAATAGGCAAAATGAGGTGGATATTGGAAAGCCAGTGGCATTGGTGACAAAGACAGTAATAGGTAGAGTGGAAAAACAGAAATCAGCAAGACGGGTAAAGGAAAAGGATGGTCTTTAAATATACATTATGCTAATTCCCGTAGTGCTAACAATAAGATAGACGACTTGAGATTAGTTGCTAGTGCAGGTAACATTGATGTATTTGCCATAACTGAGACGTGGTTTAATTCAAAAAGTCGGGACATGCCTGCGGAATGTCACATTCAGGGTTTTAAATTGTTCCAAGTAGATAGAACTATCGGGAAGGGGGGTGGGATGGCATTGTATGTCCGATATCGCTTTAACTGTTGCATAAAAATGGGCATTAAGTCTAAAGTAACACATACAGAGTCTGTTCGGAAAAACAATTTTCAGAGGGGCATGAAAAATTGATTTTAAGTGTAATATACCGTCCCCCAAACTTAGATAGGGACCAAGGGAGACTACTATGGGAGGAAATTGTTAAGGCCACAAGGCACGATAATGTAGTAATTCAAGAGACTTTTAAATTTAAATCATATTGATTGGAATTTCTTGACTGGGAATTTAGAATCAAAAGGGCTTCTTAGAAAGTAGTTCAGGATTGTTTTTTGAAGCAGTTTGTGACAGAACCTACAAGGGAACAAGGAAACCCTTGTTAATAATTTAGAAATTACAGAGGAACTCGGCACAAGCGATCACAAATCAATTACCTTTAGCATTGAATGTAAGTATGATAGTAGGGGTAATTCAGTAATGGGCCCAGATTTTCGCTTTTGCAGATTACAATGGGCTTAGAGAACACTTATCATCTGTAGACTGGGGTAACAAAGAGAGCTATCAATATGACAGATTTCTTAACACAATACATGCTGCCCAAAGGACATTTATCCCATATAAGGAAATTAGATCGAATAGAAATGACCCAAAATGGATGAATAATAGGCTCAAATATCTTTTAGGACAGAAGAAAAGAATTTTTAGTCGTATCAAAAGAGGTGAGGGTCATCTTATGAATCAGTATATTGACATTAAGAGTGACATTAAAAAGGGGATAAGAAAAGCTATAAGGGACTATGAAATTAAAGTTGCTAGGGATTCAAAAACTAACCCATAAAATTTTTTCCAGGTTTTTAGAACAAAAGTTAGAGATAAGAGAGGTCCCCTTAAAAATAACTTTGGGCATCTTGCTGACAAAGAGAATGAAATGTGCTCTATTCTTAATAATTATTTTCTCTCGGTTTACACTCAGGAAGACACTGACAATATTCTAGTAATTAATTTTTATAGTGGGCTTGAAGGTGATAAATTATACAATATCAGAGTCATTACCGAAATGGTTATCAAACAGATAGACCGGTTAAAGAAAAATAAATCCTCGGGCCCTGATGAACTTTTTCAAGGGTTCTTAGAGAGTGTAAAATGGAACTCTGTGAACCTTTAACTAATATTTTCAATTTATCTCTTCAAGGAGGTGTGGTGTCTGATATGTGGAAGATGGCTAATGTAATTCCTATTTTTAAAGAAGTGGACAAGTCGTTACCCTCAAATTACCGCCCAGTAAGCCTAACCTCAATTGTAGGTAGATTAATAGAGTCAATTATAGCTGATGATATAAGAAGCCATCTCGACAGGCATAATTTAATTAATGATACTCAACATGGTTTCACCAGGGGCCGTTCCTGCCTAACTAATTTATTAACCTTCTTCAGCAAAGCTTTTGAGGCCGTTGATCAGGATAAAGAATTCTATATTGTTTTTTTAGATTTTAGTAAGGCTTTTCATAGAGTGCTTCATCAGAAACTGTTGAAGAAAGTGGCTACTCATGGCACTGGGGAAAAATGTTGTCATGAATTGAGTCATGGCTCACTAATAGGAAGCAGAGAGTGTGCATAAATGGGGTTAAATATTAGTGGAGATCTGTAACAAGTGATGTTTCGCAGGGATCAGTTTTAGGCCCGTTGTTGTTTATAATATATATAAACGACCTTGACGAGGGAATTACTAGTGACATAAGCAAATTTGCTGATTGTTGATATACCATTTTAATGTTCAAATTTGCTGATGACACGAAGATAGGTAGGATAATCGATTCAGACGTTGATGTCTCACAACTTCAGGAGGATTTAGGCAAACTCAATTCGTGATCAGAAAAGTGGCAGATGCAGTTCAGTGTAGATAAATGTAAAGTTCTAAAGCTCGGAAATGTCCATAACCCTAGCACCTACCAGCTTAATAATGTTAAACTTATCCGTATAGAATGCGAAAAGGATTTGGGGGTTATGGTGAGCAGCAACCTTAAACCAAGACAGCAGTGCCTAAGCGTGCATAATAAGGCAAATAGATTGCTGTGATTTATATTAAGAAGTGTAAGCAACAGATGATGATGAAATACTCTCAGGTAAGACCCATGCGGATGAAAAGGAGAGAGTTGGACATAGAAGTAGTGAGTGAGAGAGTGGCTTTAGGGGGAGAAAAGGAGCCAGGGCTAAACCCAGGTGCGTAGCAGTATGAAGCTTGGTTGAGGGGCTGGTTGCTGGGCAAGGTTGAGCGTCGGAGATTGCATAAAAGAGGACTGGGCTTGGCGTAGGCGTAGGAGGCAAGGGAGCAATGGGTGGTGGCGCCGTGTCACAGCTGGTTATGCTAAAGTCTGCCTCTCGGAATGCATGTGGTGGAGAGAGGGAGGCACAGTGTTCGGCAAAAAAAAAGGACGTCGTTTAAGGTCCACACCTGCAGAGGGCAGGAAAGGGTTTAGAGGATAAATTTAGGTGTAGAGAGGGGGCGGGTCAGGATTGTAGATGGACTGGAATAGGTTTAGAGTGTTTTCAGGTCGTCTGATGATTTCGTCGAGGCTGTTTATCCAGGTGTCTTGGTAAGTTTCGAGTTGGTCAATTTGTCTGTCGCTGAGTTTCTTCCAGAATACATTCAATGCAGGAGTGCCAGTCCTGATGTGGAGAGACTCGCTGGTGGCAAAGTCATCCCATCTCACTCCTAGCACCCACCGCAGAGCACGATTCTGGATTCGCTGCAGCTTTTGGACGTTTGTTTTGGCAGCGAGAGAAAGGCCGAGAGGTGTATAAGAGAGAAGATTACGGATGAGAGCCTTGTACAGATGGAGCTTGCTCTGTGGGTTTGAGCCTCTGAGCTTGTACAGTCGCCCTAGGGCAGAACTGGTCATAGCTCTTTTGGCATTTATGTGGGTGTGTAGTCTGAGTCTGGAGTCTAGGTTTACACCTAGGACTGTGGTGCTGTGTGTTCTGGGTATGGGTGTTCTTGTGGTGGTGGTTCTGAGGTGGACAGGTAGAGGCGAGCGTCCTTTGGGGAAGAAGTAGGTGATTTTAGATTTGGCGGCATTAGTTTTGATTCGCCACAGGATCTCCCAAGCACTCATCCTGTCCACCTCACATTGAGTTCTGAGTGAGAGGTATCTGCAACGTTCATGTGCAGTGAGTTGTGTGATGTCGTCTGCGTAAGCCACAGTGAGTGTGTTGTGGTGTGCAGGGTAGGGGATGTCGTTTGTGTAAAGGATGTACAAGGTGGGGGAAAGAACAGAGCCTTGGGGGACTCCGGCGTGAAGGGTGAAGGAGTCAGAGAGACAGTTCCTGAACTTTACTCGCAGGGGAAGATCAAAAAGATTGCACAGCTTGTACTTCAGCCCCGAGTGCCAGATCGTCTAGAAGGCTTTCTCCACATCCTTAGCAACCAGGGCCGTTGCACAGCCTTGGGCCTTATTGATTTGAATGTAGTTCAGGAAAATGTTGAAAGCTGCCTATGTAGAGCGGTGTTGGCGGAAGCCAAATTGTCGGTCAGTCAGTAGGTGGTTTGTCTCTAGGTGCGTCTTTAGTCTGTGATTGATAAGTCTTTCAAAGGTCTTGTCAAGGGTTTCCAGTAGACTGATGGGTCTGTAGTTTCTTGGGTCAGTCGGGTTGTTACGGGCCCCTGCCGAACTAGCAGTTAAATAGTTAACCTGCCGGCCGGCAGTACCACTGGGTACGTCATCAAACCCATTGTGGGGACTGCTGAGCCGGCCTTAAAGCAGTAAGTACCTGAACACCTCACGGTACGCATCTAAGCAGTAACTACCAGAACACCTTACGGTAGACATTTACTGGCAGTAGAGTATTCGTCTGACCGTCTTATTCTATATATCTACTGGCGTTAGAGGAAGCGCTCACCGCAGCTCACTGAGTCTGTTGGCCTCAGTTACTTGACGGCCGCATTCAGTGAGCTTGCAGCATGGTGTTCTGCTAGTAATTCATCGGACCACCTTGCGGTGTGTCAATTGGTCTTGAAGGCGGTAGATAGTACTCACCAGACCATCTTACGGTGTACTTCTACCGGCCTTGGAGAGTATTTACAGGACTACCGGTGATGTCTGCGGACTCACCGCCTACGCTGGTCAATTGTGGGCCGGAGTCATCTGATGCTGTTTAGTGGGATATTACATGAAGAAAAGGTTGGAGTGTTACACTGAACTGGGCTAGGACCGTAGTGTGACACTTAGGGAAGTATGATGGAGTGGAACACTGAGATATGCTACAGGACCGTAGTGGAACACTGAGAAGAAAAGGGTGTCGTGTGACACTGAAGATGGCCTGGTTGTAGTGTACATTGAATAGTATCATGTGACTGGCCTCTCGAAAGACGCTACGTCAATAGTGAGTGTGTCGCAGAGACAAGGGTGTCAAGTGTGACGCAGTCGAGAAAAGGTGTGGATGACGCAGAGAAAAGGGTGTCGTGTGACACGGAGAGCTGGAGTGTCTGGTGACACAGAGAAAAGGGTGTCAAGGGACACGGTTGTGAAGGAGCGTCATCACACGGAGAAAAGGGTGTCAAGTGACACGGTGGAGAAAGAGCGTCACAACTCGGATAAGTGTAGTGAGAAACGCAGTTGATTGTAATTTATTATTTTAAATGTTACTTAATTTATTATTTTAGCATATAGATATATGACACAGTAGTGTCTAAGTTGTACCCTGTGTAGGGTTACGAATTATTATTTATTATTTTAGATGCTAATTATAATTTATTATTGTAACATGCATATGTGTACAAAATACCACTAGACCAAAGATTGTTTTTATTAAAGATTAATTCATTTTATGTGTATATATGTATCTCGAACTTTTATATTACTGACACCAAATGTAAAACCAATTGGTGTTTTTGTAATACGGGTCCTTGCCAGGTTTGGGGATGAGTGTGGCTATGGCAGATTTAAATAGGGAGGGGAAGTGTCCAGAAGCGAGGCAAGCGTTGAAGAGGTTAGTAAGTGCTGAGATGACAGAATCAGGGAGGTGTCAGAGTATGTGGTGGGATAGTCCCGAAGCTCCTGGGGCTTTGGGAGGAAGCTTCAGGATTGGTGTTGTTTAGGTGTTGTTTGAAGGAGTCCCAGTTGGCCCTGGAGAATGAGGGAATAGGTCTGGAAGGAATGAGGATAGGGTTAGAGGAAATGTGGAGGGTGATGGGAATGTGGTCTGAGCCGGAAAGGGGGCCTGGTGTGATGTAGTGGTGAAGGTAGAGGCTGGCTCTGTTTGTGATGATTATGTCGGGTTTGCCTTGGCCCAAATTGCCGAGGGTGTTGAAGTGGGGGCCAAGATGTAACAGGTGTTTTAGTGTGATTAGTTGATTCAGCTGGTTTCCATGAGTGTTGGTGAGTGTATCGTGAAAGTCTTTGTGTTTGGCGTTGAGGTCGGCGAGAAGACAGACAGGAATATTTGAGTGATTAAAGAGAAGGGAGAGATCAGGAATGTTGAGGTTGGAGTTGGGTCGGGCATAGGTAGTGTAGAAGATGATGGGCCAGTGAAGAGAAGACTTTGGCAGCCAGGCTCTGAGGACAGGTGAAGGAGAGGCTTAGGAAGTCGTGTCGGATAGTGCTGTTCACCATGATGGCAGTGCCGTTATGGGGATCAGCACTAGATTGGCGGGATGTGTAACCCCAGTGTCGGAATCGCTGAGGGCTTTGCACGCAGGTGCTGTTGAGAAGCAGCACATCAGGGCGCTCAGCCTCAATGAACTCGGCCAGGATGTGCTTGTTCATGTTGCAGCTGCGTAAGTTGAATTGTGTGACCTTAAGGGCCATGTTGATGGTTGTTTGATGGGCAGGGTAGAGAGGTCTAGCTAGTTCAAGTTTAAGGTACCACATCCTGGTTAGACCATCTGTAGTATATTACACGGATACTTTCCCGAAGAAACTAATGAAAGGCACTCTGTATGCGCCGAATTCCATACCATTAAATATTTTCATACATCGCTGCATTACATCTGCCGTGCGCACTACTGAATAAGTTGTAAACAGTCTGTTCTTTGTATCCTCTTTTTCTCGGGCATTATCTGTCACTGATGGAAAATATATAACACAGTATAATGTGATCCTTTAATTGACTACGTTTTCGCACCACAACAGTGGGCTTTTCAAGTCACAAACAAACACTACCTGAGGTAAAGAAACGCGAAGTATTTATAGTCAGTTCAGAATGCGAGGTCAGTGAAGAATTGCTGCATTTCTGATGATGTTAACCGATGCGGTGTTATAAGTCTAAAAACTTGGAAATACTCGGAATGCGAGATTAGGATAAAGTTGTGAGCAACCTTCTACAGTGATTCTTATGTGGGATGCGATGAAGAAGTTTCTTGGCAAGTTGTTCAGCTATGTTATAGAAGCCACTATTCTGATTGAAGTTGTCGGATATAGAAATAAGTGATGATTCCAGGATTCTTCGGTATTGAGTGTTGTCTTCTGTGGCGATAAGTCTTGAGTTTCTGTAGTTTATCAAGTGGGCATAGGATCACATTATACTGCATATGTGTTTATATTTCCATTGTGTCGGTATTTTATACCATTTATTTCCATCAGTCACAGATGTTGGGTTTCTGTTTTCTTCATTACCGCCACTACTTCTGCTATTAGGCGATTTTAATGCTGACCATATCCTCTACGGGGGCCTTTCATTATGACTCTCGTGGCACCCAATTAGAGGCTCATTTAGCTTCTCTCCCTCTCCATGTTTTAAATACGGGTGCACCGACCCATTTGACCTTCGTACGCAATCTTTCTCTTTCATCAATTTCCCAGTTTATTCTTCATCAACTGCACTGGATTTTACTTGGTCTGTACTCCCAGATTTACTTAACAGAAATCATTTTCCAATACTTCTTACATCGCATTCATGTTCTCCACCTCATCGAAGCCCACGCTGGCAATTTCACAGAGAAAATGGAGACCTGTACTCGCGTCAAACTGCTTTTAGTGACGGCACATCATCGTCCTCTATTGATAAGCTTTTGCACCTATTTTTAACATCAGCCTTAACAATGGCTTCATATTCTATATGCTAAACCTTGGGCAGGCATTCTCATAAATGCATGCCTTGGTGGTCTCCTGCTTGTGCTTGTGCAGTACATTTGAAACACGCTGCATGGAGCAGATATCGTACTGTAGAACGACAAAGCGACTCCTTGATTTTAAGGGAAAAAGAGCGTTCGCCCGCCATGTTATCGGTGAAGTTAAACGCACTTATTGGTAGGACTGTTTCTTCTGTCACCTCGGCTTCCTGTATGAGTGCAGTCCGGAAAAAAAGTACAGAAACTGAGTGGCAAATACTCTCCTGGCTGGTAATCATTTCGTCTGTATCTCTCAGGGGCTCCATCTATGCCCCTCGTTTATTTTACTCAAAGTCTGCCAGAGAGTTAGAGCCCTTACAGTTTTATTCTAGCAGAGATGAGTCTTATAATGTGTCTTTTACACTTCTTCAACTAGAGACGACACTTTCTGCTTGGCAATCATCGTCAGCTGGGCCTGAGGGCATTCGTATTCATATGCTCCAGCATTTACATCCGTCAACCCTCGCCGTCCTCTTACGACTATTTAATCTTACTTGGTCACAGCTGTTGAAATCTGCCATTGTTCTACAGTTTAGTAAACCAGGTACTTCGGGACATGATGTCTCCCAATATCGTCCCATTCCTCTTACCAGTGCAGTTTGCAAGGTGATGGAATGTCTGATAAACATACCTTTGATGTGGTATTTAGAGACACAAATAATCTCTCCACTTGTCAGAATGGCTTTCGTAAGGGCCGTTCTACTGTTGATCCCTTCCTTCGTTTAGAAACATATGTTTCTAATGCTTTTGCCAATAACCACTCAGTTATCCTCATCTTTTTTGATGTTGAGATGGCATATAACAGAGCTCACTCCTTAGGCCTCAGATGCAATCTGCCATTTTTCCTTACCATCTTCTTATCTGAGAGGTATTAATGTGTTCGGGTTAATAATTTGCTTTTCCTGTACTTCGTCCAAGCTGAAGGTGTCCACCAGGGATGTGTCTTTAGCACCACACTTTTTCTCTTGGCTATAAACCATCTGGAATCTGTTCTTCCATCTACTGTTTGGTCATCACTTAGCTATAGCTTGAGCAGGCGCTCACTGGTGCCTCATTGGAGCTTCTCTCCAGAATCCAGTGAACTGTGTTTCCAACTGGGCCACTGCTTATGGGTTTAAATTTTCTGGTACTATTACACACCAAATTACTTTCGCCAGACGTTCTATTGCCCCTGATGTTCCATAGTACCTGTATGAACGTGATACAGTCAGGTTTCTCAGCCTTCTGTTTGACTGTTGGTTATCCTGGAAACTTCACATTACCTCCATGAAGGCAACTTGTCATAGTCGGTCAAATCTTCTAAAAACCTTCGCTCATCTTTCATGGGGGCTGATTGTCGGACTCTCCTTTGACTGCATTCAGCCCTAATTTAATCGAAACTAGATTATTGTAACCAGATATAGTTAGCGGCTTCTCCTGCAATTCTTTCTTAACTTGATCCCATCTATCATCATGGATTAGGTTTATGTCTAGGTGCTGTTTGCTTCACACCTGTTCAGATCGTATTTAGGGGCGAATATTCCATCCTTGAGCGATCGCCGTAATGCTCTTGACCTTTGCAGTTTTATTTTTTTATTATCACACCGGCCGATTCCCCCCCAAGGGGGTTGGGCCCAAAAAGAAAAACTTTCCCATCATTACTCCATCACTGTCTTGCCAGAAGGGTGCTTTACACTTCAGTTTTTAAATGCAAAATTTTTAAAACCCCTCCTTCAGAGGCAGGCACTGTATTCCCATCCCAGGATCAGTCCCTGCCGGTTTCCTGAATCCCCTTTATAAATTTTACTTTGCCAACTCCAACAGCCATCAATTTAAAACCATTGCTCCCTTCACCCTATCAAACACGCTCCCGATGCCGCGGAATCCAGCCCCCCGCAACAAAACCTCTTTTCCCCCTCCCTCCAAAACCCTTTCCCAGGCCCACCCCCACCCCGATTTCCTTCCATACAGACTGATACCTCTGAAAATCATTCTGTTTCGCTCCTTCTCTTACATGTCCGAAACCCCCTCAACAACCCTTCCCCAGCCCTCTGGACAACATTTTGGTAAACCCGCACCTCCTCCTAACTTCAAAATAGGAAATTTCCCCTTATTTCACACCACACATTGGCCCCCAGACATGCACCCACGCCTTTCCCGCCTTTTCCTCGCTGAACATTCTCACCCCCGCTTCACCCCATATAAAGCGTTGGTAAAAATATACCTCATACATTCCCCCTCTTTGCCCCCAAGGACAAAGTTCTTTGTCTCCACAGACTCCCAAGTGCACCACTCACTCTTTTTCCCTCATCAATCTATGATTCACCTCATCTTTCATAGACCCATCCGCTGACACGTCCACTCCCAAATATCTGAATACGTTCACTCCTCCATATTTCCTCCCTCCAATCTGATATTCAATCTTTCATCACCAAATCTTTTTGTTATCCCCCATAACCTTACTCTTTCCTGTATTCACCTTAATTTTCTTCTTTTGCACACCCTACCAAATTCTTTCCACCAATCTCTGCAACTTCTCTTTCAGAATCTCCCAAGAGAACAGTGCCATCAGCAAAGAGCAGCTGTGACAACTCCCACTTTGTGTGTGATTCTTTATCTTTTAACTCCACGCCTCTTTCCAAGACCCTCGCATTTACTTCTCTTACAACCCCCTCTATAAATATTAAACAACCACGGTGACATCACACATCCTTGTCTAAGGCCTACTTTTACTGGGAAAAAATTTCCCTCTTTCCTACATACTCTAACTTGAGCCTCACTATCCTCGTAAAAACTCTTCACTGCTTTCAGTAACCTACTTCCTACACCATACACTTGCAACATCTGCCACATTGTCCCCCTATCCACCCTGTTTATATGCCTTTCCAAATCCATAAATGCCACAAAGACCTCTTTAGCCTTATCTAAATACTGTTCACTTATATGTTTTTCATGTAAACACCTTGTCCACACACCCCCTTACCTTTCCTAAAGCCTCCTTGTTCATTGCTATCCTATTCTCCGTCTTACTCTTAATTTTCAATTATAACTCTACCATACACTTTACCGGTACACTCAACAGACTTATCCCCCTATAATTTTTTCACTCTCTTTTTATCCCCTTTGCCTTTATACAAAGGAACTATGCATGCTCTCTGCCAATCCCTAGGTACCTTACCCTCTTCCATACATTTATTAAATAATTGCACCAACCACTCCAAAACTATATCCCCACCTGCTTTTAACATTTCTATCTTTATCCCATCAATCCCGGCTGCCTTACCCCCTTTCATTTTACCTACTGCCTCACGAACTTCCCCCACACTCACAACTGGCTCTTCCTCACTCCTACAAGATGTTATTCCTCCTTGCCCTATACACGAAATCACAGCTTCCCTATCTTCATCAACATTTAACAATTCCTCAAAATATTCCTTCCATCTTCCCAATACCTCTAACTCTCCATTTAATAACTCTCCTCTCCTATTTTTAACTGACAAATCCATTTGTTCTCTAGGCTTTCTTAACTTGTTAATCTCACTCCAAAACTTTTTCTTATTTTCAACAAAATTTGTTGATAACATCTCACCCACTCTCTCATTTGCTCTCTTTTTACATTGCTTCACCACTCTCTTAACTTCTCTCTTTTTCTCCATATACTTTTCCCCTCCTTGCATCACTTCTACTTTGTAAAAACTTCTCATATGCTAACTTTTTTCCCTTACTACTCTCTTTACATCATCATTCCACCAATCGCTCCTCTTCCCTCCTGCACCCACTTTCCTGTAACCACAAACTTCTGCTGAACACTCTAACACTACATTTTTAAACCTACCCCATACCTCTTCGACCCCATTGCCTATGCTCTCATTAGCCCATCTATCCTCCAATAGCTGTTTATATCTTACCCTAACTGCCTCCTCTTTTAGTTTATAAACCTTCACCTCTCTCTTCCCTGATGCTTCTATTCTCCTTGTATCCCATCTACCTTTTACTCTCAGTGTAGCTACAACTAGAAAGTGATCTGATATATCTGTGGCCCCTCTATAAACATGTACATCCTGAAGTCTACTCAACAGTCTTTTATCTACCAATACATAATCCAACAAACTACTGTCATTTCGCCCTACATCATATCGTGTATACTTATTTATCCTCTTTTTCTTAAAATATGGATTACCTATAACTAAACCCCTTTCTATACAAAGTTCAATCAAAGGGCTTCCATTATCATTTACACCTGGCACCCCAAACTTACCTACCACACCCTCTCTAAAAGTTTCTCCTACTTGCATTCAAGTCCCCTACCACAATTACTCTCTCACTTGGTTCAAAGGCCCCTATACATTCACTTAACATTCCCAAAATTTCACTCTCTTCCTCTGCATTCCTCTCTTCCCCAGGTGCATACACGCTTATTATGACCCACTTCTCGCATCCAACCTTTATTTTAATCCACATAATTCTTGAATTTACACTTCATATTCTCTTTTCTCCTTCCATAACTGTCATTTAACATTACTGCTCCCCCTTCCTTTGCTCAAACCCCTCTCAGATACTCCAGATTTAATCCCATTTATTCCCCCCACTAAAAACTCTCCTACCCCTTCAGCTTTGTTTCGCTTAGGGCCAGGACATCCAACTTCTTTTCATTCATAACATCAGCAATCATTGTTTCTTGTCACCGCACTACATCCACGCACAATTTAAGCAACCCCGTTTTATAAAGTTTTTTCTCTTCTCTTTTTTTAGTAATTTTAACAGGAGAAGGGGTTACTAGCCCATTGCTCCCGGCATTTTAGTCGCCTCATACGACACGCATGGCTTACGGGGGAAAGATTCTTTTCCACTTCCCATGGACAATAGAAGAAATAAAAAAGAACAAGAGCTATTTAGAAAAAGGAGAAAAATCTAGATGTATGTATATATATATATATGCATGTGCGTGTCTGTGAAGTGTGACCAAAGTGTAAGTAGGAGTAGCAAGATATCCCTGTTATCTTAGCGTGTTTATGAGACAGAAAAAGAAACCAGCAATCCTACCATCATGCAAAACAGTTACAGGTTTTTGTTTCACAGTCATCTGGCAGGACGGTAGTACTTCCCTGGGTGGTTGCTGTCTACCAACCTACTACCTTTGCAGTCCTTCCATATATATGATTGTAATGGCGTTTGGTGGAGGTCTATTATTTTTTCGTCGCCCCTGTTTACTACGTCCCTTTTCTCTTCGTCTACATTAGCTCTTGTGTTCTCTTCAATTACCCGTTTATATGTTCATCTAGCATATAAATTTTCCCTCCTCCCTTGGGAGGTCCCGACAGTTCGTGTCTGTTCTTCCCCACTGCAATGCGCGAAGGGCCAAATACCTAGAGTCACTTTTCCCTCTCTTTTACTTAATAACTTCCAGTCTCATTCTGATGCCTTTGCAGTGTACACTGATGGTTCTAAATTCTCTGACAGTGTCGGCTTTGCAGTGTTTCCAGACAGTGTAGTGCGAGGGCATTTACTATACTCGGCTAGCATTTCTACAGCTGAATTGTATGCAATTCTCATATGGAGGAAAAGCAGAAGTTTTTTGGTTAAGAAAAAGTGGGTTGCGGGAGGGAAGAGGAGCGATTTTGGTGAAATGATGAAAAAGGAGGGGGAATTTTAAGGAGAAAAGTTGGGAATATGGGGGAATTTTTAAAATAAAAGGGAAGGAAAAAATTTAAAAGGAAAGAAAAAAAGAGGGGGAAGGGAGGGAAGACATGGAAAAGGGGCAAAGGAGGGGTGGAAAAGATGTTATTAAACAAATTTTGGGGTTTTAAAATTTTAAGAAAAGTTTGGGGAAATAAAAGTTAAAGGAAGTGGGGAGAAAAATTGGAAATTTGTAAAAAGTTAAAAATAAGGGGGGGAAAGAGTTTTTTAAAAAGAGGGGGTTAAGGATTGGGAAAAAAGGGAAAAGAGGAAATTGAAAATTTTGGATGAGATGTTATAACTTTTGTTCTTGAAAAAAAAAAAAAAGGGGGGAAATTAAAAATTTTAAAGGAAAGTAGGAAAAAGGTTTGTTTTTTGGGGGCAGATTTTTTTTTGGGAGGGAAGTAAAAAAAATTTTTGGGGGTTTTTAAGGATGGATTAGGGGTTTTAAAGGATGGGGAAGGGGGTTAAAAGGGGAGTGGGAAAAAGTTTTGGGGGGTTTGGGGGGGAATTTTTAATAAAAAGGGGAAAGGGGGGGAAAGGACCCTGGGATGAGGGATGAAAATTTTTTTAAAAAAGGAAAAGGGGGGAAAAGGGAGGGGGGCAAAAATTTTAATAATTTTTGGGGGTATACCTGGGTTAAAGTGATAGTTTTTTAAAAAGGAAAGGGGAAAAAAGAGTAAAAAAGGGGGGGGGGGGGGGGGGGGGGGGGGGGGGGGGAGAATAGGATAGCAAATAAAACAAGGAGGTTTTTGGGGAAAGGGTTTAGGGGGTGGGGAAAACCGGTGTTTACAGTGAAACACATAAAAAACCATATTTAGAAAAGGGGCTAAAGGGGTCTTTGGGGATTTAAAAATTTTGGGGAAAAGGGCCCGTATAAACAGGGTGGATAGGGGGAAAATGGGGCAGAAGTTGCATTTTTATGGAATAGGAGGTAGGTTACGGAAACGTGAAGAGATTTTACGAGGTAGTGGGGCTCAAGTTAGAGTTTGTGGGAAAGAGGGAAATTTTTTCCAGTAAAAGGGGCCTTAGAAAAGGAAAGTGTGATTTTCACCCTTTTGGGTTTTAAAAATTTTTTATAGATGGGGTTGTAAGAGAAGAAAATTTCCGAGAGTCTTGGCAAGGGGCGTGGAGTTAAAAAGATAAAGAATTTAAACATTAAAATTTGGGGGTTGCACAGTTGCTCTTTGCTGATGACACTTTTTCTTTGGGGGAAATTTTGAAGGAAGTTGCAGAAATTTGGTTTATTAAAATTTTGGGAGGGTATGCAAAGAAGAAAAATTAAAAATGAATGCAGGAAAGGGTAATGTTTTGAGGATAACCCAAAAAAATAGGTGATGAAAGATTGATATCAGGGTTTGGGGGGGGAAAAGGGGGTAAAGGAGGGGGTGAATGTATTTCAGATATTTGGGGGTTTGGGCGTGTCAGCGGATGGGTCTATGAAGATAGGGGGAAAATAGAATTGTGAGGGGAAAGGGGGAGTGGCCATTAGGAGTCTGTGGAGACCCAAAGAACTTTGTCCTTGGAGGCAAAGAGGGGAATGTATAAGAGTATAGTTTTACCAATGCTCTTATACGTGTGTGAAGCATGGGTGATGAATGTTGCAGCGAGGAGAAGGCTGGAGGCAGTGGAGATGTCATGTCTGAGAGCTATGTGTGGTGTGAATATAATGCAGAGAATTCGAAGTTTGGAAGTTAGGAGGAGGTGTGGGATTACCAAAACTGTTGTCCGTTGGGCTGAGGAAGGGTTGTTGAGGTGGTTCGGACATGTAGAGAGAATGGAGCGAAGCAGAATGACTTCAAGAGTGTATCAGTCTGTAGTTGAAGGAAGGCGGGGTAGGGGTCGGCCTAGGAAAGGTTGGAGGGAGGGGGTAAAGGAGGTTTTGTGTGCGAGGGGCTTGGACTTCCAGCAGGCATGCGTGAGCGTGCTTGATAAGAGTGAATGGAGACAAATGGTTTTTAATACTTGACGTGCTGTTGGAGTGTGAGCAAAGTAACATTTATGAAGGGATTCAGGGAAACTGTCAGGCCGGACTTGAGTCCTGGAGATGGGAAGTACAGTGCCTGCACTCTGAAGGAGGAGTGTTAATGTTGCAGTTTAAAAACTGTAGTGTAAAGCACCCTTCTGGCAAGACAGTGATGGAGTGAATGATGGTGAAAGCTTTTCTTTTTCGGGCCACCCTGCCTTGATGGGAATAGGCCAGTGTGATAATAAAAAATATATATATATATATGTATATTATTGTAATCATGAACAAGTGGAATTGATCATTACCAACACTGCGACTAGCTAAGGACTCGATCCCATGCTGCTTTGGCCTGCCTCATTATCAGCGAAAACACATGATGATCTAACCCACAGGACCAAACACTCCTACAAAAATGATGCACGCAGTCAAGCTAGGTGTTTTACCGTCATCCAAGGACATACAGCGGTGTGCCTGCTTCTCACCTAATTTCATTCTACTCCCTGTTTGGTGTACTAGACCAACTAGCAGTATTTTATATAATTTTAACCACGAGCGAGTGGCATTGATCAAAACAACACTGCCACGAGCATCATGTGTTTTCGCTCACCATGAGGTGGGCCAAAGCAACGTGGATTCGAATCCTTGGCTAGTCACAGTGTTGTTATTGATCAATATCACTTGTTCGAGGTTACGATAATATAAAATACTGCTCTTTGGGCTAGTTCACCAAACAGGGAGTAGAATGAAATTAGCTCAGAGGCACCCACACCACAGAATGCCACTGGATAACGGTAAAAGACCTTGTATGGTTGGGTGCGTCATTTTTGTTGGAATGCGTGGTCCTGTGGTTAGAGCGTCATGTGTTTTCGCTGACAATGAGGCAGGCCAAAGCAGCATGGGTTCGAGTCCTTAGCTAGTCGTACTGTTGTGAAACAAAGTGAAAGTCGGATCGAAACGTCGTCGAAAGCACGTTTCTGCTATGTGCAGGTTATTTGTGGATTGTTCCAGTCACGGAAAATTGACAAAGTGACTACGTACAGAATATTCTAGAAATGGTACTCAGCTTTAACGGTCACAACCGGAAATTGATAATTTAGATAAGTCACAGATATGTATGGAAGTATTTCATCAATTTCAAGAATTGTCAAGAAATGAAACAATCTGGAGAGCGATGTACTGGAGGCAGGATCCATACATAGCTTTAAGAGGAGGTATGATAAGGCTCTTAGAACAGGGAGAGAGTGGACCTCGTAGTGATCAACGAAGTCCAGGCAGGGCCAGGACTTGGCTCTTTGAACTAAGAAATAGGTGAAAGCAAATTTTGTGAATACTCAAACTAACACACACACACACACGCACGCACACAAAACACACCACACACACACACACACACACACACACACACACACACACACATACACACACACACACGGACTCTCAAAGTACTTTTCAAGGCAGAATCTACTCGAACCATGATCCTGCAGTAGAAAGCACGGCTGAGAGACAAACTCGAATTCCAGAGTGTGTACCTCGACCGAGAAAGAACGCAAGAGGAAAGGAGGATACTAAAAGAGAGAGTGCCAAAACGAAAGGAGGGATGGGAGGAAATGACAAAGAGAAGCAGAATAACCCAGACACAGGTGGAAGGGCAAACACCCCCACCCCCAGAAATTCCCTCAGAAGGACTCCAACCTCGACAATCCCAAGGCAACTGAACAATCTAAGCAAACAATCACACACCAATCCCTCTGTCCCCAACACCCACACCACAAACCCCAACCCTACAGCAGCCCCCTATGGGAACTCTGCCCCCACCACAACCCCCAATAGGCACCAACCAGGGCTCTTGCTCTCCCAACCCCAATATCCTCCCAGGCCACAGTTTTAGACAGAAGTTGAAGGTATGGTACACAAATGAAGATGGAATAACGAACAAATATGAGGAGTGGCATGAAAGAATCTGTTAGAAGTCCCCAGACATCATAGCAGTCACAGAAAGGAAACTCACTGAGACAGTAAGAGATGCAGTCTTCCCTCCAGGATATCAGATCCTGGGGAAAGACAGAAGGAGCAGAGGGGTAGGAGGGGTTGCACTGCTCGTAAAACACTGATGGAAATCAGAGGAAATGGGGAGGCATGGACGAGATTGGAGAAAGAGAATACATAGTAGGTCCACTTCAGTCTGGGAGCACAAGGTAGTCATTGCAAGTATGTATAACCCACCACAGAACTGCAGGAAGCCAAGAAAGGAATATGAAGAGAGAAACCCAGAGCAATCGTGGACACACTGGTGAGGGGGGAAGAAGAGCTCACTCGAGCAAGCAAAGTTACGGGTTATGATCGGTTTCAGTCACGGGAGACAATGGAAACCTGGAGCCACATGGGGGTCCCGAAACATAGACAGCCAAAGATGATGGATGTGGTACTGGAAAACCTCATGAATAAACCATGTTAAAGGATACTACCAGAGAGAACTGGCGGGGAAGCCAGTTAATGAGATATGAAATTTGTAGCAACACTATGCAAGGAGGCAGAGGAGAGGTTTGTACCCAAGGGTAACAGGAATAATGCCAGCAAGACTAGACCTTCTGTTCCCCCTGAGCAGTTCATACATTGAGGACAATCACATATGAGAGGCCCTAGGGGTTAATGACCACGTGGTTCTGTGCTTTGAATACATAGTAGAATTACAAGTGGAGAGGGTAACAGGAGATGAATGGGAAAAGCCAGACTATAAACGAGGGGTTTGAGGAACTTACTGCAAGAGGTTCATTGGGACAGAGAACTGATTTGAAAGTTGATAAATGAAATGATGGAATAAGTAGCAACAAAATGCAAGGAGGCAGAGGAAAGGTTTGTTCCTAAGGGCAACAGAAATAATGGGAAGACTACAACGACCCCTGGTTTTCCCGACGTGTAAGGAGCAAAAACCCAAGTGCAACAGGGAACGGGAAAAAATACAGAAGGCGAAGAACACAGGGAAAATAAGGAAATTAGTCGAAGAGCCAGGAGAGAGTATGCACAGGGGAGGAGGGAGGCCCCCCCTACAGAATGAAAATAACAGCATCGAAAGTCAATTTACCCAAAACTGCTGTACAGCTACATCAGGAGGAAGACAACAGTCAAAGACCAGGTGATCAGGCTGAGGAAAGAAGGTGGGGATCTCACAAGAAACGATCAGGAGGTATGCAAGGAGCTCAACATGAGATTTAAGGAAGTATTTACAGTAGAGACAGGAATGGCTCTGAAAGACAGCACAAAGGGGAACACCAACAGAGAATATACCAACAGGTTGCTGGATGATATAAACAAAAGAGAGGAGGTGCAGAAGCTGCTAAGTGACCTCGATACCTCAAAGGCGATGGTCCGGACAACATCCCCCGTGGGTCCTTAGAGAAGGAGCAGAGATGCTGTGCGTGCCACTAACCACAATCTTCAATACATCTCTTGGCAACTACCTGAGGTATGGATGAAGGCAAATAAAGTTCCCATTTTTAAGAAAGGAGAGTGAAACGAGGCAATAAACTACAGACCAGTGTTTCTGACGTGTATAGTATGCAAATTCATGGAGAAGATTATCAGGAGAAGAGTGGTGGAGAACATGGGAAAAAAACAACATTATAAACAACAACCAAAGGATTTATGGAAGGCAAATCTTGAGTCACAAACCTTCTGGAGATTTATGACAATGTAAAAGAAATAAGACACAGAGAAAAGGGGGGGGTTGATTGCATTATCGTAGACTGCAGGAAGACCTTCGACAACAGTTTCTTTCACGGATTAGTGCAGAAACTGGAGGATCAGGGGCGAATAACGGGAAGGCACTGCAGTGGATCAGAGAATCCTGATATGGAGGCAACAACGAGTCATGGTACGTGATGAGGTATCACAGTGGGCGCCTGTGACGAGCGGGTCCCACAGGGGTCAGTCCGAGAACCAGTGATATTTTTGATATATATTGAATGACATGATGGAAGGGATAGAACTCGAAGTGCACTGTTCGCCGATGATGTGAAGCTAATGAGAAGGATGAAATCGAATGAGGATCAGGCAGGACTACAAAGAGACCTGGACAGGCTGGACACATGATCCAGCAACTGGGTACTCGATTTGAACCCTACCAAAACAAAGTCAGAAATTGGGGAAGTGCAAAGAAGAACGCAGACAGAGTATGGCTAGTGGACAAAGACTGCAAACCAAACTCAAGGACAAAGATCTTGGGGTGACCCAAAAACACCGAGCATGTCTCCGGAGGCCCCACATCAACCAGATTTAAATGCTGCAGCATACGGGCCCTGGCAAACCTGAGAACAGCGTTCCGATACCTTAGTAAGGAATTTGTTCAAGACACTGTACACTGTTACGTTAGGCCCATACTGGAGTATGCAGCACCAGTTGGAACCCACACCTGGTCAAGCACGTCAAGAAATTCGAGAAAGAACAAAGTTTGCAACAAGGGTAGTTTCCCGGAGCTCAGGGAATGTCCTCGAAGAAAGGTTTGAGGGGAAAACGGACTGACGGCACTGGAGAACAGGAAGGTCAGTGGGGACATGATAACAACATACGAAATAATGCTTGTAATAGACAAAGTGGGCAGAGACAGGATGCCCAGAGAGGGGACGCAGAAACAATGAGTCACAATTGGAACCCAAAAAACTCAGACCAGTCACAGGGATGTTAGGCAGTACTTCTTCAGTCACAGAGCTGTCAGGAAGTGGAAAAACCTTGCAAGTGATGTAATGAAGGCAGGAACCATACACAGCTTTAAGACGAGGTATGACAAATCTCAGGAAGCCCGAGAGAGAGAGGCCTAGTACGATCAGTGAAGAGGCGGGGCCAGGAGCTGAGTCTCGACCCCTACAACCCCAATTATTTGATTACAATCAGGTGAGCACACACACACACACACACACACACACACACACACACACACACACACACACACACATACACACAAGCTTACAGGTTTAATAACAGATGCCATCTTTCCAACGGGATACCAGATCCTGAGGAAAGACAGAGGGAAAGGGGGGGGTGGAGGAGTGCCATTACTGATCAAAAACCGATGTAATTTTGATGAGCTGGAGAGAGGAGACAGCGGAGAAGAAAGTGATTACATAACGGGAACGCTTCACTCTGGAGGTCCCAAGGTGGTAATAGCAGTGATGTATAACCCAACACAGAACAGCAGGAGGCCAAGGCAAGAGTACGACGAGAGCAATAGGGCGATGGTCGACACACTTGCTGCAGTGGCCAAAAAAGCGATTTCATGCAGGACAAAGCTCCTGATCATGGGTGACTTTTAAACCCCAATGAGATCGATTAGGAGAAATTGAGCCACATGGGGGCCAAACATGGAGGCTAAGATGATGGAGGTGGTACTGGGAAAAATTCATATACCAACACGGGAAGGGGACACTACAAGGAGAGAAAAGGATGAACCAGCAAGACTGGACTTAGTATTTACCTTGATAGTGCAATATCGAGGACATCACATATGAAAGACCTCTTGGGGCCGCGATCATGTGGTTTTAAGCTTCGAATACAGAGTAGAGTTAAAAGTAGAGGAGAAGCAGGAAGGCCAGGACAATGAAGCCAAACTAAAAGAAAGGGGACTACACGAATGAGGAACTCCGAACAGGGTTCAGTGGGACAGAGAACTGGCAGGGAAGCCACTTAATGAGATGAAGGAATATATAGCAACAATACGCAAGGAGGCGGAGGAGAGGTTTGTACCCAAGAGTAACAGGAATAATGAAAAAGCCAGGATGAGCCCATGGTTCACCCAAAGGTGCAGGGAGGCAAAAACCAAGTGTGCTAGGGAATGGAAGAAATATAGAAGGCAAAGGACCCAGGAGAATAATGAGAGCAGTCGTAGAGCCAGAAACGAATATGCACAGATAAGAAGGGAAGCCAAAAGACAATATGACAACGAGATAGCAGCGAAAGCCAAATCTGGCCCGAAACTGTTATACAGCCACATCAGGAGGAAAACAACAGTCAAGGACCAGGTAATCAGGCTAAGGAAGGAAGGAGGAGAGACAACAAGAAATGACCGTGAAGTATGTGAGGAACTCAACAAAGATTCAAAGAAGTGTTCACAGAGGAGACAGAAGGGGCTCCAGAAAAACGGAGAAGTGGGGCACGCCACCAAGTGCTGGAAACAGTGCACACAACCGAGGAAGAAGTGAAGAGGCTTCTGAGTGAGCTAGATACCTCAAAAGCAATGGGGCCAGATAACATCTCTACAGGGGTACTGATAGAGGGAGCAGAGGCGCTATGTGTACCTCTAACAACAATATTCAATACATCTATCGAAACAGGGAGATTGCCTAAGGCATGGAAGACAGCAAATGCAGTCCCAATCTTTAAAAAAGGAGACAGACATGAAGCACTAAACTACAGACCAGTGTCGCTGACATGTATAGCATGCAAAATCATGGAGAAGGTTATCAGGAGAAGAGTGGTGGCATACCTAGAAAGGAATGATCTCATCAACAGCAGCCTACATGGTTTCAGGGATGGGAAATCCTGTGTCACAAACCTACTGGAGTTCTATGACATGGTGACAGCAGTAAGACAAGAGAGAGAGGGGTGGATTGATTGCATTTTCCTAGACTACAGGAAGGCATTTGACACAGTTGCCAAGCAGGGAAACAACAGGGAAAAGGAGGTACTACAATGTATCAGGGAATACTTGTCAGGAAGACAGCAGCGATTCATGGTACGTGGCGAGGTGTCAGAATGGGCACCTGTGACCAGCGGGGTCCCACAGGGGTCAGTCCTAGGACCAGTGCTGTTTCTGGTATTTGTGAACGACATGACGGAAGGAATAGACTCGGAGGTGTCACTGTTAGCAGATGACGTGAAATTGATGAGAAGCATTCACTCGATCGAAGACCAGGCAGAACTACAAAGGGTCTGACAGGCTGCAGAATGGTCCACAATTGGCGCTGGATTCAATCCCCCCAAAGTCAAAGTCATGAAGAGGGGGAAGGGAAAAAGATACCGCGACAGGTACAGTCAGGGGGCAGGACTACAAGCCTCATTAAGGGAAAAAGATTTTGGGGGGTGAGAAACCCCGGCACTCTCCTGAAGGCCAATCAACCAAAAACGGATGCATCATAGGGGGCGCCTTGCAAACCTGAAACAGCATTCCGACATCTAATAAGAAACTTTCGGACCCGTACCGTGTACTTTAGGCTCATTTTTGAGTATAAAAGCCCAGTTTGAAACCCACCCCTGGGCTAGCTCGAAAAGAAACTAGAGAAAGTGAAAAGATTTGAAAACAAGACTAGTCCCAAGCAAAAGGTATGTCCTACGGGGAGGTTAAGGGAAATCAACCTGACGAATGGGGAAGGGAGATGGGACAGATAACGACATACAAAATACTGAGGGGAAATTTGACAAGGTGGACAAAGACGGGTTTTCCAGAGAGGGGACACAGCGGGAAAGGGGGACACGTTGGAAGTTGAAAACCAGATGAATCACAGGGAATTAGGAAGATTTTTTCACCCACAGAGAGTCAGGAAGTGGAATTTTTTGGGGAAAAGGGTTAAGGGGGGCGGACCCAAATAGCTTTAAAGCAGGTTGTAAAGCTCAGGGCCAGGAGAGGGGACCTAGTCGATCAAAAAGGGGCGGGCCAGGAGCCGGATCGCCCCCCGAAACCCTAAACTAGGGAGACAACGGGGGTGAAAAAACACACACAACACACACGGACACACCAAATTCGAAAGAAGTGTCACTGAATATATAGTATGCAAATCAGGGGGATTATCAGAAGAGGGTGGAGCACCTAGAAAGGAAAAGCTTAACACGAAAACCCTTCCTCACACGAGATTATGCAAAAGCAGAATCAACATTTTAACAGGGAAGGAATGCAATGAAACAGAAAAACCCTGAAAAGGGAGGCAAACAACGACTATGGACGTGAGGGTTTTCTCAGAGTGGCGCCTGGCGACGGGGGTTCCACTAGGTCACCTAGGCCCGGGAAATGTTTTGGAAAAAGTGAATTACAAGGGAGGGATAACCCAAATTTCCCTTTTTGCAGGCTTGAACTAATGAGGAGAACCCAATGGGATGGGGTTTCTGCAAGACTACAAAGGGGATTTTTACGGGCTGCAACCCCTGGCCAGCAACGGGCTCTGGAGTTTAACCCACCAAGTGCGAGTCAGAAGACGGGAAGGAAAAAGAACCGCAGGTGAGTAAGTCTGGGGGACCAAAACTGCAAACTTTACTTATAAAAAAGGATTCAGGGGAGTTAACAAAATCACATCTCCTAGGTCACGTCAACCAAATAACTGCTGAGCATATGGACGACAAAAAAATCCTGCGAATAGATTCCCTCACTTCAGTTCAAAACTCGTACACCAGTCAGAGTATGCACCAGCATTTTAAAACCCATACAGGTAAACCCAGACACAAATTTTAGAGAAATTCAAAATTTTTCAAAAAACTTGCCCCGGGCAAGGGGCATCCCTAGGAGAGGAAAGGGGAAATCGACCGACGACAGGGGAAGACAGGAGGATAAGGGTGCGAAAAAAAACGTATATAAAATACTGAAAGAATTTTATAAGTGGACAGTTATATGATCCAGAGAATGGACACAGTAACAAAGGATCACAACGGGAAGTTAAAGCTGAGTAAACACAGAGAACTTAGAACCCATAGGTTGCGGGGAAGTGGAACAATCTGGAAAATGAGCGGGGGAGGCGGGAAACCATACATAGGTTAAAAAAAGGCATATGAGCTCGGGAGCTTGGGGTGAGAGACGTAGCGCGACCAGCCAAAAGGGGCAGGGCCGGGAGCATGACTAACCCTTGAAACCAAAATTGGGTGAGTCCCACACACACACAACAACACACACCACACACCACACCACACACCCAGGGTCACCTCGGGGAGAGTGACCTATGCGATCAGTAAAGGGCAGGGCCGGGAGCCGGACTCGACCCCCCGAACCTAAACTAGGTGAGACTTTAAACAACACATCACCCGGTACGCCCGGGTGAAGGCGAAAACAGGATGTGACCGACCCCGCAATTGCAACTAGTTAAGAACACACACACACACACCCCTACACACCCACACACACACACACACACATACACACACACACCACACACAAACTACACAACACAGAGAGGAAATTGAACTAGCAAAAGTTGCCAAATACATTTTAGTATGAAAATATTGGGGAATCATTATGAAAGAACTACAGTGATCACGTGGCCTGAGCTTCGAACACAGAGAGTTATTAGGGAGAGAGAAGCAAAGGGCATAGCGAAGGGTACCAAACAACAAGTTTATAAAATTTTACTGAGGGAATTCAGTGGGACAGAAATTGGGGCATGAATCAGTAAATGAATGAGGGAATTGTGACAAAAAATATGGAAGGAAAACAGAGGATGGTTGTCCCAAAGGGGCAAAGAAATAATGAAACCAGGACAGCCGATTTTTCAACCCGTTGTACAGGGGGCCAAAACTAAATGCGCTGGAAGGGAAAAGTATAGGGGGAAAATGACCTAGGAGAACAACAAAGTAGTTAAAGCAAAATGTTATGCGCAAAAAATAAAGAAGACCAACGACAATACGAAAATGAATAGCAGCTAAAGCTAAGTCAAAGCTTTTGAAAGCCATCAGGTGGAAAACAACATTTAAGGGTAAATTAATCTGGCAAAAGGAAAAAGAAAGATGTGAATCACAAGAAACCATAGAAAAAGTATTCTCAGGGGAGACAGAAAGGACCCCCAGAAACATGGGGGTGGGGACATCACCAAGTGCTAGACCGATACTGCAACGGGGAAGGGTAAGATCTGTTAGCGAACTCCCTATTAAAAAGGATAGGACCGGATAACAATCTCCGGGGGTCCTGAAAAAAAGACAAAGCCCTTTTGACCATAAAACAATATTCAACATATTTATAAAACATAGCACCCCCAAAATATGGAAGACAGGAAATGCACCCCAAAATTTTTGGGAAAAAGGGGAACGGGCAGCAGCACAAAACACAGACCATATCACGAGGATAGTATGAAAAGTCAGGAAAAGGGGCGTGGAGCAACAAAAAAGGGAAAATGGGATGAACGACAACTAGCCAGATTCAGGACGGCAACTCCGTGTCAAAAACCTTTAGATTTTCTATGACGGGTGCAGCAAAAGAAAAGAGAGGAGGGAGGGGTGATGCATTTCCTTGGGCTGAAAGAAGGCTTTTGCCCACAGCTCTACATAAGGCAAAAGTGGGGACCAGACAGGTTAACGGGGAAGCACTGCAATGGTAAAAATTTTACTGAGAGACAGCACACGAGTCAGGTATGCACCAATTCGGTGTAGGCACCTGTGACGACGGAGTTCCGCAGATCACTCCTAGGACAATTGCGTTTCTGGTATACGTGAACGATATACTAGAATAAACAGAGAAGTGTCTGTGCCTGCAATTCAAATTGATGGGGAAATTCATTCGGAGGGGGACCGGGCAGGACCGAAAGGGGGATTGTACAGGTTACGGCCGGTCCACAACTGGCTCCGGATTTCAACCCAGTCAAGTGGAAAGTGATGACAATCGGGGGCGGAAAAGAAGCCCCAGACAGAATGGGAGTTCCATCTCTGGAACTTCTATCCACAGGAATGCGAGGGTTTCAGAGATGGAACACGGGAAAAAAAGGGCAAATTTGAAGAAACATCAGAGGTCACAGGGTGTTAGAAATATTCTTCAATGACAGAGTATCAGGAAGGGGAAAAGACTGGAAGAGTGTAGTGGAGGCAAAAAACCATACTATCTTTTAAAAAGAGGTTGAAAAGCTCATGAAAGAAGGGGCCAGGGGGGGTTTTACCGACCCTGCAACCACAACTAGGTGAGTACAATACACACATACACACACACACGCACACACCACGCCACACCAAACCCCAACACCACACATACACACACACACACACACACACACACACACACCAACCACACACACACACAACACACACACACACACAAAACACACACACCACAGGAACAGGATCCCCAAAAAACCACGGTTTAAAAACTCGGAAGGTACAAAGGGGGGTTCCTAGCAGAGACAAACAAACAGAACGACGCCCTGGGGAGAGGGCAAAAAACGAAAAGGAGCTAGGAAAGGAACAAGGGGGAACCAGCAGAGGTCAATCAAACAAAAGAGCGCAAGGGGAAGCACAACCAACACCCAGAGCCCCACAACCTATCACACCATCCCCAAAAACAAACTACAAACCAAACCCCCAGCTTCCACCCAACACCCCTATAAATCCCACAGTATCTACCAGCCCCCCCTCTCACGGACCCCCCAAAACCCCATGTTGGAAAGGAAACGAAGGTATGGTACACAAACGTGATGGGGAAAAACAAAAATCGGAGGAGTGGCACGAAAGACAAAAGAGGAAAACCGGAATCTTTCTTTCACAGAAACCAAACTTTCAGGATGATAACAAAGCCTCTTTCCAGGGGTACCAGATCCCGAGGAAAGACGAGGGACTGTGGGGGTGGAGGGGTATCACTGCTGATCAAAAACCGATGGAATTTTGATGAGCTGGAGAGAGGAGACAGCGGGAAGCAGTGATTACATATAGGAAAACCCCACTCTGGGGGTCCCAGGTGGAAATTTTCAGTGATGTTAACCCCCCACAGAAAAGCAGGGGCCAAAACAAGGTATAACGTGGGACAGAGCGTGGTTGACACACTGGCGCAGTGGGCCCAAAAACCATGCAAGCAGGGCAAAACTCCCGACATGGGTGACTTTAACCCAAAAGAGATCTATTTGGGGGAACTTAGCGATGGGGGCCAGTACAGGAGGGCTAAGATGTGGAGGTGTACTGGAAACTCCTGACCAACACGTAAGGGACACTAAAAAAGAGGAGGAGAGGATGAACCCCCAAGACTGGACCTTTTTTCCCTTTAAGTTTTGGGCACACAAAAACCCCCCAACTTTTTTTAACCCAAACACAAACACAAAAAAGCAAACCCAAAAAAAACCAAACCAAAACCCCCCCCCCCCCCCCCCCCCCCCAACCCAAAACCAAAAAATTTTTTTTAAAAAAAAAAAAAACAAAAAAAAAAAAAAACCCAAAAAATGGTTAAATCAATAAAAACCTGGGGGAGGAAGGGAAAAATTGAACAAAGGACCCAAGTAAGGGAGCAGGAAGGGCCCGAAAAGAAAGAGAAAGAGGAGGCCCAACGAAATAGAAAAAAACCTCAGGAAAAACAAAAAGACCCAAACGGAAACCAATGGAGGAAAACAACATCAAGGGGGCCGGAAATTTCAGGTAAGGGAAAAGGGGGAAAAAACAAGAAATGACCCGTAAGTAAGTGAGGAAACTCAAAAAATTTTTAAAAGAAGTGTTTTACAGAGGAACACAAGGGGCCTCCGAAAAAGAAGGTGGGGCCCCACCCCCGCACAAAACACCCCGGGAAACGGAAGAGGCCTTCTGAGTACGATACCTAAAGAAGGGGGTAACACCCCCAAAGGGCCTAGGGGGGAGCAAGGCCTAAAGGTTTTCCCCAACAACAAATTTAAACCCAAAACAGGGGAAGGAGGAGGAGAGCAAAAAATCCCCCAATTTTAAAAAAGGAACAAAGAAGCACAAAGACCGGGGTCCGCAAGAATTTTGCAAAATCTGGAGATACAGAGAAAGTGGGGAACCCTGAGGGGGCAAAAACCCTTTCCCAAACCAAAGGGGGTTTCTTACCGGGCGATGGGAGAGAGGGGGGGTTGTTTCTTACCAAAACTTTGAAACAGTTCCAGCAAGGAAGGCAACAATGGAGGACCAAAGGGAACAGGAAGCCACAATGGGCAAGGAAACTGTCCCAAAAACAGGAGATTACAGGAAAAGGGGTCCCAAAAGGGACCTTGACCACAAGGGTCCAAGGGGCCCTCCAAAAGGGGGTGTTTTCGGTTTTGGACGGGAGGGGGAAAGCCCGAAGGTTTTTGCAAATAGGAAGGATGGGGGAAAATTCAGATCGAAACCGGGAGAAACAAGGATCTGGACAGGGCAGATGGCCAGCAAGGCTCCGGGGTTTATCCACCGTGCAAAGTAAAGGATTTGGGGGAAAGGGCCGAAGGCCCGGGATAGTCTAGGTAAGGACTACAAACCCACCCAAAAAAAGATCTTGGGGGGAATCCCCAAGGGGCCATCCCTGAAGCGAATAACCCAAAAACCCCCTGCAGCTAGGGCGCCCCACAAAACCTCAGAAAGCTTAATCAAAAAAAAAACCAGGGCAAACCTCTACGTTACCCAATTTTGAGTTGGGCCAGGGAACCCAAAAACTTCCAAAAACCTAAAGAAACTAGAGAAGTGCAAAGGTTTTCCACAAAACAGCCCCCAAACTAAGAGGATGGCCTACAGAGAGGTTTTAAGGAAAAAATCAACCTACGACATTGAGGGGCGGAGAGTGGGGGGGCAATAAAGAAACAAATACTGAGCGGGAAATTTACAAGGGGACAAAGACAGGGTTTCCAGGATGGGGCACAGCAAAAAGGGGCACGGTGGAAGTTGAAGACACAGATGAATCACAGGGTGTTTGGATGTATTTCTTCATCCCAAGAGTACCAAAGTGAAAAAGTTTGGGAACGATGTAGTGAGGCAGGGTCCAACGTAGCTTTAAGGGAGGTATGTAAAGCGAAGGTTCAGGGAGATCCTAGTAGCGACCAGTGAAGAGGCAGGGACTTTACTTGTACTCGACCCCCCGCAACCTCAACTAGGGGAGTACAGCTAGTGATACACCACACACGCACACGATGTGAAAGATACAAAATGAAAAGCATGACGAAGGGTTTTGACCAGAAGTGTCCTGTTTTCAGATGTATGAAATTAAAGAAAGAATTAAAAACAGACGCGACCAGACAGGGCTACAAAAAACCTGGACAGGGTGGATCGTGGGGTTTAGCAACGGCTCCTAAATTTAACCCCGCCCCATGCAACGTCATGAAGATGGAGGAGGGGAAAGAAGGCCGCAACAGATAAAGGGGGTAGTGAAAATTTTCCCCTGAGCGGTCCCTTCCGGTTTTGGGCCTTTCCCGAACGGTCCCTTCCGTTTGGGCCTTCCTCTGGGAGGTC
This sequence comes from Cherax quadricarinatus, assembly GCF_026875155.1. NCBI lineage: Eukaryota > Metazoa > Arthropoda > Malacostraca > Decapoda > Parastacidae > Cherax > Cherax quadricarinatus. The sequence goes on along the minus strand of NC_069489.1, from coordinate 5,595,994 downwards.
CCTTCCGGGTTTTGGCCCTTCCCTGAGCGAGGATCTGGTCTGGACCAGCAGCTGGAGGGTCACCTTTTCACACCAGTGTCCCTTCCGGTTTTGACCAGACCTCGCCCTCGAGATACCTCACCCCTTACCCCCCCAACCAAACCCCCGCCCAGGGCCCCCCCCCCCGCGACCCCCCGTTTGCGCCGCCCCCGCGCCCGCCCGCGCGCCCCGCCCGCCCTTCACGACCCCCGCGCCGCCCCCGCGCGCCCGCCCGCGCCCTTCGCGACCCCCGCCCGCGCCTTCTGCTGCGCCTTCTGCAGCGTCGTCCGGATCGCCCCCGCGCCTCGAATTTTTTTCCGATTTTTTTCGAATTTTTTTTGAATTTCATTTTCTTGTGCTCTCCATCTCCTCGGATCAAGTTTTTAAGGTTCCCCCTCTCACTTTCACCCCCATCCCAAAATTTCTCGAAATCAAAGTCTCCATCTCCTCAGATCAAATTTTTAAGGTTCCCCCTCCCACTTTCACCCCCCCAATCCCAAAAATTTCTCGATAATACAAGTTTTGGATTCCCCCCTATGGGGGTTTTGAATTTCTTATGATCACCTTGGATCAAATTTTTGGATTACCCCTCCCACTTTCACCCCCCCCCCACCTCAAATTTTTCTCGATAATACCAAGACTCCATCTCCTCGGATCAAATTTTTTGGATCCCCCTATGGGTTTTCGAAATTCTCCATCTCCTTGGATCAAGGTTTTTTTTGGATTGTCCCTCCTTCCACCCCCCCAACCCCAAAAATTTCTCAATATTACAAGTTTTTGCATTCCCCCCTATGGGGGTTTTCGAAATTCTCCATCTCCTTGGATCAAATTTTTAAGGTTCCCCCCTCCCACTTTCACCACCCCCCAACCCCAAAATTTCTCGATAATACAAGTTTTGGATTCCCCCCTATGGGGGTTTCGAAATTCTTATGATCTCCTCGGATCAAGTTTTTCTCGAAATCAAAGTCTCCATCTCCTTGGATCAAATTTTTGGATTACCCCTCTCACTTTCACTCCCACCCCAAAATTTCTCGATAATACCAAGACTCCATCTCCTTGGATCAAGGTTTTTTGGATTCCCCCCTCTGGGGGTAAGCATTCAAATGAACTCCTCCTATGGGGCATGATGCTCTCTCTTACTACAGGTCTAAACAAGTGTGACGTCATTATTCCTCTCATTAATGTGTTTACTCGACGGTCAGTGACGTCACGCGATGACCCCCACACACACAGGCTGAATCTTGTCGACCCTTTTAGTTCATTCAAGTTAATAAGGGGACATAGTAGTGACGTCACACACACAGGTTGAATCATGACGACCCTTTTAGTTCATTAAAGTTAATAAGGGGATATAGTACCTACATCATAGGGAAAACATTTTCACTCTTAACCCAGGTTAATCCAAATAATTTCACATTTTTTGTTTCGTTAATACCCACAACAATCCAACAATTTCTTTACAACACAAGTCTAGACATTTTTCTCGTTTTAACTATTTCATCTCAGGTCACTCCCCCACGAAGTAACCTCCTCCCCACCCTCCCGAACCCTCACACTCCAACCAACACCTCACAATTTTCACTCATAACCCCCAATTTTTCTCGTTTTAACCCTTTTAGTTCATTAAAGTTAATAAGGGGACACAGTACATCAGAAAGTCACCACAACACTTATAACCACTTTTCGATAAATTCACTAGTCACAATTTTACATATTACGAAGTTAATACGCACACACACCTCACTTTGAACACCTTCAAAACACTCTCTTAAATCATTTGAATACTCACAAAAATACCTTTATACATTTCCAAACAACACTGAAATACCCCAAAACATCATTCGAACACCCCCAAAATCACCTCTGAATACTCCCAGAACACCTTCATAAGTACTCTTGCACATCATTTGAACACCTTCATAAGTACTCTCATAATCATTTGTACACCTTCAAAAAACACCTTTGAATACTCACATAAACACCCTTGAACACCTTCAAAACACCTTTGAATAACCTCAAAACACCTTTGAACACCTTCAAAACACCCTTGAACACCCTTGATCACCTTCAAAAAAACAACATTTGAACACACTCAAAACACCTTTGAACACCTTTGAACATTTCCAAACAACACTGAAACACTTCCAAAAAACACCATTTGAGTACTCCCAAATACACCACTGAATACTAAAACACCACTGAATACACTCAAAACACCACCAAAATCACCATGAAACACTTCCAAAAAACACAATTTGAGTACTCCCAATTACACCACTGAATACTACTAAAACACCGCTGAATTCAATCAAAACACCCTTCAACACCTTCAAAACACCTTTGAACACCTTTGAACATTTCCAAAAACACTATTTGAGTACTCCCAATTACACCACTGATTACTACTAAAACACCGCTGAATTCAATCAAAACACCCTTCAACACCTTCAAACACCCTTGAACACCTTCAAAACACTCTTGAACACCTTCAAAAACACCTTTGAACATTTCCAAAACACTATTTGAGTACTCCCAATTACACCACTGATTACTACTAAAACACCGCTGAATTCAATCAAAACACCCTTCAACACCTTCAAACACCCTTGAACACCTTCAAAACACTCTTGAACACCTTCAAAAACACCTTTGTGCAAGAAAGGTATAAAATACCGACAATATGAAAGTTAAGACACATGTGCAACATCTGGATATCTTTATTGTAGTAGACGTTTCGCCATCCAGTGGCTTTATCAATACAGATTCTAGGACATAATAGGAAGACAGTAGAATTATATACAAAAGATGAGGTAATCAGTCCCTCGGCCTTGGAGTTAGTGTTCACAGCATCGTGGTGGAGGAGAGTCTTGAGCAAAGGCAAGAAGACTGGCGCTTTTTATAGGCGTCAGTGAATGGGACGGGCAGCAGACGAGGGCAGTCACTGGTAGGCAGTATTCCCCAGTGGAAGTAGGTCCTTCCCAAAGAGATGGGTTAGTTGCAGCAGCCGTGAAGAAGGTCTTGTAGATGTCCTCTGAACCAAGATTCCATGATGTTGCAGTGTCTGACAAGTTGTGCAAGAAAGGTATAAAATATACCGACAATATGAAAGTTAAGACACATGTGGCAACATCTGATATCTTTATTGTAGTAGACGTTTGTCGCCATCCAGTGGCTTTATCAATACAGATTCTAGGACATAATAGGAAGACAGTAGAATTATATACAAAAGATGAGGTAATCAGTCCCTCGGCCTTGGAGTTAGTGTTCACAGCATCGTGGTGGAGGAGAGTCTTGAGCAAAGGCAAGAAGACTGGCGTTTATATAGGCGTCAGTGAATGGGACGGGCAGCAGACGAGGGCAGTCACTGGTAGGCAGGATTCCCCAGTGGAAGTAGGTCCTTCCCAAAGAGATGGGTTAGTTGCAGCAGCCGTGAAGAAGGTCTTGTAGATGTCCTCTGAACCAAGATTCCATGATGTTGCAGTGTCTGACAAGTTGTGCAAGAAAGGTATAAAATACCGACAATATGAAAGTTAAGACACATGTGCAACATCTGGATATCTTTATTGTAGTAGACGTTTCGCCATCCAGTGGCTTTATCAATACAGATTCCTAGGACATAATAGGAAGACAGTAGAATTATATACAAAAGATGAGGTAATCAGTCCCTCGGCCTTGGAGTTAGTGTTTCACAGCATCGTGGTGGAGGAGAGTCTTGAGCAAAGGCAAGAAGACTGGCGCTTTTATAGGCGTCAGTGAATGGGACGGGCAGCAGACGAGGGCAGTCACTGGTAGGCAGGATTCCCCAGTGGAAGTAGGTCCTTCCCAAAGAGATGGGTTAGTTGCAGCAGCCGTGAAGAAGGTCTTGTAGATGTCCTCTGAACCAAGATTCCATGATGTTGCAGTGTCTGACAAGTTGTGCAAGAAAGGTATAAAATACCGACAATATGAAAGTTAAGACACATGTGGAATCTTGGTTCAGAGGACATCTACAAGACCTTCTTCACGGCTGCTGCAACTAACCCATCTCTTTGGGAAGGACCTACTTCCACTGGGGAATCCTGCCTACCAGTGACTGCCCTCGTCTGCTGCCCGTCCCATTCACTGACGCCTATAAAAAGCGCCAGTCTTCTTGCCTTTGCTCAAGACTCTCCTCCACCACGATGCTGTGAACACTAACTCCAAGGCCGAGGGACTGATTACCTCATCTTTTGTATATAATTCTACTGTCTTCCTATTATGTCCTAGAATCTGTATTGATAAAGCCACTGGATGGCGAAACGTCTACTACAATAAAGATATCCAGATGTTGCACATGTGTCTTAACTTTCATATTGTCGGTATTTTATACCTTTCTTGCACAACTTGTCAGACACTGCAACATCATGGAATCTTGGTTCAGAGGACATCTACAAGACCTTCTTCACGGCTGCTGCAACTAACCCATCTCTTTGGGAAGGACCTACTTCCACTGGGGAATCCTGCCTACCAGTGACTGCCCTCGTCTGCTGCCCGTCCCATTCACTGACGCCTATAAAAAGCGCCAGTCTTCTTGCCTTTGCTCAAGACTCTCCTCCACCCGATGCTGTGAACACTAACTCCAAGGCCGAGGGACTGATTACCTCATCTTTTGTATATAATTCTACTGTCTTCCTATTATGTCCTAGAATCTGTATTGATAAAGCCACTGGATGGCGAAACGTCTACTACAATAAAGATATCCAGATGTTGCACATGTGTCTTAACTTTCATATTGTCGGTATTTTATACCTTTCTTGCACAACTTGTCAGACACTGCAACATCATGGAATCTTGGTTCAGAGGACATCTACAAGACCTTCTTCACGGCTGCTGCAACTAACCCATCTCTTTGGGAAGGACCTACTTCCACTGGGGAATCCTGCCTACCAGTGACTGCCCTCGTCTGCTGCCCGTCCCATTCACTGACGCCTATAAAAAGCGCCAGTCTTCTTGCCTTTGCTCAAGACTCTCCTCCACCACGATGCTGTGAACACTAACTCCAAGGCCGAGGGACTGATTACCTCATCTTTTGTATATAATTCTACTGTCTTCCTATTATGTCCTAGAATCTGTATTGATAAAGCCACTGGATGGCGAAACGTCTACTACAATAAAGATATCCAGATGTTGCACATGTGTCTTAACTTTCAAAAACACCTTTGAACATTTCCAAAACACTATTTGAGTACTCCCAATTACACCACTGAATACTACTAAAACACCGCTGAATTCAAACAAAACACCCTTAAACACCTTCAAAACACCTTTGAACACCTTCAAAACACCTTTGAACACCTTCAAAACACTCTCATAATCATTTGAACACACTCAAAACACCTTTGAATAACCTCAAAACACCTTTGAACACCTTCAAAACACCCTTGAACACCCTTGATCACCTTCAAAAAAACAACATTTGAACACACTCAAAACACCTTTGAACACTTCCAAAAAACACAATTTGAGTACTCCCAATTACACCACTGAATACTACTAAAACACCGCTGAATTCAATCAAAACACCCTTCAACACCTTCAAAACACCTTTGAACACCTTTGAACATTTCCAAAACACTATTTGATACTCCCTCCCACTT
>NC_069489.1:5542114-5589861 GCF_026875155.1 Cherax quadricarinatus | reverse complement strand
CTGTCAAGCAATGGGAGATACGGCGAAGTGCTGTAATTTCCGGGCTGCCTTATTTGCAAGATTTACAACATGGTGCTTCATGGTTAGTGTGGAGTCAAATTTAAACCCCAAGGATATCAACTTCTTCTCCAGGTGCCAACACCCTCCCATTCATCATTAGTACTGCACCAGCATTACCATCATGGTGCCTAGAGACGATCATCATTTGCGTTTTCCTCAGGTGCAAATGTTACCTGCCATCTATTTCCCCAAGCTGACATAGCTCCCCAGCTGGTGATTGATGTAGCTTAGAGCAGCTGGCATTTCTTCTCTTGGATAAGTGAATGTCAGTGTACAGTCGTCTTTAAGAGCAGCTGGCAATTCTTCTCTTGGATAAGTGAATGTCAGTGTGCAGTCGTCTTTAAAGAGCACTGGCATTTCTTCTCTTGGATAAGTGAATGTCAGTGTACAGTCGTCTGCATATGCATGTGATTCTGGGATGAGATGAAGGTCGTTGAAGTAGACATTCCATAACAATGGACCCAGCATGCTTCCTTGTGGAACACTTGCCCCAATAGTATGTTTTTGCTGATTCCATTCCATTGAGAACTACATTTAGAGATCTACCATGAAGGTAATCAGTGAGGAGACATAGCATAGAGCCTGCAATTCCCAGTGCTTGAAGTTTTGCTAAGAGGGCCCTGGTGCCACACCCGGTCGAAAGCGCCAGCAATGTCCATGCTCCCAACACAGCGACTTTGGATTCATCCAGTGACTGGTGCCACTTAGTGGAGAGGTTTAATAACAGATCAGCAGCAGAGTAACCTTTCCTGAAGCCATTTTGACGATCACAAAGTAGTGAGGGGTAGTCAAAAAACTCTCATTTGTCTTGAGATTATTGTCTCAAGGATCTTACCAGTGATTGACAGGAGTGACACTGGTCTGTATTTGCTGATTCTGCTCTGCTCTTCTTTTTGTAAACCCGGGGACTACATTTGCCTCTTTCCATAGAGAGGGCCATTTACACTGTACTGGCAGTGCTGAAAGATACGAGTTAGAGTTGCTGCTAGCGGGTCTGCACATCTTCTCAAAAATTTTGGGCTCAACTTGTCTGGGCCCACAGCCTTTTCTTGGTCAAGCGATTTAAGAAGGAAGTGCACCTCCTCCTGCCTTATTGTCACCACTGACAGTTTTAACACAGTTCTTGCAGCTAGCCATGGAGGGTTCCTTTGCTGGATCAGGAACTTGCATTTTGTAGCAAAGTGTTCAGCAAAGAGGTCCGCCTTCTCTTGACTACTAGTAGAGGTGGTCCCACCTGTCGATTTAGGGGTGGAATAAGTTCATCAGCAGATAACCTTGTCTGTCCTTGACCAGGGACCACCGGGTTTTGGAGCCTCCCTACCTGATGCTAGCTTTCTTTTAGTGTCCACCCCCCCTTTTACAATGGCCCATTTTTTGAACATCACCCATATCCCTACAGGCTTGGCGTGTGCAAGTTCCTGTTATAGTGGTAGGATGCCCTCTTATACCTTCGCCATGCTTTGAAACTTAGCAGTAGCAGCCTCTCTACAACGAAAGCCAAACCAAGGCTGATCTTAGGTTTTGGGCACATATTGCCGGTGAGGATGTGTTCTTGTTGTAGATTAAGGATGTGCCCCAGTGAAGGCTTTCTTTTGGGTTTGTCCAACACCCCTTGGGAAGAGCATTCCAATCGATGGTGGCGAGCTCAGAGCAAAGACTGGCCAATTACCTTTTTCCCCCATAGCCAGGTTGTGCGTGTGGACTCCTCACCCCCCCGTTCTGTTGGGATCTTAAGTGTCGTAAAAACAGCCTTGTGGTCAGACGATCCAACGTACCCGGGGGGGGTTTGACAAGTGACCATGCCTTCTCCCAGATCACTCACTACTGGGTCAAGGGAGGAGCCAAGATATGAGTAAGGGAAATCAACAAAGTTTCCTCATGTCAAACATTGCAAGAAGGTCATCAAAGTCCCTCTGTATAAGGTGCTGGTTGAGGTCCCCAAAAATTTAATAATATTTTTGACAGTTGTGTTGTAGAAAGAAGGGAGTCAATATTTTTCCATTAGGAAGTTGATGGGGTCTGCACTTTTACCACGAGGTCTGTACATTGCACATGCTAGTACAGAGGTACAGTGTTTATACTCTCCACTTTCTCCCTCCCTCCTATCCTTCTCTCTTCCTTTCCCCTCCCCATCTCGTTTTTATCTCTCACCCCATCCCTCTACCAACCACCAATCTACTTCTCTCTCTCTTCTTCACCCTCCATCACCTTCCTTCTCTCTTTCTCTCTCTCTCTCTCTCCCCTTTTCTCCTCTCTCTCTCTCTCTCCCTCATCTCTCTCTCTCACTCTCTCTCTCTCTCTCCTCTCCTCTCATCTCTCTCTCTCTCTCTTTCCTACCCCTCCCCCCGGCTTCCCCCTCACTTTCCCCCTCGTCCCCTACCTTTTCCCCTATCATCGTCTTTCACTCTCACTCTCCTCCATTCTCTATCTTTCTCTCCTCGCATCTCTCTCGTTCAATCTCTCCCCACCCCCTATCTACCTAACAAACCAACTCCCCTCTTTCCCCCTCCACCTTCCACCCATATTCCTTTCCTACTCCTCCCCCCTGGCCTTCTCCCCTCTTTCCCTCTCCTCCCTAGCCTCTTCCCCTCACTCCCTACACACACTCTGAAAATACATAAGCTTGTTTCTGGGTATAAAAAAAAAGTAACCAAAGAGGGCTGAGACCCAGGGGTCTGGTGGACAAACCCAGGAGAGAAGAACCTGGGAGAAAAGATGGGAGATAGAACTCAAGAAATGGAGGAAGAGTTGTGAAGGAAGCTAGCAGAGCTTGACAAGAAAATGGAGGAGAGGAAAGCAGCAAGTGGGGATAAATTGCTTAGATGAGGAACTAAGAAACCTGAAACAGATAAGAGTCAAATGACAGTAAAAGACATGACATGAATATCTATACCAGTCAGACAAGGGGGCTGTAGGATCTAGGAAAAGATGTGCACAGTTGAGAGCCCTGTAGACAATGGAGAGCTATGACACATGCAGAGACTCCAACAGACAACTGCAGTGGTAAGGAACAGGTGAGCAGGAAAGACAGTCCACTGAGCATAGGGGCGCAGCAAGGGGGAAAGGGGCTAAAGGGCATGAAAAATTTTGATGGAAGGAACTAAAACACCTCAGAGGATACAAAGAAGGAGAAGGGGGGAAACCACAATGAAAGAAAACCAGGGGGAAAAGAAAGGCAATCGAAGGTATGACAAAGAAAAAGGTGAGGAACCTACCCAGGTGGCAAATTTTCGGAGAATTGGATGGTTTGCGAGTGCAAGGAAATGGCTGGTCAAAGTAATCTTCAATGCAGAATCAGCTCGAACCAGGATCCTGCAGGAGAAAGTATGACTGAGGGGGCGAACCAGAGTACCGGAATGTGTACCTCAATCAAGACAGAACACAAGAAGGACGATACTGAGAGAGAAGGTCCAACGACGAAAGGAGGAACGAGATGCATTGATGAAAATGAGCAGAACCCAGACTCAGGTGGGAAAAGCCAAACACCTTACAGAAACACCTCAGAAGGACTCCAATCACGACAACCCCAAAGCAACTGACCAATCTAATCCAAAACCCACACACTGTTGCCTCTGCCCTTCCCTCCCCCCCATCAGAAACTCCACCCGAACAGCAGCTTCCCAAGGGAACTCTGCCCTCTCCTCCCATCACAAACCCCAACCCACAATGCAAATCCCCCATATGCCCCCTCCAGGGCTTCTGCCTCCCAAACCCCAATAAATTTTCCCCAGCACCACCATGATAGATAAGTTGAAGGTAAAGGTACACGAACCCCAGATGGATTAAAAAAATACGAGGAGTGGCAATGAAAAGAATCACTGAGAAGTCCCCAAACATAATAGCATGTCACAGAAACCCAAAACTCACTGAGAAAATTAACAGATGCAGTCTTCCCACCAGGAATCAGATCATAGGAGAGACAGAAGGAGCAGAGGGGGAGGAGGGGTTGCTCTACTCAAAAAAACAGATTGGGGTTTTGGGGAAATGGAAGGCATGTGCAAGATTCGAGAAAGAGACTACATAGTAGCAAACAATTCATTCTGGGGAACATAACTAGTCATTGCAGTGATGTATAACCCACCAGAGAACTGCAGGAGGCCAAGAGAAGAATATGAAGAGAACAACAGAGCGATGGTGGACAAAACTGGCTGAGGTGGGCACAAAGAGCTCAATAATGCAGAGCAAAGCCACTGGTATGGGTGATTTCAACCATAGGAGATTGACTGGGAAAACCGGGAAAGCCTCACGGGGTACTGACACATGGAGAGCCAAGATGATGGATGTGTACTGGAAAACCTCATTCATCAACACGTCAGGGACACTACCAGAGAGAGAGAGGGGAGGATGAGCCAGGAAGACTGGACCTTGTGTTCACCCTGAATATTTTCAGATATTGGGGTCATCACAGTTAGAGGCCTCTTGGAGCTAGCGATCACGTGGTTCTGAGTTCTGTTTTACAGAGGGTAACAGGAGGGTAACAGGAGGGTAACAGGAGGGTAACAAAGGAGGTAACAGGAGTCCGATTGCGAAAAGCGTAACCACAAAAGGGGGGGGATTCCAAAGGTATGAGGAACTTCCTGCTTCAGGTTCAGTGGGACAGAGAACTGGTTTTAGGAACGTCAGTAAGCAAAATGATGGAATATATAACAACAAAGTGCAAGGAGCAGAGGAAAGGTTTGGTTCCAAAGGGCAACAAAATTAATGGGATAACAAGTGAATCCTAGGTTTTACCCAATGTGTAGGGAGACAAAATCCAAGTGCATTAAGAGAAGGAAAGGATTTACAGAAGGCAAAAGCGCCAAGGAAAACAAAGAGTTTTCAGTGAAGACCAGAAATGAGAAAGCACAGAAAAGGGAGGGGGGGCCCAGCAACAAAAGAAAAAGACATAGCATCAAAAGTCAAGTCCTTGACCCGAAACTCTGTTTTAGCCACACAGAAATAAAGACAACATTAAAGGGACAGTGATAAGCTGAGGAAAGAAGGTGGGGAGCTCAAAAGAAAGGATCAAAAATTTTTTGGTGCGAGGAGCTCAAGAGATTAAGAAGTATTCACAGGGGAGACAGAAGGATTCGGAAGAACAGGACAGAGTGGAAAACCAGGCAATACACAACAATTGCTGGATGACCTAAAAACAACAACTGAGGAGAGGTGAGGAAGCGCTAATGACCTTGTAACCTCTAGGAAATTTGGACTGGACAACATCACCTGTGGGTTTAGAGAGGGAGGAAATCCCTGTTGTGTCCCATAACCACAATCTTCAATACAACCCTGAAATTTGGGAAACACTGAGGTAGGAAGACCGCAAATGTATTCCATTTTAAAAAAAGGAGACAGAAAAGAGCCTAAACACAGACCAGTGTCTCTGACTTAAGTGCAAAGTCAAAGAAAAATTTAAATAGGAGGAGAGTGGTGGATCACAGGAACAAAACAAGATTATAAACAACAACCACACAGTTTAAATGAAGGCAAATCCGTGTCACAAACCTCTGATTTTACGATAAAAGCAACAGAATATGAGATGAGAGAGAGGGTGGGTGATTGAAATCTTCTTGGACTTCAAGAAGGCCTTCGACACATTCCTCAAAAGAGATTAGTCACAAACTAAGGACAGACACATAAACGGAAGGCACTGCAATGGTTCAGAGAATTACCTGACAGGGAGGCAACAAAAAGGGTCTGGTACATGATGAGGTATCACAGTGGGCACCTGTGACGAGCGGGATCCCACAGGGGTCCATCCTAGGACCAGTGCTATTTTCGGTATATGTGAATGACATGATGGAAGGGATAGACTCAGATATGTCCCTGTCCAGAGATGATGTGAAGTTCATGAGGAGAATTAAATCGGATGAGGACCTGGCAGGCCTTCAAAGAGACCAGTACAGGCTGGACACGTGGTCCAGCAACTGACTTCTCGAATTCAACCCTGCCAAATGCAAAGTCATGAAGATCGGAGAAGGCCAAAGAAGACCACAGACAGAGTATAGACTAGGTGGTTAACGACTGCAATCCTCGATCAAGGAGAAAGATCTTGGCATGATTATAACACAGAACACGTCTCCGGAAGCGTACATCAACCAGATAACTGCTGCAGCATATAGGCGCCTGGCAAACCTGAGAGTAGCATTCCGATACCTAAGTAAAGACTCTTTCAGGACACTGTACACCGTGTACATCAGGTCCATACTGAAGTATGTAACACCAGTTTAAAACCCCGCACCAAGTCAAGCACGTTTAAGAAATTGGAGAAAGTGCAAAGGTTTGCGACAAGGTTAGTTCCAGATCTAAGGGAAATGTCCTACGAAGAAAGGTTGAGAGAAATCTCCCTAACGACACTGAAGGACAGGAGGGATAGTGGAGACATGATAACGACATACAAAATACTGAGTGGAATGAACAAGGTGGACAGAGACAAGATGTTCCAGAGCGGAGACACAGAAACAAGGGAAGTTGAAGACTCAGATGAGCCACAGGGATGTTAGGAAGCATTTCTTTCAGTCATAAGGGGTTTTTCAGAAGTGGAACAGTGTGGCGAGAGATGTAGTTGAGGCAGGAACCATACACAGCTTTAAGATGAGTTATGATAAAGCTTATGGAGCAGGGAGAGAGAGGACCTAGTAGCCTTCAGTGAAGAGGCTGGCCAGGAGCTGAGTGTCGACTCCTGCAACTACAATTAAGTGAGAAAGACACACACACTCACACACACACACACCCCACACACACAACCACACACACACACACACACACACACACACACACACCACACACACACACACACACACACACATGTAGCAGCAATGTAGTAGCATGTAGCATGTAGCAATCAGCGAAGAGGGGGGGCCAGGAGCTGTGACTCGCCCCCTGCAACCTCAAATGGGTGAGTACAAATAGGTGAGTACATGCATGCATGAACACACACACACAAACACAACACACACACACACACACACACACCCCACACAACACACACACACACACACACACACACACACACACACACATACACACAAAGGACACTGGGCCGGATAACATCTCTCCATGGGTCCTGAGAGAGGGAGCAGAGGGCGCTATATGTACCACTAACAATATTCAATACATCTATCGAAACGGGGAGATTGCCTGAGGCATGGAAGACAGCAAATGTAGTCCAAATTTTAAAAAAAAGGGAGACAGATATGAACACTAATCTACGACCATGTCACTGACATGTATATAGCAAAGTCATGGAGAAGATTATCAAGAGAAGAGTGGGGGGAACACCTAGAAAGAAATGATCTCATCAACAGCAGCCAACATGGTTTCAGGGACGAGAAATCCTGAGTAACAAACCTACTGGAGTTCTATGACATGGTGGCAGCAGTAAGACAAGAGAGAGAGAGGTGGGTGGATTGCATTTTCTTGGACTGCAAGAAGGCGTTTAACAAAGTTCCAAAAACTGGAGGGATAACAGGGAAGGCAGTACAATGGATCAGGGAATACTTGTCAGGAAGACAGCACCAAGTCTTGGTACGTGGCGAAGTGTCAGAGTGGGCACCTGTGACCAGCGGGGTCACACAGGGGTCAGTCCTAGGACCAGTGCTGTTTCTGGTATTTGTGAACGACATGACAGAAGGAATAGACTCAGAGGTACCCCTATTGCAGATGAAGTGAAGTTGATGAGAAGAATTCATTCGATCGAAGACCAGGGAGAACTAGAAATGGATCTGGACAGGCTGCAGACCTGGTCAAGCAATTGGCTCCTGGAGTTCAACCCCACAAAATGCAAAGTCATGAAGATTGAGGAAGGGCAAAGAAGACCGCAGACAGAATGCAGTCTAGGGGCAGGAGACTACAAACCTCACTCAAGGAAAAAGATCTTGGGGTGAGTATAACACCAGGCACATCTCCTGAAGCGCACATCAACCAAATAACTGCTGCAGCATATGGGCGCCTAGCAAACCTCAGAACAGCATTCCGACATCTTAATAAGGAATCGTTCAGGACCCTGTACAACGTGTACGTTTGGGCCATATTAGGGTATGCGGCAGCAGTTTGGAACTCACACCTAGCCAAGCACGTAAAGAAACTAGAGAAAGTTCAAAGGTTTGCAACAAGACTAGTCCCAGAGCTAAGAGGTATGTCCTACGAGGAGAGGTTAAGGGAAATCAACCTGACGACACTAAAGGACAGGAGAGGTAGGGGGGACATGATAACGACATACAAAATACTGAGAGGAATTTACAAGGTGGACAAAGACAGGATGTTCCAGAGATGGGACACAAACAACAAGGAGGGCAGAGGGCACAGTTGGAAGTTGAAGACACAGATGAATTGCAGGGATGTTAGGGAAATATTTCTTCAGTCACATATTAATCAGGAAGTGGAATAGTTGGGAAGCGATGTAGTGGAGGCAGGATCTATACATAGCTTTACGGAGAGGTATGATAAAGCTCACGGTTCAGGTAGAGTGACCTAGTAGTGACCAGTGAAGAGGCGGGGCCAGGAGCTTGGACTCGGCCTCTGCAACCTCAAATAGGTGAGTAAAACACACACACATACACACAAACAAAATGCACACACACACACACACACACACACACACACACACAGACACACACACACACACACACACACACCCACACACACACACACACACACACACATACACACACACACAACAAACACATACACATGCACACATATACACATTCACATGCACACAGATACACACACACACAAACACATACACACATATAAGCAGAGGTATGATAAAGCTCACGGTTCACGGAGAGTGACCTAGTAGCGGCCAGTGAAGAGGCGGGGACAGGAGCTCGGACTCGACCCCTGCAACCTCTACTAGGTGAGTACAACTAGGTGAGTACATACACACACACACACACACACACACACACACACACACACACACACACACACACACAGGACAAAGACAGGATGTTCCAGAGACTGGACACAACAACACGGGGACACAGTTGGAAGCTAAAGACACAGATGAATCAAAGGGATGTTAGGAAGTATTTCTTCAGCCACAGAGTAGTCAGGAAGTGGAATAGTTTGGGAAGCGATGTTAAGTGGAGGCAGGATCCATACATAGCTTTAAGCAGAGGTACGATAAAGCTCATGGTTCAAGGAGAGTGACCTAGTAAACGACCAGTGATGAGGCGTGCCAGGAGCTTTGACTCGACCCCTGCAACCTCAACTAGGTGAGTACAACTAGATGAGTACACACACATACTGAAGTACCGGCGGGTATATTTCGTCAACGAGAGAACACAGGAAGAAATACAGAAACTGAAAGTTGCAAGGAAGAAAGAGAGGCAAGGATGGAGATGGGCAGAACACAGACTCAGAAGGAAGAGCAAATACAACCTCTCTCAGAACTACATACAGGAAGATCTCAACCCGACAATCCCACTGCAACCCAACACACTAACCCAAAATCCATGTGCTGTGCCCACCTTTACAGCAACCCCCCATAGTACCTCCCACGTCTCTTGCTTTTCCCCAACACTAACATACCGTTTAGGACCACAGTATTAGAAAAGTTGAAGGTTTGGCACACAAACAAAGGAAGGAAAAAGAAAATAAATTTTTGGAGTGTCACAAAAGAATCAAGATGTCCCCAGACATCATAAACTCTCACAGAAACGGAACTCACTGGAATGATAACAGACACGATCTTTTTTATCCGGATATCAGATCCTGAGGAAAGATATAGGGAGTCTGGGGAGGAGGACTTGCACTGCTAGTCAATAACCATCTGGGATTTAAGGAAGTGGAAGTAATGGACAGAATGTGCAAAACGGAACTACATAAAACAATTCAGTCTAAGTTGGTAATTGCAGTGATGTACAACCCGCCACAGAACAACTGGAGGCCAAGAGAAGAATATGGAGAGAGTAACAGGGCAATGATGGACACACTAGCTGAGGTAGCCAGAAGGGCTCACATAGGTAGGGCAAAGTTTCTAGTTGTGATTGATTTCAATCACAAGGAGATTTACGGTGAAAACCTGGAGAGCCATGATGATGGAGGTGGTATTGGAAAACCTCATGCATCAATATGTTAGGGACACTACCAGACAGAGAGGAGAGGTTTGAAACCGCTAACCTGGACCTTGTATTCACCTTCATTACTTCAAAACATCGAGGACATCACATATAGAAGTCCCCTCAGAGCTAGTGATCATATGGTCTGAGCTTCGAATACATAGTAGAGTTTAAAAATGGAGAGGGAAGCAGGAGTAGGATTCGTGAAAAACCCAAAGTACAAAATTTAGACTACACAGGCATGAGAAATTTCGTACAAGATGTTCAGTGAGAAAGAGAATTGGTGGGGAAAATCAGTAAACAAAAAGATGGACCACGTGACACTAAAATGCAAGGAGGAGAAGAAAGTTTCCATCACAAAGGCAACGGAAATAATGGGAAGACCAGAACAAGGCCTTGCTTCATCCAAAGGTGTATAGAGGCAAAAATAAGTGTGCTTGAAAATGGAAAAAGTACAGTAGACAAAGGACCAGGAAAATAAAGAGATTAGTCGAAGACCCAGAAATGAATATGCACATACAAGTATGGACACCCAGCGACAATTCAAAAAAGACATAGCATCAAAAGTCAATTCTGACCAGAAGCTGTTGTATAGCCACATCAGGTTTAAAAGATGTCATGGACCAGATAATCAGGGTGAGGAACTAAGGAGGGGGAAATTCATAAGAAACGACCGAGAAGCATGTGAGAAGCTCAAATGAGATTTAAAAAAGCATTTACAGAGGAGACAGAAAGGACTCCAGAAAACCAAAATAGTAGAGTACACAAACATTGGGCGAAACACACACACGAAGGAGGAGGGGAAGATCCAGCCAAAAAGAACTTGATACCTTAAATGCCTAAGGGCTGGACATGAGTTCTTGAGAGGGAGAGAGACGTTGTGTGTGCCACTTACTACAATATTCCAAACACACATTGAAACTGGCGGATTGCAATTTCTTGGACTGCATGAAGGCAGTGCAATGAATCAGAGAATACTTGACAGGGAGGCAGCAACAAGTTATAGTATGTGACGAGGTGTCAGAGTGGACGCCTGTGAGGAGCATTTTCCACAGGGATCAGTCCCAGGGCCAGTGCTGTTTTTCTTGTATGTATGAATGACTGACATAGGGGATAAACTCAGAAGTCTCCCTGTTTGTAGATAATGTGAAGTTAGTGAGGAGAATTAAATCAGCAGGGGATCAGGCAGGACTACAAAAGGACGTGGACAGGCTGGAAGCTCGGTCCAGCAACTGCATCCTGGAATTTAAGAGGAGCAGGGAGAGAGGAAACCTATTAGCGATCAGTCTAGAGGCGGGGCCAGGAGCTTTAACTCGACCCAGCAACCACAAACAATATAGGTGAGTACAAATAGGGAACTACACACACACGCACATACACACACACAAAACATACGAGGGAAGAAGCAACCACAACTGGTGAGTACAATAGGTGAGTACACATAACACACACACACTCACAAACACCCCACACACACACAAACAAAACCCCACACACACACACACACACACACACAACATACACACACCACACACTTACACACACACACACACACACAAAATTTCACACACAACAACACACACACACACACACACACACACACACACACAAAAAACCACACAAACCCCACACACACACACACACACATACACACACACAACACACACACACACACACATACACACACACACACTTACACACACACACACACACACACACACACACACACAACACAACACACACACACAAAACACAAACACACACACAACCCACACACACCACACACACACACACACACACAACACACACACACTCACACACACACACACACTCACACACACACACCACACACACACACAACACACACAACAACACACACCACACACACACACACACATACACACACACACATTACACACACACACACACACACCCACACACAAACACAACAAACACACACACACACTCACACACACACACACACACACAACACACCCACAACACACACACCACACCACACACCAGGGTGAGTACAGCACTACAAACAGACTTGGACATGCCTCAAAGTCCTGGGAAGCAGCAACTAGGTCGTGAATTAACCCCTAAATGCCAAGTTATAATAAAGAAGACCATATACAGAGTAGAGACTCGGTGGCCAAAGACTGCAAACGTCACTCAAGGAAAAGGTTCTTGGGGTGAGAATAACACAGAGCACATCTCCTGAGGCGCACATCAACTAAATAACTGATGCAGCATATGGGCGCCTAGCAAACCTAAGAATATAATTCTGACGTCTCAATAAGGATTCGTTCAGGACCCTGTGTACCGTGTACGTGAGGACTATATTGGAGTATGCAGCACCAGATTGGAACCAACACTTAAAGAAATTAGAGAAAGTGCAAAGATTTGCAACAAGACTAGTCCCGGAGCTAAGAGGCATGTCCAACGAAGAGAGGTTAAGGGAAATCGGCCTCACGACACTGAAAAATAGGAGAGATAGGGGAGATATGATAACGACATATAAAATACTGAGAGGAATCTACACAGTGGACAGAGACAGGATGTTCTAGAGATGGGATACTGCAACAAGACTCACATGAATCACAGGGATATTAGGAAGTATTTCTTCAGTCACAGAGTTGTTAGGAAGTGGAATAGTCTGGGAAGGGATGTAGTGGAGGCAGGATCCATACATAGCTTAATGAAGAGGTATGATAAAGCTCATGGAGCAGGGAGAGTGACGTAGTAGCGACCACTGAAGAGACGGGCCAGGAGCTGTGACTCGACCTCTGCAACCACAATTAGGTCAGTATGGCACAAACATGGACATAACACCATCCTTATAAATCAACATAATACTTACTATTAATTTCATGTTCTAGTTCCATGTAGTAATAGCTTCCTTTCTTACTGAGATCACAGCGTGACTTATTTAATAACATTTGAACAATATCAACATTGTTGTTCTTAACAGCATAGTATAGTGGTGTCCAGCCATCATCATTCTGACAGTTGACGTCAGCACCAGCATCAAGCAGCATCTTAACACAATCATCATAACCCTCCGCAGCTGCTATGTGAAGAACTGTTACACCTGCAACACAACAAACATGTTTATTTGATGACATAAAATTCCTAAAACTTATTATTAATAATAATAGTAGTACTAATAGTACAACTACTACCATATTTAATAATAATAATAATAATAATTAATAATAATTATAATAATAATAATAATAATAATATAATAATAATAAATAATAATGTATTATTTAGTAACAGAAGTAGTAGTGAAATAGTAGTAGTCGTAGTAATATAAGTAGAATTAATGGTTGTAGTAGTAGTAGTAGTAGTAGTAGTAGTGTAGTAGTCAGTGTAGTCAGTATTATCATTTTGTATTATTAATATTTTTTGTATGTATTTTTTTTATAAACCATCGGTCGTTCCACCCAGGGAAGGTGACCGAAAAATAAAATAAAATATTATGTAATAAATACATAAATAATAATAATAATAATATTAAATAATATAATATTAATTATTATTATTATTATTATTATGTAGTATTTATTTTATTATTATTAATATTTATTATTATTATTATTATAATAATCAAATTAAATAATTGTGTATTATTACAATTAGAATGAGATAATAAGTTGGTGGCCATGGTTTTAAAGGTAGATTATCACGATGGGCTTTAAATAGGTTGTTCAGAATTTTGAGAGAATGAAACGAAATATAATGGAATTGGAGTGCGTTATAAGTTGATTTTTCTTTATATGTTATTTAAAATTTGTACAAAATGCAGATAAAGGGTTTTTAACGAATAACAATATTTGGTACAATGATACAGGATATGAACAAAGAATCTTCCATGCGTACAACCTCCAGTCATTAATTTCAGACACCTTACATAAGGCCACTAATACTGACCTAACAACACAACCGTACTATCCAACCTTAAAAAACCGTGTCACACCTGACAGGTTTACGTAATACTGTTGCTTAACATCAGCGCTTCTAACACTCTCCCTCCACACACCACACCAAACCACCACACACACACACACACACACACACACACACACACACACACACACCACACACAAACTGATAGTCATGTCACTGTCACTGCCTAAACGCAATCTAAAATTGAAAGCCATTTAAACACTAAACCATTAAAAAGGACACTCACATAAAAAAACTTACAAGTTACGTTTCAGGGTTAACATGTTGTTAGAAGAACTTAAAATTAAAAAACCCCCCCCCAGAAACTTTTGGTACTACTACAGTCAGTGAGTAAATAACAGTACAAATTTCACTAAGACAAACCTAACACAAACCTACACCTGACTCGAAACAAAGTTTTCAAATCAAAAAACTTATTCTGAAACATACATCCCTCACTTCTGCTTACACCCCCCAACCCAACCAGTTGAAAACCATGTCCACTCTAACGTGGTTAATCAACATCAACTTAAACCCCTCAACCCCAACCATGTTAAACCAAATGTACACTCTCACGTGGTTTAATCAACATCAACTTACACCCCACACCCAACCTCGTTTTAAACCCATGTCCAATCTCACAGTCGTTAAATCAACATCAAACTACACAAAGAAGTTAAAACTACATTGCATTGTCCACATCGCTTCTCGGGCAGTGCGGACAGGCTGGCGCAGTAGTCCAAATCCATCTGGCTTTCTGCGCAGCTTTCATATTCGTTCTCTCAACTCTGAGAGCAGAGGCCGTATTGGAACTGCGCTCTGCCACCTGGTGGCAGGGTGCAGTTTTTTCTCATGGGTGGAGAGTGGCCCACAGAAGTTGTGAAACTGTCTGTTTGATTTGTGGAGGGGCGTGCTTACTGCGCAGATACCCACATGTGCTGACGGCCGATATTGCGGGATACGTACGGTATCCTACTGGAAGATCTTCTTAGGAGTTCTCATGATGGTGTGGCACGCATTCGTCAAGTTCCGGGCTGGAGCAGTACATATGACAACATGGTGGCAAGTATCAGGACTTGGTTAAGGACGGTTACCTGGCGTTTTAGGTGTCAGCTTTCATGACGTATCAAGATTCTACGGCCTGGGTCCAGGTGCGTAATGTACCTTTCGAGGCGGATGAAAGTGAATTTACGAGGTGATGGACGATATGGGACGATCCACACATGGCGACAGGGACGTTGGCGAGATGGGCCACTAGTGGCTTCCTGAAGGGGACGTTTCCCTGAAATGTCCGCTAAGGCATCCTATTCACCATGTATGTGGGAATGGAGGACTTCCCGATCAGTGTGAATGTAATCATAGCTCAGGTCAGAGGCGTACGTGACCGTGTGTGTGGGGCGTTACGACCACATAGCGCCGACTTGTCCAACGAGACGTGGGAAATCCTGAAGCAGAGGCGGGATCTGATGTTACACGGACAACTGCTTATGCAATGGCAATGCAACGTAAGCCTTTGTTCGGGAGTCGTGGAGTTTGGAGGTGGAGAGGGAGGAGCGTCGTCGCCTGATTGTGTTGTGACACTCACTGGACTTGACGAGGACGTAGGCTTGGTGTCGGCGAAGATGTGTGAGGAGTAATGCAATTGGCACACCGATGTTTTGGAAGCTACAATTCAGGAGGACCTGGGACGGTCCTTAATGGATTGTTTCGGTTCAATGCTGGGCTAGAGGAGGCTGAGGTGGGGCGGCCTCAATTGAGAAGTTGTGTTTGTGAGTGATGCGGGAGGGTCAGGGTGGCAGTGGGGTCCCACAGGGAAGATGCAGGAGGAGGCGAGAAGAGTGAGAAGGTGGCTATTCGCAATGAGGACGGCTGTCATTTCTGATAAGTGAGGATGTTTGACGCCTTGGGTAAATGACGGGGAAGAAAACCTGGCATGATCCAACACCTAGAGAGAAAGGTGGTTTAAAGAATGAAGAGCATGAGCAAGGTGAAGATGATGGGAAGTGTGGGGGGCGGGGTGCGGGTTTTCTCACAGAGTTCAAAGCTGTGTTAGGGGTTTAAGGGAGGGGGGGGGTGGGGGGGGGGGGGGGGGGGGGGGGGGGGGGGGGGGGGGGGGGGGGGGGGGGGGGGGGGGGGGGGGGGGGTGAAAGCCCTTCATTATGGCTTCAGGTGTCTCACTGTAATGTTTAATGGGTTGAAGGCATTGTGCAAATGTAAAGTTCTGGAGGGTTATTTGAGGAGACTATGTGCCAGACCATGTGTTCATGCAAGGGCATAATTATAATATTTAGGTGCATTGTGAATTACCGATATGACGTGGTACATGGGTAGCTCTACACGACTGAAAGATGGTGTGGCACTAATAATTAAGGAACACAGCCCGTTCTTTTGCATAGGTGTGAGGTAGGGGCGGAGGGGCGGGTGGTTAGGTCGAGGGTAAGTGGGAGAGGGGTTCGGGTGGGTTTCATTGGGGTATGTATGGGCCGCGGGAAGGGGACAAGTGTGTTAAAAAAAGATTTCTTTAGGGATGCCTTGTCTACCATTCAGATCACTGCAACGGTATTACAATTATAGGGGGAGATTGGAACTCGTGTTGTCGACGTAAGTTATGGTAGAGCCTAGGGTGAGTTTTTTTTTCGGGTTTTTAGGGGGGTCTGTTGTGAGGTGTGAAATGTAGTGGATGCTAGAGGGGAGGTGAGCGGATGTGGATCACATACGTTTAATAAGCGTTGTGATTGTGCGGCGGCGAGGCTTGATCGCGCATTTATGTATCTCTCGGGGGGTTGGGGGTGAGCAGTGTGTGTGCATTGAATGTAAGCTTATATGATCATCGTGGGGTTCTGGTCAATTTAAATTGGAGGGTTTGCCGAAGACAGTTTCAGAGGTTTCTGGATGAGTTAAATGTTGGGGTTATTGAAAACAGGCGGAGGGCGAGGGAATCTTTGGCATGCTTGGAAAGGTGGTGGGCTGATGGAGGGCGGCGGGGATGATGTCATTGGGTGGTGGGACTCGGTCGGTAAGGGAAAGGTGAGGGATTTTTTATCAGAAGATGGGGAAGGAGAGAGCAGTTTCAATCATGGGATTTTAAATTTCCTGGAGGGTCAACTACAAGGATGCTATATGGGAGGGGGTGCATACTGATGAATGAGATTGAGGGTTTGAAACAAGGATTAGGGGATATTCAAAATCGCCAATTTTGATGCTGGCAAGGGTTGCAGGGGGCCTTGATGAGGTCTAATGGGAGGGACCGTCCGTCGGCGTAATGTTCTTGCGGAGCAGGGGACACGGTCGTTAGGGCAACAGAGTTGATGAAGTTTTGCGGGTAACAGGAGCAAATGGCGGGATATCGTCAGGGGCAGGTGCTTTCGCTACAGAGGGTCATGGGGTTGTTATTGGATGCGTGGTACAGAAGAATGGGTAAGTGTGGGGGTTAATTGTGAGCGTTAGGCGCAATGGTGCGAATCGGGTTTGTAAAATCTGTAATCTAGTGAATAAGGATCGATTGAGTTTGGGTGGGCCTATAAGTGAGGGCGGAGTTTAGGGTGGCAGTGGACGGGATGAGCTTGGGTAAATCGCTTGGTATTGATGGCATCCCTTGTGATTTTTATAGGGAAAACTGGGAGTGTTTGCATGAGTTTTTAGTGGAGTTATTTATGCCATGAAAACCAGGGGTAGGTTTGGCGGGAACAGAGGAGAAAAACGGGATGGAGTGGTCATGGTCCCTAAAACAAAAGTCTTGTGATGTGTGCATGACTAACGTTCATATCACCTTAATGTGTGGCGATTACAAGATCTGTGCTAAAGTGTTTTGGAAATAGGTTGAGGTGTTCTTGCCAGTGTTTTGGCGAGGGTCAATTTGAGTGCCTGGGCGTTCTATGTGTTGGGGGCAGGGATTTACACGTAGGTTTATAGTTGAAAGTGGGAGAAGAGAAACATCAAGGGTGAGGTTTTTTAGCTTTAGATTGGCATGCGGTATGACTGTTGGTGCGTGAGGCATTGTGGAGGTTATGCAATGGCTGGGGTTGGGAGGGTAAATCGTCAGTTGGACTTATGTGTGCATAAGAAGGCAACGGTTGGGTACAAGTGAATGGTAGACTAGGTCAACCGTAGGATGGAATGGGGTTAAGGCAGGATGCCCTCTGTCGCAGCTTCTCTTTGTTATTACTCCGGACCCGTTCTATAGGGCTGTGCAGTTGGGGCGGTACGGGCCGGGGATTGTGTGGGATGGGGTGTCTGTGGAACGGGGATCTTTTGGATATGTTGATGACACCACAGTGCTATTTAGAAGGTCAGAGGATTTACTAGGGTTAGTGAGTGTTGGTGGAGTTTTGGCATGCAACAGGGATGACGCTTAATAGGAGACAAGTCGATGGTATGAGGGTGGGCGGATGGTGTGGGTTGGGTATACGAACAGGCTGTGAAGGTTGTTGGTCAATGGTTAAGTATCTTAAGGTATGTGGGGTTAGTTCACATGGAAATATCATGGAGGAACGGAAGGTGAAATCGAAATGAAGGCTGTAGATTGGGTTTGGGTAGATTAGCAGGTTTGCGTACAGGAGGTTTGATGCTGCACCAGCATGCCTATTGGTGGTGGATGTTGATGAAACTGTATAGTAAGCTATGGCATGTGGCAGGTATATATCCCTTGGGAAACATGTGATGGAAGCGTCTGTTTATGCACGGTGTATCACTATATTTGGGGTTCGGGTTGTGAATGGTTGACGAGAGATGTTGTGTGTTTACGGTACGCCAAGAAGGGCTGGGGTTAATGGCACTGCATTAAGGTTGTTGGGTATGTACGTTAAACATAGTTATTGAGGGGGGCAGCAGACATCACAAGTACAGGTTTGGCATGAGTGAGGAAGGGATTGGATCGTTGGGCGAAGCGGGTAGGGATGTTCAGGTGGTGAGGGAATGTTGAGGTTGTTGTGTTATTGCAAGGGGAACCTGTGGGGTTAGATAGGTACACAGGCTAGGCAGTGGGTGGTGGGGAGTAGTTGCTAGGGGTTGGGGGTTTGATCCGATGTATGCTGGTAGTGGATATTTGGGCCACCTGAAAAGGGTTGCGATTGTAAGGCTGTGGTGCGGGAGGTAATGTTTTAAATTTCTCCATAATATATTGCCGATCAGGGGATGGTAATTAGTCATAGCGTTGTGCAGGAGGGGCGGGGAATGTTGTTGGGAGGTGGGTGGGGGTATTGGACACTGTTTTCCATGCAGTATATTTTTGTGACAGGTTGGAACATCGATAAAGAATCTTGAATTTGAATTATTTACTTTGATTTTAGTAAGGCTTTTGATAGAGTTCCGCACAGTAGACTGTTAAGAAAGAAAAAAAAAATGGCAGCTCATGGACATTGGGGAATGTGCTCTCGTGATCGAGTCCATGGCTCACTGACAGGAGCAGTGTCCATATAATGGGGTAAATCGAAGTGGGGGATCTGTAACAAATGGCGTTTCACGGGGATCAGTTCTTGGGCTTCGTTGTTGTTTATAATTTATAATCAATGTTTTGATGAGGAATTACTAGGATATGAGCAAATTCACCGATGACACAAAGATAGGTAGGATAATTGATTCAAACGTAGATGTTAGGAACTTCAGGGGAATTTAAACAAACTTTTTCTTGTCAGAAAAAGTGGCAGATGCAGTTCAATGTAGAATAAATGCAAGGTTCTGAAGCTCGGGAGTGCCATAACCCTAGTACTTATAAGTTTTAATGATGTAGACTTTAGCCATACTGATTGCGAAAAGACTTGGGGTTATGGTGAGCAGCAACCTTAAGCCATGACAGCAATTGCTAAAGCGTAAGTAATAAGGCAAATAGATTATGGGATTATATCAAGAAGTGTAAGCAAACAGGAAGTCAGAGGTCATACTGCAGCTTTATACATATTAGTAAGGCCTCACCTAGATTATGCTGCTCAGTTCTGGTCTCCTATTACAGAATGGACATAAATTCGTTAGAAAACATTCAGCGTAGGATGACTAAATTAATACATAGCATTAGAAATCTTCCTTATGAAGAAAGATTGAAGACTCTTAAGTTACATTCACTTGTTAGACGAAAGAATGAGGGGAGACCTGATCGAAGTGTATAAGTGGAAGATAGGTATTAATAAAGGGGATATTAATAAGGTCTTGAGGATGTCTCTCAAAGAGAGAACCCGCAGTAATGGATTTAAATTAGATAAGTTTAGATTTAGAAAGGACATAGGAAAATATTGGTTTGGAAATAGGGTAGTTGATGAGTGGAACAGTCTACCTAGTTGGGTTATTGAGGCTGGGACTTTGGGTAGTTTCAAATTTAGGTTGGATAAGTACATGAGTGGGAGGGGTTGGATTTGAGTGGGACTTTCACATCAGAGCTTATTTCTTGGGTGGCATTGAAAACTGGGTTGGGCAAATGTTTTGTTAGTGGGATGAATTGTAAAGGACCTGCCTAGTATGGGCCAACAGGCCTCCTGCAGTGTGCCTCCTTTCTTATGTTCTTATGTTCTTATGTGAGAGAGTGGTTTAGCAAGGTTTTACGTATGGTGGGTGGGGGTGGCATTTGTATTCTACAGGCATTAAGCTTGGATGTGGAGGTGTGGAGGTGCCGGTACAAAATGCGATGGGTAATCTGGTAGCCGACTTCGTGTATACTTCGTGGGTTTTATGGAGAGCGCTGGTGGGGGAGCGAATTAGGGCCCTGGCAGCGATATTTTATGGGACACATAGGAGGAATAAGGATATCACTGGGAACAGATGGTATTTCAAATTTTCAGATGGATATCGTAGCTTTCGAGTGGAGAACTTATGGGCATTACAGATTAAGGGGACGTGACGAGGCTGGCTTCTTGAGGAAGGCGCGGGCGTGATTGGTGCATTTGAAGGACAAGAGGTGTAATGCGAGTTGTGTGGGTCAAGTGAGTGGCTTGGTGTCAGGGAATTTTTAATGACATGTGTTATGCTAAGTGAGGGTTGAGAAACTGGTATGAGTAAGTTGGAGCTTTATTTTAGCAAGGTATGAAGTCTGGTACTTTATGTGACTGTGAGCGTCTTGTGTGCAAGATGACTGTGAAGGTTCTTATTATGCTAATGTATCTTTTTTAACAAATGTACTTACTGTGTCTTGCAGGGTGTGGCTATGTGTCTTGCAGGGTGTGGCTATGTGTCTTGCAGGGTGTGGCTATGTGTCTTGCAGGGTGTGGCTATGTGTCTTGCGGGTGGGCTATGTGTCTTGCAGGGTGTGGCTATGTGTCTTGCAGGGTGTGGCTATGTGTCTTGCAGGGTGTGGCTATGTGTCTTGCAGGGTGTGGCTATGTGTCTTGCAGGGTGTGGCTATGTGTCTTGCAGGGTGTGGCTATGTGTCTTGCAGGGTGTGGCTATGTGTCTTGCAGGGGTGTGGCTATGTGTCTTGCAGGGTGTGGCTATGTGTCTTGCAGGGTGTGGCTATGTATCTTGCAGGGTGTGGCTATGTGTCTTGCAGGGTGTGGCTATGTGTCTTGCAGGGTGTGGCTATGTGTCTTGCAGGGTGTGGCTATGTGTCTTGCAGGGTGTGGCTATGTTTCTTGCAGGGTGTGGCTATGTGTCTTGCAGGGTGTGGCTATGTGTCTTGCAGGGTGTGGCTATGTGTCTTGCAGGGTGTGGCTATGTGTCTTGCAGGGTGTGGCTGTGTCTTGCAGGGTGTGGCTATGTGTCTTGCAGGGTGTGGCTTTGTGTCTTGCAGGGTGTGGCTATGTGTCTTGCAGGGTGTGGCTGTGTCTTGCAGGGTGTGGCTATGTGTCTTGCAGGGTGTGGCTGTGTCTTGCAGGGTGTGGCTATGTATGAAACATGTTTAAGAAAGATTCTGTATTAAGATATGTTGATTTATGTTTTTTGGGGGGGGATTTTATTGGATTTTATGGCTTACCTGTATGCCCACCTAGGCTCTGACATGGTCAGGGTGCTGTGGGATGAGTGAGGAAATAAGAAATGGGGTTTGTAGTGGAGTAGTGACAGCCTGGCGCTGACTAGGCCTAGTGGTTATGGTGGCTGGACCTCCAGTCAGCTGTTTCTTGTGTACCCTCATTTGGGCATTTAGGATTAAGGTGTTTCTAGAGTGTGTATATAATGTTATGTTGAATAAATAGATATATTTTCCTAACTGGGATTTTTGCCTAACCCTCTGTTAACCAACCCATTGAAGTAACACATACTGGTTTAGCGCTTTCTGTTTTGACTGGGATAGCCCTGGGTGGCCTGTTTATGCTTGATATGTGTGTAACTTTTGCCTTTGCCCTTAGACAAGGCTCCAGCCCCCAGCTATCCCACCTTTTCTGCGTAACATGTGGGCCTGTCCTGGAGCCTTGTCTAAGGGCAAAGGTAAAAGTTACACACATCTCAAGCATAAACAGGCCACCCAGGGCTATCCCAGTCAAAACAGAAAGCGCTAAACCAGTATTTGTTACTTCAATGGGTTGGTTAACAGAGGGTTAGGCAAAAATCCTAGTTAGGAAAATATATCTATTTATTCAACATAACATTATATACACACTAGAAACACTTTAATCCTAAACGCCCAAATGAGGGTACCCCAGAAACAGCTGGCTGGAGGTCCAGCCACAAAACCACTAGGCCTGTCAGTGCCAGGCTGTCCTACTCCACTCAAACCCATTTCTTTTTCCTCACTCATCCCACAGCACCCTGACCATGTCAGAGCCTAGGTGGGCATACAGGTAAGCCATAGAAGAGCCTATGGCTTGAGTTGGCTAAACAAAAGGAGTACACAACTACAAACTTAGCTTAAACACACAGCATCTCCGACGCCAGCCTCCACACCATGCTGACCCCATGTGACTGCCCCAAGCCACGCTTACTCCGCGTACCCAAACACCCTTGGAAAATAAATCCCTAGCAGGATTTCTTTATAATTACAGTTAGAGTACTTTACAGTGCCCCCAAATGCACATTATGAATTATAAAACTATTCATTACAATTATAACATTGATACTATTATGGTACACTTCTCCACTATATGTACATTACGATGTCATGCAGAACCCTGCATAACACCCTCCTACCCCACCTCATCACCTAACATGCTTGTGTTTAACATTCATTAACCCCTATGGATACCCACAAGACTCCTACCCCACCTCTGCGACTACTGCTCGATGATCTGAATAAGCAACTTCTATCATTTGAAAAAAATTGACAAACACCCCTTGAGAGAGATTCAGTCTATCTAAATGAGCCGCATATCCCCACCTCATGAACGTGTGCTCGACCTCCCACGATCCCCTGTCAAATGCATCCATTAACCGGATATCTCTCAAGAGGTCATGTAAGGCCCCAGACACATACCCCGCCCCTTTTGGTTCGACGTCTGCCCTCCTAATAATGCAGTTCCAGTCCCCTCTGACAATTGCTACAGCTGGCAAGTCTCTTAAGAAAAAAAAACAGATCATCACACACAAAATCCGTCTTCACTTTTACATCGTTTTCTGCAGGCACATAAAAATTTTAAAAAAAAAGGGCCCACCCTCATTTCCCATCCACCACCATCCACAAGCAACACCCTCCCTCCACCACACCCCTCACTTCTTAACAAAACAAACGGGCTCACCTCCTTGATCATGATACCCACACCAACTTTCAAACATGGAGATGGCAGAGTCACCACCCGATACCCTGCCACTTCCAAAACTCTTCCCTCCCTAAAATTGTGTTCCTGATGGAACACAACATCCACTATAAATTTATACAGAAACATCCTAAACATCTTCACACCACCTTCCCTCCCTCCCCCCTTCCTTTGGTGCCTCTTGTCATTGCCACCACTTCCAATCCCTTCCTGCTTCTCAGTCCTCTGCACCAGCATCAGAACATCATCTGAAGCTGCTGCTCTCTTCCTCGTGCTGATCTCTTCCTCCATGTCATTATCCAAGGAGGCCGTACAATGAACCTCGACCTCCACGTTGCATTGTTCCACTAACACGGCGACATCTCTCGCTCACCACTGGACTCGTTGGCCCCACTGAACTCCTGCCTTGCTTATGTCACTGCCATCAACGCGGTTCCATTCACCTGCCCTGTTACAGCCTCCTCCTCAGGCGGAGACAAAGTCCGCAACACCTCCACCAGCTCTTCTTCAAGCGCCAGCACGTCCTCCTGTACGTGCACCTCTGCACTTGCCCCCATCAAAGTCGTGGGTCCAGGTAAGTCATGGCACGCCTCACTCACGCTGGTCTCAGCGAGGGGCTCTTCCACCACCTCACTCCACAAACGACCACGCCCTTGCTCGTTACTTGAGCCCTCAACATCCACATCCAACACGTGATCAGTCACATCACCAGTCTATGCAGGCATCCACCTCTGCTTCACACACATTGCTGCCATATGATCATAAGCCCCACAAAGGCGGCAGGTACGTCTCTGATCTGCTTACGACACTAGAACCTGTGTCCTAAAATCCTCTAAAACAGCATAGGATGGGATAGGATGCTGCAGAGTCATCTTAAGGGAAAATGTTCCTTCCAAACGACCCACGTAAGCACCGGCTGCCCACTTGCCTTGTTGTGCCAAATGTACGGTCCCATAAGCCTCAAAAACACTCCTGATATATGCTTCATCCGCCTCGAATGGTATGTTACGGAGCTTGACCAATGTGAAGTGACAAGGACAACAGATGTCAGACAATCTCATTCGAACAGCTGGATTAGCATCAATACTCATGTCTTGAAACCAAGTCACCAATGACTTGTAAAGAGATGTAGAATTCAACTTCACGAAAATCCTGTATGCTCCATTCAGGGCTACACCATACACCTCCTCGTCCTGAATTCCATATTCCTTCCTAATGATGGTTGGGAGTAACACTTGAGCAGATGTTAGCAATAATGCCCCATTGATCAGCTCAATTCTAACAGTGTTTACGCGATACCATACATTCAGCGCCATTTTGATAAAAGGTGGCTCTCCAGAATGGACAGCAGAGGGGTGCTGAGCACAGCCACACTCTACCGCAGGTAGGCAGCAAATATGTGTAGAAGTAGAATTACTTAAGCAATGTCTGGAAATAATTAATTCATATTACGAAAATATGAAAAAGAATTTCTAGAATAAGATCCATCTGAGGATGAAATTAAAATTGTTTTGGATACTTTTTGTAATCAACAATTAAGGTGGACAGGAGTACAGGCTATCTGCCGCAAAACTCTGTCACAGAGGGCCTACTGTAACTAGTGGTCAAACACCTGTTACACCTGCAAACCACAACACACACTGGAACAACAAGTGTCCCATTACCAAGATTGCCTACCTTGTCATTACCTATTTTCCGGGTCTTTAAATTTTGAAGAATTCATTAGTGGTTTTCAATCCATAGTAAATTCCGAACTGAATAGATGAGATTGCTAAGTTCAATTACCTTAAATGTCTTGTGAAGGGAGAAACCTATGAACTGATTAAGTCATTTCGGTTTGGTCAAAGGCAATTATCAAATAGCCTTACGTGTCTTAGCAGACAATTACTTCGATGCTGACAAGGCCAGAGTTAGACATGCAGTCTTAATATCAAGCTTGAAGCCACGCAAACATTGTTTTTCAGTCTTACAGGCATTTAGAATCACATTAGACAATAGTCTCAGATTTCTAGGTGCTAAATATGACCTAAGACAATGTGATTGGTTTATCAGTGGTATTGTACAGGGTAAGCTGTCACCACAAACTATTGAACGATTAAATATTATGTTCAATAAACGCTATTTCACTTTTGAAGAAATTAACAATGGTTTACAAGCAATAGTTTCTTGCATTCAAGCAACGACACAAGATGAAAAATGCTCAAATCATTATAAAAAGAGTATACCTACTCCCACTAAACCACATAACGGGAAATCCCATATAGGCATTTATCAAGCTATCAAACAGATAGACCAACTGAAGCAAATTAAATTCCCAGGCCCTGATGAACTTTTTTCTAGGGTTCTTAAGGAGTGTAAAATGGAACTTTGTGAACCATTGACTAATATTTTTAATATTTCTCTTCAAACAGGTGTAGTGTGTGATATGTGGAAGATGGCTAATGTAATTCCTATTTTTAAAGCAGGGAACAAGTCGTTACCATCAAATTACCGCCCAATAAGCCTGACCTCAATTGTAGGCAAATTACTAGAGTCAATTATAGCTGATAATATAAGATGCCATCTGGATAAGCATAGCTTGATTAATGATTCACAGCATGGATTCACAAGAGGCCGGTCTTGTCTAACTAATTTATTGACGTTCTTCAATAAAGCTTTTGAGGCCATTGATCATGATAAAGAATTCGATATTGTTTACTTAGATTTTAGTAAGGCTTTTGATACAGTACCGCCCAGAGACTGTTAAAAAGAGTGGCAGCTCATTGCATTGGGGAAAAGTGCTGTCATGGATAGAGTCATGGCTCACTAATAGGAAGCAGAGAGTATGCTTAAATGGGATTAAATCCGAGTGGGGATCTGTAACAAGTGGCGTACCACAGGGATCAGTTTTAGGCCCGTTGTTGTTCATAATATATATCAATGACCTTGATGAGGGTATTACTAGTGATATGAGCAATTTCGCCGATGACGCAAAGTTAGGTAGGATAATTGATTCAAACGTAGATGTTAGGGAACTTCAAAAGGATTTAGACAAACTCAATTCTTAGTCAGAAAAGTGGCAGATGCAGTTTAATGTAGATAAATGCAATGTTCTGAAGCTCGGGAGTGTCCATAACCCTAGCATTTATAATTTAAAAATGATGTAGAACTTAGCCATACAGATTGAGAAAAGGCTTGGGGGTTATGGTGAGCAGCAACCTTAAACCAAGACAGCAATGTCTAAGCGTACGTAATAAGGCAAATAGATTATTGGGATTTATATCAAGAAGTGTAAGCAACAGAAGTCCAGAGGTTATACTGCAGCTTTATACATCATTAGTAAGGCCACACCTAGAATATTCAGCTCAATTCTAGTCTCCATATTACAGAATGGACACAAATTCGTTAGAAAACATTCAGCGTAGAATGACTAAATTAATACATAGCATTGGAAATCTTCCTTATAAAGAAAGATTGAAGACTCTCAAATTACATTCACTTGTTAGACGAAGAATGAGGGGAGACATGTTCAAAGTGTATAAGTGGAAGATGGGTATTAATAAAGGAAATATAAATAAAGTATTGAGGATATCTCTCCAAGAGAGAACCCGCAGTAATGAATTTAAATTAGATAAATTTAGATTTAGAAAGGACATAGGAAAGTATTGGTTTGGAAATAGGGTAGTTGATGAGTGGAACAGTCTACCTAGTTGGGTTATCGAGGCTAAGACTTTGGGTAGTTTCAAATTTAGGTTGGATAAATGCATGAGTGATAGGGGTTGGATTTGAGTGGGACTTGCATATCAGAACTTATTTCTTGGGTAGCATTGAAGGTTGGGTTGGGCAAATGTTTTGTTAGTGGGATGAATTGTAAAGGACCTGCCTAGTATGGGCCAAAAGGCCTGCTGCAGTGTTCCTCCTTTCTTATGATCTTATGTTCTTATGAGCTTTGTCTAAGCTGATGGTCTCCTTTATTGGTGTGCTCTTAGCACCACACTTTTTTTCCTTCCTATAAGTGATCTCAGCTTTCACTCCCCTTGGACTGAACCAAAATGCCCTCCATTGAGCAAATTTACCAGCAGCTTAACGAAGAATTGAGGGTAGCAAAGATGGAGATATGGCGACTGACTGAGGAAAACAAGTGGATTCGTAGTAGCCATTCTGTTTTGAGTCTTCAGGTCAAGAAGGGAACCTGGACAGTGACTGGACAGCAGGGAACGAAGTTGACGATCAAGAAGACGAATGGAAAGGTAGAAACCATGAAGAAGAAAGAGACTGCTGTGGAAACTGTTGTGGAAACATCTAATGCATTCTCAGTGCTACCCGGCGAATGTGAGTCGACTACTGTAAACGTCACGACGAACAACACCAAGGAAGGTAAAAACAATGTTGTTGTTGTGGATAGCCAGCATAGGTACATGGATAGGGCCTTCTGATTGAAGGATAGGAGTAGGAGACAGAGGGTTTGCTTTCCTGGGTGGGATGGAGTATATTGTTAGCCGGCTTGACAACATCATGAACGGTAATGGGGTCAATCCTATTATCTGTCTCAGTGCTGGAGGCAATGTCGTTGGCAAGCATAGAAGTGAGGATTTAGTTAGAAGGTACAGGACAGCAATAGACATAATTAGGAAGAAGGGGGGATACCCTGTTATATGTGGCATTTTGCCAAGAAGGAGTGTTGGAAATGAATGGTTGTCCAGAGCAACTGTTATTAATTGTTGGTTGGACAAACACTGTAAGGATAATGCAGTATCATTCATTGACAACTAAGACCACTTCTATGGCCGAAATGACATGTATGGGGTTCACTTATTCAGGGCAGGTGTGGGTTTTCTTGCTAGTTCAGTTGAGGGGGTTGTTAGGACTTTAAACTAGCATTAGTTAGACGTATGGGTTTAGAAATGAAAAATAATGAGTATTGATACATTGACTTAGGTTTTGACATTATGAATCTTAATAATAACAGTCATGGAATAAGGCTGGGTAATGACAATTTCAGAAATTGTGCAAAAGCAAAGGTGAATAGGAAAAATGTGCGGAAGAAAAACAAACTATGATGGTATTTTATGCTAACAGTCGAATTGCAAGAAATAAGTTAATAAATACTTTTGGTAGATGTGCTGGGAACTTTGATGCTTTGCTTAACTAAAGGTGGATGATTTAAAGAGTGGGGATATGTTTTGGTGAGGTAATATTGAAGGGTTTAAGTGTTCCATGTGGTAGAGTAAGGGAAAGGGGGGAGGAGATGCTTATAAGTTGGGGAAAAATTTAATTGTTGCAAAAAAAACAGGTATAAAAATAGAGGGAAATAGAAAACAAAAATCTGTTTGGGTAGATTTTGTAGAAGGTCAAAAAAAAATTTTCTAGGTGTAAAAAACCCGGCCCCCTGGCTTGGTCCGATAGAGGGAGACTTCTTTGGGACGAAATTGTTGGGGCTTCTAGACACTTTAACGTATTGTAGTGGGTTTTTAACTTTAGTTAAAATTGACGGGAAATTTTCTTTGACAGTATCTGGAGTCCAGTGATTTTATGGAAACGTTCAGGCTTTTTTCTGAAGCAGTGGTAACAGATCCTACCCTGGTAAAAATTTTTGCTCAACCTAGTCTTGTCAAATAGGAAAAAATCGTAAATAATCTGGAGATCATAAAAAAGAGCTTGGCACGTAATCACAAATCAATCCTTTCAGCTTTAACGGGGAATAAAAAGAATAATGTTTAATCGGAAAAAATCCCTGATTTTTTCTGCCGACTATAAGGACTTAGGGAACCCCTTTTTAATCTCGAGGGGGTTACGTAGGAAAAAATTTTTGAGTGATCATACTTTGATTACAAAGGGGATTGCGTTTATGATTTTTTCTTAAAAATGTACACCGTGCTCAGAGTTTTAAAATTTCCCCCAGAGAGAAATTAGGTCAAATAATAACGATCCAAATGGAGTAAAAAGGGGCTATAGACTATGAGGATAGAAAAGGGGAAATTTATAGGGATCAAAAATGGAGGGGTTTAAACCCCTTGCTGCCAATTGTTCATTTTAAAAAGAGAAGAAAAAAAATGGGGTTAGACAGGTTAAAAAGTGACTTGAAATTAGGTTGTAATAAATCAAAGGCCAATCCAAAGGGGTTCTTTCAAATGTATAGGACAAGGTGGGGGAAAAAGTAGGCCTCTGAAAATTGGGGGAAGGGACAGTGACGGGAAACAAATGGAAATGTGTTCCTAATTTAATGACTATCTTTTTGTCTTTTTTTACACAGAAGCATAAATGGTTCCAAAAATTAACAGTTTTCAGTTTCTGACAAATTTAAAAATTTAAATTAATTTTACTGTATGAGGAACATCTTTATCAAACAGATAGACAATGGCTAACCCCCGGGGGCCCCGACGAGTTGTTTTCCAGGGTATTAAGGAATGCAAGATGGAACTTAGTCCCCTTTAAATGAGTGTGTTTAATGATCCATCTACTGGTGTTGTCCCGAGTTGTGGAAAGTGGCTAATGGGGTTCCTTTTTCAATAGGGGAAAAGTTCATTCCTTTAATTACCGCCAATAAGCCTAAATTTATAGTGGCAAGTTATAAAAGTTGTTATAGGAATTATTAGAAACCCTTGAAGGCATAATTTGTTTCTGAATCTCGCAGGGGGTTCATGAGAGTTTTTCCTGTTGGCAAATTTACTGACGTTCTTCGATAAAACATTTGAGGCAGCAGACAGTGATAAAGAATTGACTGTTTTTTTGGTTTTTAATAAAGCCTTCGATGCTCCCTACAAGAGATTTAAGAAAAGTGGCAACTCAGGGTATAGGAGGTAAATTTCTAGCGGGGGATAGAGGCATGGTTCCCAAATAGAAAGCAAAAAGTTTCCATTGAAGGGGGATTTGTCACTAGGGGGTTTCCCAAAAAAAACCTTTTTTTGGCCCCTCTTTTCATAATTTACAAAAATTGCCTTGTAAAGGGAATTGAAAAGTGAATGAGCAAATTTGCTGATGATACAAAAATAGGCCATATGATTCATTCTGAGGAGGATAGTAATGAATCAGGAGGTTTTGGACAAATTTTAGTCGGCGAAAAATGAAGATAAATTTTCAATGTTGTAAGTGTAAGGTATGGTCCTGGGTAATGAAAAAAAACCCCGAAGCTAAAAATAGGTGAAGTGAGCTTGATATCAGTGTGTGAAAAAGATTTGGGAGTCTGGTAAACGAAATCTAAGAACATAAGAAACTAAGAAAGGAGGAAAACCCTTCAGCAGGCCTGTTGGCCAATAGGCAGGTCCTTTCATTCCCCCCACTAAAAAAAATTTTTTGGCCTAACCAATTTTCAATGTACCAAGAAAAAAGTTTTTGATGTTATATTTATTCATGCAGTCTCACTCAAACCCATCCCCCTCCCCTCATGTTTTTATCTAACCCAAAAATTGGGACTCCCAAAAACATTTTGTTTCAAAAACCCTCTCATTGTCTTCGACCTCCGGGGAGAGGGACGCATGCTAGTAGTACATTCCCCTCTGGTGGTGACCTTTGAAATGGAAGGCAAAATGGCGTATCGGTGGGTCGCGGATCAACACTTTTTGTATCAGCTGGTACGTGGCACGCCATGGAAAAAAACAATGAATACTTGTACCCGCCATCTAGAGACGTTTATGGGGTCCCCCAAAGATGAAGTATAGGTGTTCCTTAAATGGGATGACCGATGTATTCCCGAAAACTGAATCGTCCGGCGTCTACGACAGGGTAGTTGACGAGTCCCGGAGAGGAAGGTGACTGTGAACTCGGGGAGTGGGGCGTCGTCTTGCACGAGTATCTAGGTATTTAGTGGGTGAAAGGGGGGGAAACGTCCCCTTTTGAGGCGACTGCGTTTGTATACAGGAGGTCTTCAACGTTTGGTAAAATTTATTCAGCTGCGATGGGGAGGAAAGTGGGCCCTACGAGGGGCGACCGAGGGTTCTTATACCTCAAAAAGACGTTGGCTAGGGGTTATCCACCCAGTCTGTGTGGGTTTCAGGACGCAGGTCTTTGTGATACCGGCCCCGAGAAAAGGGCGTTATTAAGTGCTCCTACGACAAAAGGGAGACAGTGTCCCAGGAGGGAGCCTACCAGGGTTCCGGGAGTTTGCAGTGGAGCGCGGCCTTTGTGGGGTTGACGTGGGGTTGGGAGGGAGGGAACGGGGGGGGCGATTCGTTGGAGTGAGAGGTGGATGGGAAGTACCGCGGTCGGTACCGTGTTACACTTTGGTAGGTGGGGGAGCAGACAGGCCCTCGGGGGCTCCATCAGGAAAGGAACGATGTTCCCCAGGAAAATTTAGGAAGGTGTTGAGAGGTTTTTTTTACGGGTCGGGGACCCCGGGTTAAGAGCTGCCGAGGGGGTGATGTGAGGGGGACAGAGTCTGTGGTACAAAAATTGTGTGGAAAATCATTAGAGAAAATGGGGAGGGGGAGGTCCATCGGCGATTTGTCGGATGAAGAATGTGTGTGGGTAGTGGTTCTAGGAAAAGGCCCGGCTGCCAAAAGGGTTTAGGCCCCAGGAGGGACTCACGCCCCGGGGAGAGGCCGGGCAAAAAGTTGGGGAAAGGTTGGGGAGTTGTGGACCAAAAGGGTCTAGTGGATCCCGATTTTGTGTTAAAAGGGGAAAAGGTGGGGAGGAGCCGGGGAAAGTCTGGTGAGGGGGGTCGACGACAGGGAAAAAGGGTTTGGTAGGCAAGACAGGGATAGAGGGAAGCCGGTTTTATAAATTTAGGGGTGTCACTCCAAATGTGAATGTTCAAGCTGAGATCAAAAATGTTTTTGGTTAGTTTGGTTCCCAATGGTTCAGGTGGAGTGTGTTTCTTGCAGGAACACAATCATAAGATTGGGAGGAGTTGTTGTTGCTGGGTTTTTAAGTTGTAGTTAGTTGTGCTTGGCAGTTGAAAAGGGGGGGGGTCGATAGCAATAAAGGAGACCAGCCCCCTTTCGTGTCACGGGTTGGGAGGAGGCAGGGGGGGGGGTTTTTGGGGGGGATGGTGATGGGGTGAAAAGGGCATGTTTCATGGAGTGTATGTGCGGCGTCGAGCAAAATTTCCCGGGTTTAAAGCGGGTTCTGGAGGGGGAAAATTATTGTACCCTTGCGGGGGTTGCTGCCATAGGTTATTGGGGGGATTGGAATTTTTGTAATTTTGGGGCCAGGATGTTTAACTGAGGGGGGGGGTTGTGTATTAAAATGTTCGAGTATGGTTGAGGGGTGGGGTGTCATGTGTTGCAGGGGGAGGAGGTTAATGGTGGAGCACACGTTCATTGGAGGGGGGATGCTGCAAGACTAGACAGGATTTATGTCATGCAGGGATTGGAGGTTGGGAGGGTGCAGACTTTTGATGTGGGTTTCTCAGACCATAGGGCAGTGATAGTGGATCTGTCGTGGGAAGGTGCCGTGCATATTTACCCCGGCTATTGGAAGTTGAGTGTGCGGCTGCTCAGGGGGAAGGTGGGGGAACGGGTTTTGAGGAGTGGTGGAAGGGGTTTTGGGGAGCTAGGGATCGGGCTATGGAGCTTGTAGAATGGTGGGAGTTGCGGGCGAAACCTGGGATCACGAATTTTTATAGGGTCAAGGGCCGTGAGGAAGCGAGATGGAGATATGGTTTGCAGAATTATTTGGAGGGACAGTTGCAGGCATGTTACGGGAGGGGGAGTAGGGAGGGGGAAGATATAGCACTGCTTCGAGGTAGGATTGAGGAGATTCATAATGAACGTTTTGAAGCGATACATTTTCGTTCAGGGTTGGATGATGTGTTGTGGGGGGATAAACCGACTGGGTATGTGTTGTGTAAGTTTAGGGAGCGTAGAAGAGTGACCACGTTATTGCAGTTAGAGACTAGTGCGGGGGTGGGGGATTACCCGGAAGGTGCGGTCCTCATCTCCACTGAGAGTATGAGCATTTATGCAGGTGAATGATTCAGGAGAAAATGGAGAGAGTGTGGGAGGCAGGGCACCTGGCAGGTGTCTTTCGGTAGGGGGATTCATAATGCTATAGGAGAAAAGGATAGGGTGGGGTTGGAGGCTGATATTAGTGAGGCTGAGGTGGCGGACGCGGTCTTAAGCATGCACATGGGTAAGGCGCCAGGCATTGACTGTTTGCCTATTGATTTTTATAGGGCTCATTGGGGGTGCATGAGGCATTGTTTAGTTGGGGTTTTGAAAAATATGCTAGATGGACAGAGAATGGGTGAGTCACAACATACAGGCATAGTAGTATTAGTACCAAAGAAGGAAGGGGCACAGGCGCGAAGTGCTTTCCAGGCAATTTCCTTAATGTGCGCAGACTATAAAGTGTTTGCAAAGATTCTAGGGAATAGAATGAAGGCGGTTCTCGGATCGCTTTTACACGGAGGTCAGTTTGGGATTCCAGGGAGGAGTATGTGGGATGGACACGGGCGCATAAGGGATTTCTTAGAGGGCTGTGGAGGGGGGGGTTCTAGGGGTAGATTGGGAGAATGCGTATGATTGTGTGGACAGGGTGTTTTTGCATGAGAGTCTGTGTGATCTGGGTTTTGGTGCCAAGGTGGTAGGGTGGGCGGATGCATTGTATGCGGGGGCGATCATGCATGTGCAGGTGAACGGTAGGTTGAGTTCTGGGATTCGTATGGAGAGGGGCTTGCGGCAGGGTTGCCCGCTTTCACAGATATTATTTGCTTGTGTTCAGAACCCATTTTATGAGCTTGTAGACCGAGAGTTGTGTGGGGAGGGAGTTGAGGGGAATGACGGGGGAGTTGTGGGTTACGTTGATGATACGACGATCTTACTGGAAGGGAGGATTTTTCAAGGGTGGGTAGAGTCATCGAGAAGTTTGGGGCCATAACAGGAATGAGGGTAAACAAAAGCAAGTCGATGTTGTTAGAGGTGGGCACCTGGGTAGGCGGGAGATTGGGTCAGGGGTTTGGATGGAATGTTGTGGAACGGATTAAGATTTGTGGGATTTGGTACACAGCGGA
Source organism: Cherax quadricarinatus (assembly GCF_026875155.1). Classification (NCBI taxonomy): domain Eukaryota; kingdom Metazoa; phylum Arthropoda; class Malacostraca; order Decapoda; family Parastacidae; genus Cherax; species Cherax quadricarinatus. The sequence goes on along the minus strand of NC_069489.1, from coordinate 5,555,266 downwards.
CAGGCAGGACAGTAGAAAGATTAACTCAGAGACAGTTAGGGACAGGGCAGTGGGTAGGCTATGTGGCCTTCGGGCCAGAGATGTTACGTTGCACCAAAGGGCTGTGATTGTGAATTCGTTGGTTACAGTAAAGGTTTTGGGGGGAGCGGCAGCAGTATATCCCTTGAGAAATTGTGATGTAACAGACATCCAGAGGGGGGCCATTAAGGTATATATGGGGTTTATGGGAGGGGGTGGTTAGGACGTGACGTAGTAATGACTGGGGTGCATCGGGGAGGATTGGGTTTTTTTGCCGTTGGGGGCCCAGGGTGAAGGCAAAAACGTCAAGGTGAGATACCTCAGTGAGGGGGGGGGCTGGGGGCGGCGTGTGGGGGAGGTGATGAGGGACTTACGTTATTGGTGGAGTGAGAGAGACCTGGAGGTGTGTGAGGATATGTTGAGGTATATGTTAAGAGTGCGAGATGTGCGTCATTTGCGAATAGGGAGGCTGGTTGGAGTTGAGTATCGTCGGGAGACGCTGCAAGGGGTGGCTGTGTTCCCCACATATGATTGGAGGGTAATATAGGAGGAATTTCGAAAGCTAAGAATGCATGCAAGGGTGAGAGAAGGGGTCTACAGATTCCTCATGGGGACATTGGCATCAAAAGAGGTGTTGAGGCAGATGGGATATGTGAGTGATGCTTCATGTGCGCATTGTGGTGATGGGGAAAATCCCTTTCCTGTGGTGTATTTTGCCTTTTTTGGAAAATGTAAGGGTGTGTTGGGGGTTGTTTTTGGATTATTGGGGGGGGGAAGGGGAAAGGGGGGGTTCCTTAGGGCTTTACTTTAGCATGGGAGGAGTGTCTAATGAGGTACCAAGGGTTTTAAAGGGTTTATTAATGATTGATTTTTTGTATGTTTGTTGGGGGATGAGGGAGGTGGGGGGTAATGTCAGGATCAAGGCCTTAGCGGCGGAGTTTTTATAGGTCGGTGGGTAGGAATAGGAGCTTATATGGGCGTCAGTGGTTGCTCTTTTTCCGGAGAGTTTTTCGTGGAATAACTGTGGCACGACTGCTACAGTTGGTGCCGGGGAAAGGCAGCAAGGGGTTGGGTTTTTGGAGGTGAGTGATGAGTACTTGGAGAAGATTGTAGTAAGGAAGAGAGGTGATGGTGGCTGCTCCAGTGGTGTATGTGAGATTTACATGATGTAAGGCCTGTCTGTGTGAGGGCCTTTGATGTGTGTGTATGTGTGTGGTTTTGTTGAGTGTGTGTGTTGTTGCGTGTGGTGTGTGTCTGGGTTTTGTGTCTGTGTGTGAGTCTGTGTGTGAGACTGTGTTTTGGGGGGGTTTTTCTGTTATTGAAATGGGGCTTCTTGAGAAAGGTGGAGGTTTTTTGGTAAAATTTTCTTGCTTCTGTGGGTTCGCCAAGGCGTCTTTCGATACTTTTCAAAAAGGACCAAACTGAAAATATTTAGGAAATAAAGAGCTAAGAAAATTTTATGTGTTGTAAAAGCTGCGGGGATTGTTTTTGTTGCCCGAGGACTAATGTTAAGATTCCTATCCTATTTAACAACTGTGTAGGGCGAGGGTGCCTGCGTGCACCAGGCTCATGTATTTCCTGTATATTTAACTTTGTCAATGTTAGATGTTCTGTGTAAGAGAGGGGGGATTGTACATTGCCCTATTCAGTATTCCCTTCCTGTTTTGGAAGTTTAAAGAGGTAGGAACGTATATACACACGGATTAAGAGTATATTTCACCTGTTCATACTGTGTACCTTGTGGGTGATGGGAGGAGGCACATCTTAAAAAAAAAAAAAAAAAAAAAAAAAAAAAAAAAAAAAAAAAAAATCTTAAATTTATCATTTATTCTAGAGTATGCAAAGTTCTTTAAGATGTGCATTTGGGTTATTATGGTGTGGGGAGACGATTTAGTCTCCTCGAAAACATTGTCAGGGGATTTTAGTTTTCGAGAATCTATATACGAAACATGTTACTATTTCAAAAAAAATTGTATGAGAAATGATTTGGTGTATACTTAATGTTTTTTATATAAAGTTTTTCATACAAAAAATGCATAAGTGTACAGGTTTGTTTTGTAGCTTTTTTGTTAAGGGAAATGCTATGTGTAGGTTCTTCTGTTTCTTTCCTAGTTAGGCTTGTTTTTTCTCAGGTTGAGCCTTTTTTTTTAAGTTTTATGTAAACAACATGTAGTTGTATAGAGCCCTTTAAATAAAAAATATAAAAAAAAAAAAACCCTACAGGCGGGACAGTTCCACTCTCAACTCCCCTATTTTCGAATAATTTTTCCTATTCCTTTTGAAATTTAAACGTTTAAATTTGTTTCCCATTTTGTGGTTCTTTCAAAAAGGGAACCCCAAAAACCCTTATTTTATCCCCTTTGTTTATCCTCTTCCACTTTACACTTCGGTTTGTTCCCTCATTCTTCGTCTTACAAGTAAATGGTTTAAGAGTCTTCAATGTTTCCATAGGGGAAGATTTCAATGCTATGTATTTTTGGTCTTTCTACAATGGATTTTTTCAAACGTTTTTAGTCAATTCTGAAATGTGGGACCAGAATGAGTGCGAAAATCTAGGTGGCCTTATAATGATGTTAAAAAGCTGCGTATGCCCTTGGATTTGTTGCTTACACTTCTAGGTTAAATCCAGAAACCCTGTTTGCTTTGTTATGTAGCTGGGCATCCTCCCCTTGGTTTAAGGTTGCTGCTTAACCATGAGCCCAAGTCTTTTTCGCAATCTATATGGCTAATTCTACATTTTTAAGAAAAGTACTAAGGTTTTTGACCCCCCGGTTTTGAACTTTGCATTTATTTCTTGAATTGCATCTGCCACTTTTTGATCGGAAATTTGAGTTTGTCTAAATCCTCCTGAGTTCTGTGACTCTATGTTTGCACAATTATCCTCCCTTCTTTGTGTCTCGGCAAATTTTTCATCCATAAAAATTCCCTCATCATGGTCTTTGAATACATTATAAAAAACAAGGGGCCCCAAGAATGGCCCTGTGGAACCCCATTGTTACAGACCCCCACTCGGTTTTAAACCCCCTTTTTAAAGCTTTTCTCTGGTATTGTGTGCCTCTGTGAATCTGACCAGGATGCCCTTTCTTGAGCAACTTTACTAGCAGCTGAAAAAAGAGCTTAGGGCTGCTAAGCTGGGGATACGGCGATTAACGGAGGAGAACAAAAGATTTTGTAGTATTCTCCCGTCTTTAGTCCCCCGGTTAAGAGGGGAACTTGGTCAGTGGCCGGGCAACATGGAACCAAGCTTAGGATCAAGAAAGATGTTGGAGAGGCGAAACAACGAGAAACCAAGAATACTGTGGGGAAAATTCCAAAAACCCTCTCGGTGCTAATGCGAATATGGGTGTTTATGGATGTCACAAAGAGCACCAAAGGAAATTTGGGAGCGTGAGTGGACATCCCAAGAAACCCCCAAAGAAGACCGGAGAAGTCTTGACGAATTCCCCAATGGGGGGTCACGACGAACGCACCAGGAAGGTAGAAAATTTTTTGTTGGGGATAGCCGGTTAGATAAAATGGATAGGGCATTCGCTTTAAAAGGGCAGGAGTAGGAGCAGGGGTTTGCTTTGCTGGGGGTGGGATGGAGGAATTGTTTTGCCTTTGGGTGCATCAGAGAGGTAATGGGGGCAACCTATTATTGTTCGTGCTGGAGGCACGATGTTGGCAGACGTAGGGTGAGGACCCGATTAGCAGGTTAGGTTAGCAATAAAGATAATTAGGAGGGAAAGGGGGGAACCCTGTCATATGTGGTATTTTTCCAAAGAGAGGGTTGGAAATGAATGGTTGTCCAGGGCAATTGGTGTCAATTGCTAGCTGGACAAATACTGTAAGGAAAATGCGGTAACATTCATTGACAACTGGGACCTCTTCTATGGCAGAAATGACATGTATGCCAGGGATGGGGTTCACTTATCTAGGTGTGGGGTGGGAGCACTGGCCAACGCAGTGGAGGGAGCTGTTAGGTCTTTAAACTAGGAATAGTTAGTGGTATGGGTTTTGGCAGGAAAACAGTGAAGTCCCAGTGTAGTAATATGAATACTAGGAGAACTAGTAATAGGCAAAATGAGGTGGATATTGAAAAGCCAGTGGCATTGGTGACAAAGACAGTAATAGGTAGAGTGGAAAAACAGAACTCAGCATGACGGGTAAAGGAAAAGGATGGTCTTTAAATATACATTATGCTAATTCCCGTAGTGCTAAGAATAAGATAGACGACTTGAGATTAGTTGCTAGTGCAGGTAACATTGATGTATTTGCCATAACTGAGACGTGGTTTAATTCAAAAAGTCGGGACATGCCTGCGGAATGTCACATTCAGGGTTTTAAATTGTTCCAAGTAGATAGAAGTATCGGGAAGGGGGAGTGGGATAGCATTGTATGTCCGATATCGCTTTAACTGTTGCATAAAAATGGGCAATAAGTCTAAAGTAACACATACAGAGTTTGTTCGGATAACAATTTTCAGAGGGGCATGAAAAATTGATTTTAAGTGTAATATACCGTCCCCCAAACTTAGATAGGGACCAAGGGAGACTACTATGGGAGGAAATTGTTAAGGCCACAAGGCACGATAATGTAGTAATTCTAGGAGACTTTAACTTTAGTCATATTGATTGGAATTTCTTGACTGGGAATTTAGAATCAAAAGACTTCTTAGAAGTAGTTCAGGATTGTTTTTTGAAGCAGTTTGTGACAGAACCTACAAGGGAACAAGGAAACCCTTGTTAATAATTTAGAAATTACAGAGGAACTCGGCACAAGCGATCACAAATCAATTACCTTTAGCATTGAATGTAAGTATGATAGTAGGGATAATTCAGTAATGGTCCCAGATTTTCGCTTAGCAGATTACAATGGGCTTAGAGAACACTTATCATCTGTAGACTGGGGTAACGAAGAGAGCTATCAATATGACAGTTTTCTTAACACAATACATGCTGCCCAAAGGACATTTATCCCATATAAGGAAATTAGATCGAATAGAAATGACCCAAAATGGATGAATAATAGGCTCAAATATCTTTTAGGACAGAAGAAAAGAATTTTTAGTCGTATCAAAAGAGGTGAGGGTCATCTTATGAATCAGTATATTGACATTAAGAGTGATATTAAAAAGGGGATAAGAAAAGCTAAAAGGGACTATGAAATTAAAGTTGCTAGGGATTCAAAAACTAACCCATAAAATTTTTTCCAGGTTTTTAGAACAAAAGTTAGAGATAAGAGAGGTCCCTTTAAAAATAACTCTGGGCATCTTGCTGACAAAGAGAATGAAATGTGCTCTATTCTTAATAATTATTTTCTCTCGGTTTTCACTCAGGAAGACACTGACAATATTCTAGTAATTAATTTTTATAGTGGGCTTGAAGGTGATAAATTATACAATATCAGAGTCATTACCGAAATGGTTATCAAACAGATAGACCGGTTAAAGAAAAATAAATCCTCGGGCCCTGATGAACTTTTTCAAGGGTTCTTAAAGAGTGTAAAATGGAACTCTGTGAACCTTTAACTAATATTTTCAATTTATCTCTTCAAGGAGGTGTGGTGTCTGATATGTGGAAGATGGCTAATGTAATTCCTATTTTTAAAGAAGTGGACAAGTCGTTACCCTCAAATTACCGCCCAGTAAGCCTAACCTCAACTGTAGGTAGATTAATAGAGTCAATTATAGCTGATGATATAGAAGCCATCTCGACAGGCATAATTTAATAATGATACTCAACATGGTTTCACCAGGGGCAGTTCCTGCCTAACTAATTATTAACCTTCTTCAGCAAAGCTTTTGAGGCCGTTGATCAGGATAAAGAATTCTATATTGTTTTTTTAGATTTTAGTAAGGCTTTTCATAGAGTGCCTCATCAGAAACTGTTGAAGAAAGTGGCTACTCATGGCACTGGGGAAAATGTTGTCATGAATTGAGTCATGGCTCACTAATAGGAAGCAGAGAGTGTGCATAAATGGGGTTAAATATTAGTGGAGATCTGTAACAAGTGATGTTCCGCAGGGATCAGTTTTAGGCCCGTTGTTGTTTATAATATATATATAAACGACCTTGACGAGGGAATTACTAGTGACATAAGCAAATTTGCTGATTGTTGATACACCATTTTAATGTTCAAATTTGCTGATGACACGAAGATATGTAGGATAATCGATTCAGACGTTGATGTCTCACAACTTCAGGAGGATTTAGGCAAACTCAATTCGTGATCAGAAAAGTGGCAGATGCAGTTCAGTGTAGATAAATGTAAAGTTCTAAAGCTCGGAAATGTCCATAACCCTAGCACCTACCAGCTTAATAATGTTAAACTTATCCGTATAGAATGTGAAAAGGATTTGGGGGTTATGGTGAGCAGCAACCTTAAACCAAGACAGCAGTGCCTAAGCGTGCATAATAAGGCAAATAGATTGCTGGGATTTATATTAAGAAGTGTAAGCAACAGATGATGATGAAATACTCTCAGGTAAGACCCATGCGGGTGAAAAGGAGAGAGTTGGACATGGGAGTAGTGGGTGAGAGAGTGGTTTTAGGGGGAGAAAAAGAGCCAGGGCTAAACCCAGGTGCGTAGCAGTATGAAGCTTGGTTGAGGGGCTGGTTGCTGGGCAAGGTTGAGCGTTGGAGATTGCATAAAAGAGGACTGGGCTTGGCGTAGGCGTAGGAGGCAAGGGAGCAATGGGTGGTGGCGCCGTGTCACAGCTGGTTATGCTAAAGTCTGCCTCTCGGAATGCATGTGGTGGAGAGAGGGAGGCACAGTGTTCAGCAAAAAAAAAGGACGTCGTTTAAGGTCCACGCCCGCAGAGGGCAGGAAAGGGTTTAGAGGATAAATTTAGGTGTAGAGAGGGGGCGGGTCAGGATTGTAGATGGACTGGAATAGGTTTAGAGTGTTTTCAGGTCGTCTGATGATTTCGTCGAGGAAGTTTATCCAGGTGTCTTGGTAAGTTTCGAGTTGGTCAATTTGTCTGTCGCTGAGTTTCTTCCAGAATACATTCAATGCAGGAGTGCCAGCCCTGAGGTGGGGAGACTCGCTGGTGGCAAAGTCATCCCATCTAATCCTAGCCCCCAAGCAGGCACGATTTGGATTGGGCTGCAGCTTTTGGACGTTTTTTTTTGGGGCAGCGGGGGAAAAAGGGCCCGGGGGTGTAAAAGAAAGAAGTTTTGGGATGAGACCCCTTGTACAGATGGAGCTTGCTCTGGGGGGTTTTGACCCTCTGAGCTTGTACAGTCCCCTAGGGCAAAATGGTCATAGTTTTTTGGTTTTTATGGGGGGTGTGTAGTCTGAGTCTGGAGTCTAGGTTTACCCTGGGACTGTGGTGGGGTGTGTTCTGGGTATGGGTGTTTCTTTTGGTGGTGGGTTTTGAGGTTTGGGCAGGGAGAGGCGAGGTCCTTTGGGGAAGAAGTTTGGGGATTTTTGTTTTTGGGGGCATTAGTTTTGATTTGGGCCCCAAAGGGTCTTTCCCAAAAATCATCCTGTTTCCCCCTCAAAATTTTAGTTCTGAGTAGAGGTATCGGGAACGTTTAGTGCGTGGTTGTGTGATGTTCCCCTCTGCGTAAGCCACGTGAGTGTGTTGTGGTGTGCAGGGTAGGGGGTGTCCCTTTTTGTAAAAGGGTGTTTCAAGGGGGGGGGAAAGAACAGAGCCTTGGGGGACTCCGGCCCTGAAGGGTTTAAGGAGTCAGAGAACGTTCCTGAAATTTACCGCAGGGGGGAAATTTAAAAAGATTGCAAGCTTGTACTTCAGCCCCCGCGTGCCAGGGTCGTCTGGGAAAGGGTTTCCCACATCCTTAGCAAACCCGGGGGCCTTTTCAAAAGCCCTTGGGGCCTTTTTGATTTGAATTTTAGTTCAGGGAAAAAAATTGAAAGCTGCCTAGGGAGAGCGTTTGGGTTTGGGGGAAAACCAAATTGTTTGGTCAGTCAGTAGGTGGTTTGTTCTTTGGTGCGTTTTTTTTAGTCTGTGATTGTAAAATCTTTCAAAGGGCTTGTCAAGGGTTTCCCGTGGGTGATGGGTCTGTAGTTTCTTGGGTCATCGGGTTGTTTGGGGGCCCTGCCCCAACCCAGCAGTTTTAAAAAGGGAAAAATGCCGGGGCCCGGGGAAAAAATTTCCACGGGGGACGTCATCAAACCCATTGTGGGGGCTGTGAGCCGGCCCTTTAAAACAGTAATACCTGAACACTCAAAGGTTAAAACCCCCCTCTAGGGAGTAACTCCAAACCCTTAGGTTTGGGCCTTTATTGGGGTAGAGTATCGTCTGAACCCCTTTTATTATATTTATCTAATGGCGTTAGAGGAAACGCTCACCGCAGCTCACTGAGTCTTTTTGGCCTCAGTTCTTGACGGCCCATTTATTTAGCTTGGGAGCATGGTGTTTTTGCTAGTAATCATCGGCACCTTGCGGGGTGTCAAATTTGGGCTTTAAGGGGGGAGATAGTACTCAACCCGACCCCTTTACGGTTTTACTTCTACCGGGGCCCTTGGGAGAGTATTTACTTGATAAAGGGGTGATGTTGCGGACTCACCGCCTTTCGCTGGTCAATTTTGGGCCCGGGGTCTTTTGATGTGTTTAGTGGGACATTTTCATGGGAAAAAAAGGTTGGAGTGTTACACTGAACTTTGGGGTTGGACCGTAGGTGAATTAGGGAAGTATGATGGGGGTGGAAACTGGGGATTGCTTTGGGGGCCGTAGTGGAAACCCCCTGAGAAGAAAAAAAGGGGGTCGTTGTGACACTGAAGATGGGGCCTGGTTGTAATGTACATTGAATAGTAACATGTGACTGGTCCTCTCGAAAGACGCTACGTCAATAGTGAGTGTGTCGCAGAGACAAGGGTGTCAAGAGTGACGCAGTCGAGAAAAGGTGTGGATGATGCAGAGAAAAGGGTGTCGTGTGACACGAAGAGCTGGAGTGTCTGGTGACACAGAGAAAAGGGTGTCAAGGACACGTTGTAGGAGCATCACACGAGAAAAGGGTGTCAAGTGACACGGTGGAGAAAGAGCGTCACAACTCGGATAAGTGTAGTGAGAAACGCAGTTGATTGTAATTTATTATTTTAAATGTTACTTAATTTATTATTTTAGCATATAGATATATGACACAGTAGTGTCTAAGTTGTACCCTGTGTAGGGTTACGAATTATTATTTATTATTTTAGATGCTAATTATAATTTATTATTGTAACATGCATATGTGTACAAAATACCTCTAGACCAAAGATTGTTTTTATTAAAGATTAATTCATTTTATGTGTATATATGTATCTCGAAACTTTTATATTACTGACACCAAATGTAAAACCAATTGGTGTTTTTGTAATACGGGTCCTTGCCAGGTTTGGGGATGAGTGTGGCTATGGCAGGGAGGGGAAGTGTCCGGAAGCGAGGCAAGCGTTGAAGAGGTTAGTAAGTGCTGAGATGACAGAATCAGGGAGGTGTCAGAGTATGTGGTGGGATAGTCCCGAAGCTCCTGGGGCTTTGGGAGGAAGCTTCAGGATTGGTGTGTTTAGGTGTTGTTTGAAGGAGTCCCAGTTGGCCCTGGAGAATGAGGGAATAGGTCTGGAAGGAATGAGGATAGGGTTAGAGGAAATGTGGATGGTGATGGGAATGTGGTCTGAGCCGGAAAGGGGGCCTGGTGTGATGTAGTGGTGAAGGTAGAGGCTGGCTCTGTTTGTGATGATTTAGTCGGGTTTGCCTTGGCCCAAATTGCCGAGGGTTGAAGTGGGGGCCAAGATGTAACAGGTGTTTTAGTGTGATTAGTTAATTCAGCTGGTTTCCATGAGTGTTGGTGAGTGTATCGTGAAAGTCTTTGTGTTTGGCGTTGAGGTCGGCGAGAAGACAGACAGGAATATTTGAGTGATTAAAGAGAAGGGAGAGATCAGGAATGTTGACGTTGGAGTTGGGTCGGGCATAGGTAGTGTAGAAGATGATGGGCCAGTGAAGAGAAGACTTTGGCAGCCAGGCTCTGAGGACAGGTGAAGGAGAGGCTTAGGAAGTCGTGTCGGATAGTGCTGTTCACCATGATGGCAGTGCCGTTATGGCAGTGGTTCCCAAACTTTTTCAGCTTGTTACCCAATTTAACATGCCACATAAAGCATGTTACCCCTTTCACAAAATGTTGTTATTATTTATATATATGGCTAAACGTGAACGTATACAGCCTCGCATACTCTGCTAATCCTAGCAAAACCATTGAAAACGTAAGAACCACACTTACATTATATATAAAATTAATAATAGCTACAAATTCACAGTAACAGTGGGTAAATACTAACTATATACTGCACAGGGCAGTACACATACATACCAGCTTATGTCTACCTCGGCTGATGCTCACAGATAAACTGACAGTGTGAAATAGAGGCAGCCTCAGGAACAGGAGTGACGCATACTGGACAGGTCGATCTGGGCTACTGAGTGACTTTTGTCCTGAAGCATACTTGTCAAAATACTTTTGGGTTTCCACACACTTAGCTATATATTTCTTCTTTTCTAATACTGTATATTAGTTTTTGATGTTTATTGTTATTTGGTTTAACTTTATTACTTACTTATAATAGGTTTACTTTACAACTTTATATACTAAGACAAAGTTAACAGATAATCCTCATACCGGGTACCGCATTGTTTTCTTGATTTTCAGAATTCATAACTTTTTTTTCTGTCACCCCTCCATTACCCCCAAAAATGGTTAAATTACCCCAGGGGGTAATTTACCCCCAGTTTGGGAACCACTGCATTATGGGGATCAGCACTAGATTGGCGGGATGTGTAACCCCAGTGTCGGAATCGCTGGGTGCTTTGCACGCAGGTGCTGTTGAGAAGCAGCACGTCAGGGAGCTCAGCCTCAATGAACTCGGCCAGGATGTGCTTGTTCATGTTGCAGCTGCGTAAGTTGAATTGTGTGACCTTAAGGGCCATGTTGTGTGTTGTTTGTGGGGGCAGGGTAGAGAGGTCTAGCTAGTTCAAGTTTAGGTACCATCCTGGTTAGACCATCTGTAGTATATTCATCGGATACTTTTCCCGAAGAAACTTAATGAAAGTGCACTTCTTGTATGCGCCGGTATTCCATACCATTAAATATTTGTTCATACATCGCTGCATTACACTGCAGTGCGCATCTACTTGAATAAGTTGTAAACAGTCTGTTGTTTGTATCTCTCTTTTTCTCGGGCATTATCTGTCACAGATGGAAATATAAACACATATGCAGTATAATGTGATCCTTTATTGACTACGTTTCGCCCACACAGTGGGGTTTTTCAATCACAAAAGAACTACCTGGGGGAAGGGAAAGCAGTGGGTTTTTTAAATCCCGGTTCAGAATGCTGAGGGCAAGTGGGAAGCGCATCTGATGATGTACCACAACTTCAACCAGAATAGTGGGGTTTTTTAAAATAGTGAAACCCCTTGCCAAAACTTTTCACGCTTCCCAATAAGAACACTGTAGAAGTCTGCCACAAATTTATCCAATCTCCTCTCCAAGCCCCCAATTTTTTTAGATCTTCCCCCCCTCGGAAACATCATAGATGCAGCACCCCACCTGACCTCAGCATTCTGAACCGGACTATAAATACTCGCCTTCCCTTCCACCCCAGTAGTTCTGTTGTGACTTGAAAAAAGCCCACTGTGGGGGAAACGTAGTCAAAAAAGGTCACATTATACGCATAGGTTTTTAATTTTCCACTTGACAGAAAAACCCCGAAAAAAAAGAAAATTACAAAAACAACGTTTACAACTTATTCAAGTAGATGCGCATGCAGTGTAACCCAGGATGTAGAACAAAATATTTAATGCTATTAGGCGATTTTAATGCTGCCCAAAATCCTCTACGGGGGCCTTTTTCATTATAAATTCGGCCCCCAATTAGGGGCTCTTTTTGTTCTCTCCCCTCCATTTTTTAAAACCCGGGTGCACCGACCCTTTTGACCCTAGAATCTCCTCACTTTCATAAATTTTTCCCCAGTTTTTCTTCATCAACTGACGGGATTTTACCTGTCTTCCCCAAAATTTACAAACAAAATCTTTTTCCCAAATACTTCTTACATCGATTCATGTTCCCCACCTAAAAAAAAAACAAACCCACGCTGGCAATTTCACAGAAAAAAAGGAGCCTTCCGCGCCCCAAACTGCTTTTAGTGACGGGCACATCTCGCCTCTATTGATAAGCTTTTCCCCTTTTTTAACATAAACCCTTAACAATGGCTTCATATTCTAAGCTAAACCTTGGCAGACATTCTCATAAATTCATGCCTTGGTGGCTCCTGCCTGTGCTCGTGCAGTACATTTTTAAACACGCGCATAGACAGATATCGACTGTAGAACACAAAACGACTCCCCGATTTTTAAGGGAAAAAAAGCGTTTTGCCCGCCCTTTATCGGGAAGTTAAAAGCACTTTTTGGTAACTGTTTCTTCCGCACCCGGCTTCCTGTTAGAGCACCCCAAAAAAAATTACAGAAACTGAGTGGGAAAAACCCCTGGGGTGGGAATCATTTTTTTCTGTATCCTCAGGGGCCCCCATCCCCTCGTTTTTTTTTTCCAACGTCTGCCAGAGAGTTAGAGCCCTTTCAGTTTTATTTAGCAAGATAGTCTTATAAAGGTCCTTTTTTTATTCTCAACTAGAACGACACTTTCTCTTTGGGAATCATCGTCACTGGGCCTGAGGGCTTTAATTCTATGCTCCAGCATTTTCATCCCTCAACCCTCCCGTCCCCCTAAAGACATTTAATCTTATTTGGTACAGCTGTTGAAATCTCCATTGTTCTACATTTAGTAAACCAGGTACTTCGGGACATTATTCTCCCAATATCGTCCATTCCTCTTTAACCCTGCATTTGCGGGGTGGAATGATGTAAACATACTTGAGTGGAATTTAGAGACACCAATAATCTCCCACTTGTCAAATGGCTTTTCGAAAGGGGCCCTTTTACTGTTATTCCTTCCCTTTTTTTTAGAAAAAATGTTTCTAATGCTTTTGCCAAAACCACCAGTACCCCACTTTTTTGAAGTTTAGATGGGATACAACAAGCTCACTCCTTAGGCCCCCCCGATGCAATGCCCTTTTTCCTTACCCACTTTTATCTAGAGGTAAAAATGTGTTCGGGTTAATAAATTGTTTTTCCTTATTCGCCAAGGAAGGTGTCCACCAG
>NC_069489.1:5488782-5541614 GCF_026875155.1 Cherax quadricarinatus | reverse complement strand
CTTGTTTCAAGTAGATGTGTGGCCTGCAGTGGAATGAAGTGATGTATGAACAAAGAGCTTGATTGATGATATATTCAGAGCATTAAAGAAGTACACTTTCATTAAAGTCCATCGGGAAAAGGATCCGATGAATGCATTAAAACGTAGCCCAGTTGGATGGATAACAGGGAAGCGAAATTTAAGCTCTTTGTAAAGCGGACACAAATACGGAAATCTCGGAGATAAACTCCTGAAACTCAACCGATTACCCCTATGGCCTCGAATACTCAACTGTAATAAATCATATTTGAGAGAGCATATACGTACAGGAAGCAGTCTATGGACTAATAGGATATTAAAGCCTACGTGTGGATGTAACGGAAAACGAGTACGCAGCAAAAAAAAAAAAAAGGACTGTAACGCTGCAAAGAAAAGAGTTGTGCAACATGGATTAAGACAAGTGAGGAGCAGATGGACAGGCGGTGGAACAGTGTCCATCAATGGTTTGTTTCCTCAGTATATTCGGAGATGCTTCAAACCGTTGCAGAGACAAGAAGTTGCAGATAAGAGAGGTGGGTAGTAATGTTTCGGAGATGACTGTGGAATTACCAAGAGGCGGGAGGATATGAGAGGAAGGGGTTTAAACTTGGGAAAGAAAGTTGGGAGGGAGAGAGGAAGGGGAAGGAACCTGGGAAGTGAGAAGGGGCAGGGCGAGGAGGGAACTGTAGAGGGGAGATGAAACTCCACACCCGAACAGCGACTGTAAACGGTAAAAGTCCTAGGCACAGACACTGTACAGTATAAATGTTTTGGATGAAGGGAAGCGGGGTTCAAGGAGAAATGAAGCTTGCGAAGATTGGATCTTTGGACAAGTAGAGATGAATGCAAAGTGCAGTTGAGCGAGTCCTTGTATACAGCCCATTTGAACGATAGGGACAACTCAAAGGCCGGTTGAGCGACGAGGTAGGGACCTCGGAGGTCAGGACCTATCAAAAAAAAAGGAGGGTGACTACGAAGTTGTAGACTACATGAGGTAGGAGCACATTTAGAAACTCGAGAATAGAAAGCCGTTGAAGATTCCCCTGGAAACGGTGAAAGAGAGAAAAATACCATGGTGTAGGATCACCTCCGAGTTGTAAACGGTTGTCCTGTAAAAATAAACCAAGAACGGAGACAACTCACTGGGTCCAAAAGATAAGCAAGCTATTTGCATGAAAGCGTCTCCACCGCGGGTAGAAGTACATAGTGTCCTCTGAGAATAGAAAGTCTACAGCTCAAGTTGCTCCAGAAAGTCATGTACATGTCCGGAAATTACGCTGAACAATGGAAATGAAGCAGAACGACGTATCACTCCAAGAATAGAGAGAAATGATTTCGGATTGTAACTGTAATAGCGTCTATGGGAGGGAATGATAAGAAAACATTAAGCATGGTCGCATTTCGTACTCAGAGTGTACGTACACCACACTTAAAGATACATGAAATGAAATTGTTTCGACCCAACATGCCCGTAGGATGCTTGCTGAACAAATGGTTAGAAAGACAGTGGGTGTTGTCGTTGTGCATTTTGGAAATGCGGAGTAAGGGGAGCGAATATCGTGCTGGTCTTTTCCTGGGAAGAGTGCAAGGTAATCGAGCAGTTTTTTCTGTTAATAATCGTGGTTCGTTTTGGTGTGGAGACCAAAAGAGTTTAGGACCTCCTGTTTTCTGCAACATTGCAAGCTCCTGATTCGTTGATTGCAACACTGATGGTGCAACAGGCCCAATCAGACACTCAAGATATTTAATAGGGCCGATCCTACTGTATTGGAAACAAAAAAGAAATAGAAAATCGAAAGCATAATAAACATTTATCATTATTTAAAACTGTACTGAATATAAAACACAAACCTGAAAATAATTCCGCCTGAACCAAAGAGTGAAAAATCAAATATGTAAATAAGTATATTGACTCAAAACTAATTAATAATAAAAAGAGTTGGATGGATGGAGGTCCGCAGTACCGTTGTTCCAGGAACTTAGATATGAATATTTTGGGGTATTTGAACGCTAACCGTGATGATGTCGTGTGATCACTGATGGTCCATGCCTGTTGAGACTCCTGACGAAAGTATAGTTACACAAGCCCAACGATTCCTATAAACTGAGGTCATGTGATTTCTCTCAAACCGTCTGAAGCAGGATAGTCACCAGTCGTGAACCATACGTTGGTAGGTAAACACGGTGGAGAACGACTTTATTACGGTATGATGCAGCAGGTCTAACAGGAGCGAAGAGGGTCTGCAGAGTTTCCTTTAAATCACGGTGGAACAATTTTTCTGCTAAAAGCCATTTGGATATATAACGTCATTCGCGGCCCATACAAAATTATTAACTTAAAAAAATTAGCATGCTATATTTGGTCAAACATTTAATTAACTCACGCCTGAATGTGTTGGCTGGAACGGTTTTTTCTTTATTGGTGAGGCATGTGATGTTAGTTGGTATTGATGATGTCGCTACTCGCAACTGCTTTTCCAGGTTTGCGTCGGTCAGTCTGGAACACAGTCGACTCTTTGTGATGAGAAGTTAAGTTTTGAAAAGAACTGCTGGCAGCAGTAAGTTGTTCCTAACACAGATGCATATTTCAATGCATGTTTCCTCAAAGTGGTAAATTTATCATTGCTTATGTAACGTTTATGGAACTCAAGCAGTGGGAGGTTGTTTGTAGCTTCAACTCATCGCTTTGCAGCTGAATGGCTTTCATGTTTATGTATCAGTACATCAGCTGGTTTCACAATGACGGTGTACCAATGATGTTCAATCATTTTGTTTACTTTTCACGTCCCTGAATCTTTCATTAAATGCCTCATTTAGTTTCACAAATTCCAGCATATCAAGTGGTCTTGAAGACTTTTGTAACATGTACACTGCCAGCCTGTCTGGGCAACGGACTGTGCCTCTGTGTCATGTCTTACCTGCCCGCCTGTCTGGCACTGACTGTCCTCTGAGTCAGTGTCTTACCACTGCCAGCCTGTCGGGCACTGACTGTCCTCGTGTCAGGTCTTACACTGCAGCCGTCTGGCACTGACTGACCTCTGTGTCAGCGTCTTACACTGCCAGCCTTGTCTGGCACAGACTGTCCTCTGTGTCAGTTGTCTTACACTGCCACCCTGTCTGGCAACTGAACTGTCCTCTGATCAGTGTCTTACCCTTCCACCTTCTGGCACTGACTGTCCTCTGTGTCAGTGTCCTTACACTGCCCAGCCTGTCTGGCCTGACCTGCCCTCTGTGTCCGTGTTTTACCCTGCCAGCCTGTCTGGCACTGGACTGTCCTCTGTGTCAGTGGTCTTACAGTTCTGCCACCCTTCTGGCACTGACTGTCCCTCTATCAGTGTCTTACACTGCCAGCCTGTCGGGCAACCTGACTGTCCTCTGTGTCAGTGTCTTTCACACTGCCAGCCGTCTGGCACTGACTGTCCTCTGTGTCAGTGTCTTACACTGCCAGCCTGTCTGGCACTGACTGTCCTCTGAGTCAGTGTCTTACACTGCCAGCCTGTCGGCACTTACTGTCCTCTGTGTCAGTTCTCACACTGCCCAGCCTGTCTGCACTGACTGTCCTCTGAGTCAGTGTCTTACACTGCCAGCCTGTCTGGCACTGACTGTCCTCTGTGTCAGTGTCTTACACTGCCAGCCTGTCTGGCACTGACTGTCCTCTGTGTCATGTCTGTCCACTGCCAGCCTCTGGCACGACTGTCCTCTGTGTCAGTGTCTTACACTGCAAGCCTGTCTGGCACTGACTGTCCCCTCGATCCAGTGTCTTGACACTGCCAGCCTGTCTGGCACTGACTGTCCTCTGTGTCAGTGTCTTACACTGCCAGCCTGTCTGGCACTGACTGTCCTCTGTGTCAGTGTCTTACACTGCCAGCCTGTCTGGCACTGACTGTCCTCTGTGTCAGTGTCTTACACTGCCAGCCTGTCTGGCACTGACTGTCCTCTGTGTCAGTGTCTTACACTGCCAGCCTGTCTGGCACTGACTGT
Organism: Cherax quadricarinatus; assembly: GCF_026875155.1. Taxonomy (NCBI): domain Eukaryota; kingdom Metazoa; phylum Arthropoda; class Malacostraca; order Decapoda; family Parastacidae; genus Cherax; species Cherax quadricarinatus. Next base: position 5,537,615 of record NC_069489.1, on the reverse strand, counting down.
CCTCTGTGTCAGTGTCTTACACTGCCCAGCCTGTCCTGGCACTGACTGTCCTCTGTGTCAGTGTCTTACACTGCCAGCCTGTCTGGCACTGACTGTCCTCTGTGTCAGTGTCTTACACTGCCAGCCTGTCTGACACTGACTGTCCTCTGTGTCAGTGGCTTACACGCCAGGGGCCGTATCCTGGCACTGACTGTCCTCTGTGTCAGTGTCTTACACTGCCAAGCCTGTCTGGCACTGAATGTCCTCTGTGTCAGTGTCCTTACCTGCCAGCCTGTCTGGCACTGACTGTCCTCTGTGTCAGTGTCTTACAAACTGCCAGCCTGTCTGACAGCTGACCGTCCCTGTGTCAGTGTCTTACCTGCCAGCCTGTCTGCACTGACTGTCCTCTGTGTCCGTGTCTTACACTGCATCCTTCTGGCACTGACTGTCCTACTGTGACAGTGTCTTACACTGCCAGCCTGTCTGGCAACTGACTGTCCTCTGTGTCAGGTTCCTTACACATGCCAGCCTCTCTGGCAACTGGACTGTCCTCGTGTCAGTGTCTTACACTGCCAGCCTGTCTGGCATCTGACTGTCCTCTGTGTCAAGTGTCTTACACTGCCCGCCCTGTCTGGCACTGACTGTCCCTTCTGAGTCCCCGTGTATTACACTGCCAGCCTGTCTGGCACTGACTGTCCCTCTGTGTCATTGTCTTACACTGCCAGCCTGTAGGCACTGACTGTCTCTGTGTCGTGTCTTAAACACTGGCCAGCCTGTCCTGGCACTGGACTGTCCTCTGTGTCAGTGTCCTATTTACACGCCAGCCTTCTGCACTGACTGTCCTCTGTGTCAGTGTCTTAACACTGCCCAGCCTGTCTGGCACTTGACTGTCCTCTGAGTCAGTGTCTTACACCTGCCAGCCTGTCTGGCACTGACTGTCCTCTGTGTCAGTGTCTTACACTTCCCAGCCTCTGCACTGCTGTCCTCTGTGTCAGCTGTCCTTACACTGCCAGCCTGTCTGGCACTGCCTGTCCTCTTGCAGTGTCTTACAACTGCCAGCCTGTCTGGCACTGACTGTCCCTCTGTGTCAAGTGTCTTACACTGCCAGCCTGTCTGACCACTGACTGTCCTCTGTGTCAGGTCTTACACTGCCAGCCTGTCAGCATGACTGTCCCCTCTGTGTCAGTTTCTTACACTGCCAGCCTGTCTGGCACTGACTGCCTCTGTGTCAGTGTCTTACACTGCAGCCTGTCTGCACTTACTGTCCTCTGTGTCAGTGTCCCTACACTGCCAGCCTGTCTGCACTGACTGTCTCTGTGTCAGTGCTCCTTAACACGCCACCTGTCTGGCACTGACTGTCCTCTGTGTCAGTGTCTTACACTGCCAGCCTGTCTGGCACTGACTGTCCTCTGTGTCAGTGTCTTACACTGCCAGCCTGTCTGGCACTGACTGTCCTCTGTGTCAGTGTCTTACACTGCAGCCTGTCTGCACTGACTGTCCTCTGTGTCAGTTCCTACACTGCAGCCTGTCTGGCACTGACCTGTCCGCTGTGGCAGTGTCTTACACTGCCACCCTGTCTGGCACTGACTTCCTCGTGTCAGTGTCTTACACTGGCCAGCCTGTCTGGCACGGACTGTCCGCTGTGTCAGTGTCTTACACTGTCCAGCCTGTCCTGCACTGACTTCCCTCTGTGTCAGACGTCTACACGCCAGCCTGTCTGGCACTGACTGGTCCTCTGTGTCATGTCTACACTGCCAGCCTTTCTGGCACTGAACTGTCCTCTGTGGTCAGTGTCTTACACTGCCAGCCTGTCTTGAGCACTGACTGTCCCTCTGTGTCAGTGTCTTACACTGCCAGCCTGTCTGGCCTGACTGTCCTCAGTGTCATGTCCTTACACCTGCCAGCCATGTCTGGCACTGACCTGTCCTCTGTTGTCAGTGTCTTACACTGCCAGCCTGTCTGCACTGACTGTCCCTGTTGTCAGTTGTCTACACGCCAGACCTGTCTGCACTGACTGTCCTCTGTGTGAGTGTATTACACTGCCAGCCTGTCTGGCACGACTGTCCTCTGTTCAGTGTCTTACACTGCCAGCCTGTCTGGCACTGACGGGTCCCTCTGAGCGTGTCCTTACACTGCAGCCTGTCTGGCACGGTCTGTCCCTCTGTGTCCAGTGTCTCTTTACACTGCCAGCCATCGTCTGGCACTGACTGTCCCTCTGAGGCAGTGTCTTACCTGCAGCCTGCTGGCACTGACTGTCCTCTGTGTCAGTGCTTACACTGCCACCTGTCTGGCACTGACTGTCCTCTGAGACCAGTGTCTTACACTGCCATCCCTGTCTGGCACTGACTGGCCGCTGTGTCCCAGTGTCCCTTACACTGCCACCTTCTGGCACTGACTGTCCTCAGTGTCAGTGTCTTAACACCTGCCAGCCTGTCTGGCACTGACTGTCCTCTGAGTCAGTGTCTTACACTGGCCAGCCTGTCGGCAGGACTGTCATCTGTGTCATTGTCTTACACTGACCAGCCTGTCTGGCACTGAACTGTCCTGGTTGTGTCATTGTCTTACACTGCCAGCCCTGTCTGGCACTGACGTCTTCTGAGTCCAGTGTCTTACACTGCCCCAGCCGTCTGGCACTGACCTGTCCTTTGTGTCAGTGGTCTTACACTGGCCAGCCTGTCTGGCACTGACTGTCCTCTGTGTCAGTGTCTTACACTGCCAGCCTGTCTGGCACTGACTGTCCTCTGTGTCAGTGTCTTACACCACCGCTAGTTACTTCACAAAATGTAAAATTAATTACTGTTTCCTGATATCTATTAAAAACTATAGAAATTTTGTCATAGAAATAATAGATAAAATAAATTCACTTAGACTTGAAATTAGACCTTCGAAATAATTAAGAGCATACTAATGTTAATAATAATGAAATAATAGTAATAATAATAATAATAATAATAATAATTTAATATTAATAATACTAATAATATAATAATAATAAGAAGAAGAAGAAGAAGAAGAAGAAGAAGAAGAAGAAGAATGCCAATAATATGAATATGAATAACACACCTTCCTTCTACCTTCCTTCTACCTTCCTTCTACCTTCCTTCTACCTTCCTTCTACCTTCCTTCTACCTTCCTTCTACCTTCCTTCTACCTTCCTTCTACAAATATATTTGGTCACCTTGACAGCAGCAGAGGCGGACGTGTCTCTGGAGCTCCTCAACACTTTCAATTGTGTGATTGGTCAGTGTGCACCATGATAGTGAGTCTGAGCAAGTGTTGAGAAATGGTCTCAAGCTAACCCAAAGAATAAATATACGGGAGACTTAGCTTTATAGACAGCTCTTGCCCACACAACCATTCCTGTAAGCGATCTTGAGAAGTTGTCGTAACCACTTCTTAACGGGCTGAAAGGGACATAGTAATATGGATAAATTATAATTACCCCCATGGGTATTATCAGCATATTTTCCATAACGATTGCAGACTAGTAGCTTCACTGTTGTAGCCTCCGATGGCTGTAATTTACCGAGTATTGGTAGTCCATACAACATAAAATTTACCCGAGCTGCACACTGACTTATCAATATTATGATCATTAAGTCTGAGACTCTTGTGGGCTTGGTTTATTTACATCAATACCTATCGCTCTAAATCCCACAACTTATCCACGGGTCATTCATTTCTCCCAGTAATGAGGAATATTTGTCTGTGACATGATCAGCGGTATTCTCGTAACTAGTACATTTTCCACTGAATTAATATCAGCTTCTTTCCCAATTTGAGAGGGAATGGGACCACATATCATGTGGCCTCCTGCTGTTTTCAGCAAAGTGGAACATCATGTTACTACTATATTTTGAACACAAACCAGGATAATAAACACTTCCAATGATTAAACAATGGACTAATTGTGTCCGTCTGTATGTCTGGACAGGCTTACTTGACCTAGCTGCTTCCACTTCAACTCCAACGACCACTCATCCCTGCTTTCCATCCTCTCCCAACCCCAGCGTCAACTCACCAAGGCCGCTCTCCCACTGCAAACGTACCAGGACCATGGTAGGCTTGCCTCCTAGGACACTGTGCTGCCATATGGTCGTAGGAGCTTACATAATAGACAGGTCCTTCTCTGGCCGGCGTAGTGCACGAAACCTGCGTCCTGTAACCCACTAGCATGAACATAGGACGGTATAAGCCTAGACAACGTCATTTTTGGAGTGTATAAGAACCCTCAGGTCGTCCCTCGTTTGGCCCATACTTTCATACTCCCATCGTAAGCTGCATGAACTTTACCTAACTGTTGAAGACCTCCTTATACTATATGCATCGCCTCGAAAAGGGACGGTTTTCTCACCTTCCCCACGATAGTACCTAGATACGTCGTGCAGGAAAAAACGACGTCCACTGCCGAGTCACAGTCACCTTCCTCTCCTGGTACGCGTCAACTAGTCCTGGTCGTAGATTCAGTTCAGGAATACTCCTGTCACCCATTAAGGCTACACCATATACTTCATCATTGGGGACACCATAAACGTCTCTGATTTTTGGGAAAATTTGGTTTTTTGGGGGGGGGGGGGGGGGGGGGGTAAGGCCAATGGTTTTGTAATAGCATTGTTTCTCCAGTGAGCGTGCCACGTACCCAGCTGTATACAAAAACAGTGTTGATCGCTACCCACTCGATACGTCCTTTTGCCTTCCAGTGCTAAGGTCACCACCAGAGGGCAGATGTAGCTAATAGCTTGCGTCTCACTCCCCCGGAAGGTCGAGAGACGAATGAGAGGGTTATTGAAGCTAATGTTTGGGTAGTCTACAATTTAGGTTAGATAAATTACATGAGTGAGAGGGGATGGATTTAGTGAGACTTTGCATGGAATTAAAAGATCTCATCAAAGCTTAATTTCTGGGTACATTGAAAATTGGGTTAGGAAAATATTTTTTTTTTAGTAGGAAAGGAATGTAAAGGACCTGCCTAGTATGGGCCAACAGGCCTGCTGAAGTGTTCCTCCTTTCTTATGTTCTTATGTTCTTATATTTCTGTTTACCATGACTCCCAAGTCTTTTTTTCACACACACTGTATGATCAAGCTCTACTTCACCTAGTTTATAGCTTCGAGGGTTATTTTCATTACCGAGGACCAGTACCTTACACTTACAGACATTGAACTTCATCTGTCATTTTTCAGACCATGACATAAATTTGTCCAAATCCTCCAGGAGTTCATTACTATCCTCCTCAGAATGAATCATATGGCCTATTTTTGTATCATCAGCAAATTTGCTCATGTCACTTGTAATTCCTTCATCAAGGTCATTAATGTAAATTATGAAAAAGAGAGGGCCTAAAACTGGTTCTTGTGGAACGCCACTAGTGACTTCTCCCCATTCAGATTTGATCCCATTAATGGAAACTTTCTGCTTTCTGTTGGTAAGCCATGCCTCTATCCATGCTAGAACTTTACCTCCTATACCATGAGTTGCCACTTTTCTTAAGAGTCTCTTGTGAGGTACGCTATCGAAGGCTTTATTAAAATCCAAATAAACATGTCATATTCTTTATCACTGTCTGCTGCCTCAAATGTTCTATCGAAGAACGTCAGTAAATTTGCCAAGCAGGAACGAACTCTCATGAACCCATGCTGAGATTCATGAATCAAGTTATGCTCTTCAAGGTGGTTTCTAATAATGTCAGCTATAACAGACTTTTATAACTTGCCCACTATAGATGTCAGGCTTATTGGACGGTAATTTAAAGGAATGAACTTATCCCCTGATTTGAATATAGAACAACATAGCCATCGTCCACAACTCAGGCATAAAACACCATAAGGAGGATTTCATTAAACACACTCATTAATGGCTGACGAAAGTTCCATCTTGCATTCCTTAAGTACCCTGGAAACAACTCGTCGGCCCCGGGGCTTATTTTGCTTCAGTTTGGTCTATCTGTTTGATAACGAATTAGGGGGGCTCATGACAGTAAATTAATTAATTTTAATTCGTCAGAAGCTGAATCACTGTAATTTCTGGATCTCAGTTACGTCTATCCGTTAAAAACTGAACAAAAGATAGTCATTAAATTAGGAACATCATTTCCAGTTAGTTATCCATCAGCTGTCCATTCCCATTTACAAGGTCCTACTTTTTTCCTTCACCTTCGTCCTATACATTTGGAAAGAACCCCTTTGGATTGCCTTTGAATTCATAGCAATTCTAATTCTTAGTCACGTTTAACCTTTTCTAACCCCATTTTTTTTACTTCTCTTTTAAGATGAACATATAGGTCAGCAAGGTTAACCTCTCCTATTCAGATGCACCTATAAATTCCCCTTTTCTACTCCTCTATATGCTATAGCCTCCTGTTACTCCTTTGGGATTCGTTAATGATTAGACTAATTTCTACTCTGGGGAATGTATAACTATGAGCACGGTGTACATTATTAAGAAAAAATCATAAACGCAGTCCCATCGTAATCATCAGTATGATGATCATCATAAATTTTTACAACGTAACCCCTGTCGACATTAAACAGGTGTTCCCTAAGTCCATTATAGTCGGCAGAATGAAAAATCAGGGATTTTACCGTGATTATCATTGTATTCATTGTATTCCCAGTTAATGCGGAAAGTGATTGATTTGTGATTACTTGGCCAAGCTCTTCAGTGATCTCCAGATTTATACGATGTTTCCTTAGTGACAAGACTAGGTTGAGCAAATTATTACCAGTGGTAGTTCTGTTACCACAGCTTCAAAACAGTCCTGAACTGTTACCATAAAACACTGGACTCCAGATTACTGGTCAAAAAGAATTCCCAGTCAATTTAACTAAAGTTAAAATCCCCTACTACAATACGTTATTGTGTCTAGAAGCCCTAAACAATTCGTCCCAAAGAAGTCTCCCACTTCGTGATCCAAGCCAGGAGGCCGGTATATTACACTAGAATTAGTTTTTTCTTGAACTTCTAACACACACTACCCACACAGATTCTGTTACTATCCATCTATTTTATATCCTGTTTTTATGCAACAATTAATATTTTTCTCGAACTTATATGCATCTCCTCCCCCTTTCCATTCATCTATCCACATGGAACATCATAACCACTTTAATATTAAACTCTCACCATCATATTCCGACTCTTTAAATCATCCACGCTCAGTAAATGCAAGACATCAAGTTCCCAGCACATGCTACCAAACGTAGTTTACTAATCTTATTTCTTGGCAATTCGACGTTTAGCATAAAATACCATCATATGTTTTTTTTCTTCTGCACATTTTTCTATTCACTTTGCATTTGCACAATATCTGAAATTGTCATTACACCAGCCTTATTCCATGACTGTCATTAATAAGATTCATAATGTCAAAACCTAAGTCAATGTATCCATACTCATTATTTTTCATTTCTAAACGCATACGTCTAACTAATGCTAGTTTAAAGTCCTAACAACCCCCTCAACTGAACTAGCAAGAAAACCCGCACCTGCCCTGGATAAGTGAACCCCATACATGTCATTTCGGCCATAGAAGTGGTCTTAGTTGTCAATGAATGATACTGCATTATCCTTACAGTGTTTTTCCAACCAACAATTAATAACAATTGCTCTGGACAACCATTCATTTCCAACACTCCTTCTTGACAAAATGCCACATATAACAGGGTATCCCCCCTTCTTCCTAATTATGTCTATTGCTGTCCTGTACCTTCTAACTAAATCCTCACTTCTATGCTTGCCAACGACATTGCTCCAGCACTGAGACAGATAATAAGGATTGACCCAATTACCGTTCATGATGTTGTCAAGCGGCTAACAATATCCTCCATCCACCCAGGAAAGCAAACCCTCTGTCTCCTACTCCGATATTCAATCAGAAGCCCTATCCATGTACTATGCTGGCTATCCCAACAACACCATGTTTTTTACCTTCCCTGGTGTTGTTCGCATGACGTTCCAGCAGTTTGACCACATTCGCTGGGTAGCCCTGAAATGCATTTCATGTTTCCCAAACAGATTTTCCACAGCATCTCTTTCTTCTTCATGGTTTCTACCTTTCCAGTCGTCTTCTTGATCGTCAACTCGTTTTTCCCTGCTTTCCAGTCACTGTCCAGGTTCCCTTCTTGACCTGAAGACTCAAAACAAATGGCTACTACGAATCCACTTGTTTTCCTCAGTCAGTCGCCATATCTCCATCTTTGCTACCCTCAATTCTTCGTTAAGCTGCTGGTAAATTTGCTCAATGAGGGCATTTTGGTTTCAGACCAAGGGAAGTGGGAAAGCTGAGATCACTTATAGGAAGGAAAAAAGTGTTTTGTGCTCAGAGCACACCAATGAAGGAGACCATCAGCTTAGACAAAGCTCATAAGAACATAAGAACATAAGAACATAAGAAAGGAGGAACACTGCAGCAGGCCTTTTGGCCCATACTAGGCAGGTCCTTTACCATCATCCCACTAACAAAACATTGCCCAACGCCACCTTCAATGCTACCCAAGAAATAAGTTCTGATATGCAAGTCCCACTCAAATCCAACCCCTATCACTCATGCATTTATCCAACCTAAATTTGAAACTACCCAAAGTCTTAGCCTCGATAACCCAACTAGGTAGACTGTTCCACTCATCATTACCCTAATTTCCAAACCAATACTTTTCCATGTCCCTTTCTAAATCTAAATTTTATCTAATTTAAATCCATACTGCGGGTTCTCTCTGAGAGATCCTCAATACTTTATTTATATTCCTTTATTAATACCCATCTTCCACTTATACACTTTAAAATCAGGTCTCCCCTCATTCCTTCGTCTAACAAGTGAATGTAAATTTGAGAGTGCTTCAATCTTTCTTTATAAGGAAGATTTTCTAATGCATGTATAATTTAGTCATTCTACACCTGAATGTTTTCCTAACGAATTGTGTCCATTCTGTAATATGGAGACCAGAATTGAGCTAATATGCTTAGGTGAGCCTTACTAATGATTAAAAAGCTGCAGTAATAACCTCCCTGGACTTCTGTTGCTTACACTTCTATGATATAAATCCCAATAATCTATTTGCTTATACGTACGCTTAGACATTGCTGTCTTGGTTTAAGGTTTGCTGCTCACCATCACCCCCAAGTCCTTTTCGCATCTTGTATGGCTAAGTTTTCTACATCATTTAACTTATAAGTGCTAGGGTTATGGACACTCCCGAGCTCAGAACAATGCATTTATCTACATTATACTGCATCTGCCACTTTTTCTGAACTAAGAATTGAGTTTTTGTCCTAAATCCTTTTTGAAAACCCTAACATCTTCGTTTATGAATCAATTATCTACCTATCTTTTGCGTCATCGGCGAAAATTGCTCATATCACTATAATACCCTCATCAAGGGTCATTGATATATATTATAAACAACCAACGGCCTAAAACTGATCCCCTGTGGTACGCCACTTTTACAGATCCCCTCTGGCTTTTAACCCCATTTAAGCATAAACTCTCTGCTTCCTATTAGGCCATGACTACCATGACAGCACTTTTCCCCAATGCCATGAGCTGCCACTCTTTTAACAGTCCTCTGGTGTGGTACTGTATCAAAGCCTTACTAAATCTAAGTAAACAATATCGGAATTCTTTAATCATGATCAATGGCCTCAAAACTTTGTTGAAAGAACGTCAATAAATTAGTTATGCATGGAACGGCCCCTAGTGAATCCATGCTGTGTATCATTAAACAAGCTATGCTTATCCAGATGGCATCTTTAAATTATCACGATAATGGACTCTAGGAACTTGCTCGCAATTGAGTTATGGCTTATTGGGCGGTAATTTTGACGTAAACGACTTGTTGGCCTATTTAAAAATAGGAATTACATTAGCCACTACCACCATCTCCACCCACTACAACCTGTTTTGAAGAGAAATATTAAAAATATTAGTCCAATGGTTCGCAAAGTTCCATTTTACACTCCTTAAGAACCCTAGAAAAAGTTCATCAGGGCCTGGGGGTTTAATTTGCTTCAGTTGGTCTATCTGTTTGATAACCAATTTCGCTATGACTATGATATTGCATAATTTATATCGTCCTTCAGGCCCACTAAAAAAATTTATTACTGGGATATTGTTAGTGTCCTCCTGAGTGAAAACTGAGAGAAAATAATTGTTAAGAATAGAGCACATTTCTTTCTCCTTGTCAGTAAGATGCCCAGAGCTATCTTTAAGGGGACCTATCTTATCTCTAACTTTTGTTCTATATACCTGAAAAAAGCTTTTCGGGTTAGTTTTCGATTCCCTAGCAAATTTAATTTCATAGTCCCGTTTTAGCTTTCTGTATTCCCTTTTTAATGTCCCTCTTACTGTCAGTATAATGATTTATATGATGACCCTCACCTCTTTTGATGCGCCTATAAATTCCTTTTTTCTGTCCTAAAAGATATTTGAGCCATTTATTCATCCATTTTGGGTCATTTCTATTCGATCTAATTTCTTTATACGGGATAAATGTTCTTTGGGCAGCATGTATAGTGTTTAGAAAACTCTCATATTGATACCTCTCTTCGTTACCCCAGTCAACAGATGATAAGTGTTCTCTAAGCCCATTGCAATCTGCTAAGTGAAAATGTCCAACAGTTAGGTACATTTATTTCGAAACGTTTTGCGTACACAATAGGCTTCTTCAGTCGAGTTCAGAAAAGTTGGTAGAAGCAGAAGATACTTGAAGACGATGTAATCAGTCCATCACCCTTGAAGTTTTGAGGTGGTCAGTCCCTCAGTCTGGAGAAGAGTATTGTTCCATAGTCTGAAACAATATGGAGCTGAAGTGACAAGATGGAGCCTTATATACCGCCAGGAGGTGAGATGTAGACCACTAATAGAGGTAAGAATGAAGTCATTGGGAGGTCACGTCCCTCTCATATGCAGACATTCTCACTAGTAGAAGTTGTCCAAGTTGTTTTCTGTTTTGTACCAAGATACCATTGTGTTGCAGTGTCTGACAGAGTGAATATTAAATTGGTATAAAATACCGACAGGTTGTTAGGTAAGACACATATGCAACAGATCGGTATCTTTATTTCGAAACGTTTCACCTACACAGTAGGCTTCGTTAGTCGAGTACAGAAAAGTTGACAGAAGCAGAAGAAACGTGAAGACGATGTAATCAGTCCATCAACCTTGAAGTTTTGAGGCCCTTACGAAAGCCACATTGACGAGGGGAGAGACAGACTATTGTGCGTCTCTAAATACCACATCAAACGTCAATTTACCGGCGTTCCATCACCTTACATACTGCACTGGTAAGAGCAATGGGACGATAGTGAAAAGCATCATGCCCCATACTACCTAGTTTACTAAAGGGCAGAACAATGGAAGATTTCCACAGCTGGGGAAGAAATACATGCTACCAAATAAAATTAAAAGGACGAAAGTAGTGTGCCATATTCGTGTGCTAAAGCATACGAATATGAATGCCGTTAGGCCCAGCTGCAAGCGGAAAGTGTTGACTCTATTTCTAAAAGTGTAAAAGACATATTATAAACCTCTTCTCTGCTAGAAGAAGAATCTAAGGGCAGTAACTCTCTGGCAGGTTGGATGAAAGAAACAAAGGGCGCAGATGGAGCCATTCAAATATGTGGTGAAAATGATTTCCGATCTCCATGGCAACCTTAAGAGGGATTGCAACACTGACACCAGCAACCCGAAGAACGGGAGCGGATCTGCAGAGAACTTGTCACTCAATTTTCGTTCTTTTCTCCAAACTGCATTTATAGAGGAAGCCGAAGTAACGGTAGAAAAATAATTCTGCCAACAAGTGCGTTTAGCTTCTCGGATAACACGTCGGGTGACCACTCTCGCCAGTTTCGAATCAAAGAAACGCTCTGTGGTCGTATTGTAACGATATCGGCCCCATGCAGCACGTTTCAATCGTACTGCACGAGCACCAGCAGGAAACCGCCTAGGCACACACTTCTGAGAATGCTTGCTCGAGGTTTGAGGTATAGAATATGATGCTGCGGTTAAAACTGAAGTTAAATTCACTCATTCAGATTGTCGACGTGGGCTTTGAGGAGGGTGAGAATACAAATTGGCAGTAATGAGATACGAAAATGATCCTTTTCATGTAAATATGTGATTACAGACCAGGTAAAGTCAAGTGCAGTTGACGAGGATCAAAGTGAGAGATCAAGACAAGAAAGAGACTGAGTGCGAGGGTCAAAATCGGTGGGAGTTCCCGGTTGTGAAACATGGAAGGGAAGAGAAATAAGAAGAGCCTCTAATTGATCGACAAGAGGGTTACAATGAGATACCCCAAAGGAAATAATGAGCATTAAATTTACCTAATAGCAAAATAGGTGACAGTAAGGAAGAAACTAGAAACAACTTCTGGGATACACAGTGTTCGAGAAGGAGAGAAATACAAAGAAGAGACTATTTTCCACTTGTTCAAGTAGATGCTTGCTGCAGTGTAATGAAGTGATGTATGAACAAAGAGCTGATTGTATGATATATCAGAGCATTAAAGAAGTACACTTTCATTATAAGTTCCATCGGGAAAAGGATCCGATGAATGCATTAAAACGTAGCCCGAGTTGGGATGGATAACAGTGGAGCGAAATTTAAGCTCTTGTAAACGGACACAAATAAGGGAAATCTCGGAGATAAACTCCTGAAACTCACCCGATTACCCCTATGGCCTCGAATACTCCACTGTAAATAAATCATATTTGAGAGAGCATATACGTACAGGAAGCAGTCTATGGACTAATAGGATATTAAAGCCTACGTGTGGATGTAACGGAAAACGAGTACGCAGCAAAAAAAAAAAAAAGGACTGTAACGCTGCAAAGAACAGAGTTGTGCAAATGGTTTAGACAAGTGAGGAGCAGGATTGACAGGCGGTGGAACAGTGTCCATCAATGGTTTTGTTTCCTCAGTATATTCGGAGATTGCTTCAAACGTTGCAGAGGACAAGAAGTTGCAGATAAGAGAGGTGGGTAGTAATGTTTCGGAGATGACTGTGGAATTACCAAGAGGCGGGAGGATATGAGAGGAAGGGGTTTAAACTTGGGAAAGAAAGTTGGGAGGGAGAGAGGAAGGGGAAGGAACCTGGGAAGTGAGAAGGGGCAGGGCGAGGAGGGAACTGTAGAGGGGAGATGAAACTCCACACCCGAACAGCGACTGTAAACGGTAAAAGTCCTAGGCACAGACACTGTACAGTATAAATGTTTTGGATGAAGGGAAGCGGGGTTCAAGGAGAAATGAAGCTTGCGAAGATTGGATCTTTGGACAAGTAGAGATGAATGCAAAGTGCAGTTGAGCGAGTCCTTGTATACAGCCCATTTGAACGATAGGGACAACTCAAAGGCCGGTTGAGCGACGAGGTAGGGACCTCGGAGGTCAGGACCTATCAAAAAAAAAGGAGGGTGACTACGAAGTTGTAGACTACATGAGGTAGGAGCACATTTAGAAACTCGAGAATAGAAAGCCGTTGAAGATTCCCCTGGAAACGGTGAAAGAGAGAAAAATACCATGGTGTAGGATCACCTCCGAGTTGTAAACGGTTGTCCTGTAAAAATAAACCAAGAACGGAGACAACTCACTGGGTCCAAAAGATAAGCAAGCTATTTGCATGAAAGCGTCTCCACCGCGGGTAGAAGTACATAGTGTCCTCTGAGAATAGAAAGTCTACAGCTCAAGTTGCTCCAGAAAGTCATGTACATGTCCGGAAATTACGCTGAACAATGGAAATGAAGCAGAACGACGTATCACTCCAAGAATAGAGAGAAATGATTTCGGATTGTAACTGTAATAGCGTCTATGGGAGGGAATGATAAGAAAACATTAAGCATGGTCGCATTTCGTACTCAGAGTGTACGTACACCACACTTAAAGATACATGAAATGAAATTGTTTCGACCCAACATGCCCGTAGGATGCTTGCTGAACAAATGGTTAGAAAGACAGTGGGTGTTGTCGTTGTGCATTTTGGAAATGCGGAGTAAGGGGAGCGAATATCGTGCTGGTCTTTTCTGGGAAGAGTGCAAGGTAATCGTAGCAGTTTTATCTGTTAATAGTCGTGGTCGTTTTGGTGTGAGGCCAAAAGAGTTTAGGACCTCCTGTTTTCTGCAACATTGCAAGCTCCTGATTCGTTGATTGCAACACTGATGGTGCAACAGCCCTATCAGACACTCATAGAGTATTTAATAGGGCCGATTCCTACTGTATTGGAAACAAAAAAGAAATAGAAAAATCGATAGCATATTAAACATTTTATCAATATTTAAAACTTGTACAGAATATAAAACACAAACATGAAAATAATTCCGCCTGAACCAAAGAGTGAAAAATCAAATATGTAAATAAGTATATTGACTCAAAACTAATTAATAAATAAAAAGAGTGGATGGATGGAGGTCCGCAGTACCGTTGTTCCAGGAACTTAGATATGAATATTTTGGGGTTTGGAACGCTAACCGTGATGATGTCGTGTGATCACTGATGGTCCATGCCTGTTGAGACTCCTGACGAAAGTATAGTTACACAAGCCCAACGATTCCTATAAACTGAGGTCATGTGATTTCTCTCAAACCGTCTGAAGCAGGATAGTCACCAGTCGTGAACCATACGTTGGTAGGTAAACACGGTGGAGAACGACTTTATTACGGTATGATGCAGCAGGTCTAACAGGAGCGAAGAGGGTCTGCAGAGTTTCCTTTAAATCACGGTGGAACAATTTTTCTGGCTAAAAAGCCATTTGGATATATATACGTCATTCGCGGCCCATACAAATTATTAACTTAAAAAAATTATCATGCTATATTTTGGTCAAACATTTAATTAACTCACGCCTGAATGTGTTGGCTGGAACGGTTTTTTCTTTATTGGTGAGGCATGTGATGATAGTTGGTATTGATGATTCGCTACTCGCAACTGCTTTTCCAGTTTGCGTCGGCCAGTCTGGAACACAGTCGACTCTATTGTGATGAGAAGTTAAGTTTTTGAAAAGAACTGCTGGCAGCAGTAAGTTGTTCCAAAACACAGCTGCATATTTCAATGCATGTTTCCTCAAAGTGGTAAATTTATCATTGCTTATGTAACGTTTATGGAACTCAAGCAGTGGGAGGTTGTTGTAGCTTTCAACTCATCGCTTTGCAGCTGAATGATTTCATGTTGTATGTTATCAGGTACATCAGCTGGTTTCACAATGAACGGTGTACCAATGATGTTCAATTCCATTTGTTTACTTTTCACGTCCCTGAATCTTTCATTAAATGCCTCAATTAGTTTCACATATTTACCAGCATATTCAAGTGTTGTTGAAGACTTTTGTAACATGTACACTGCCAGCCTGTCTGGGCAACGGACTGTGCCTCTGTGTCATGTCTTACCTGCCCGCCTGTCTGGCACTGACTGTCCTCTGAGTCAGTGTCTTACCACTGCCAGCCTGTCGGGCACTGACTGTCCTCGTGTCAGGTCTTACACTGCCAGCCTGTCTGGCACTGACTGTCCTCTGTGTCAGTGTCTTACACTGCCAGCCTGTCTGGCACTGACTGTCCTCTGTGTCAGTGTCTTACACTGCCAGCCTGTCTGGCAACTGAACTGTCCTCTGATCAGTGTCTTACCCTTCCACCTTCTGGCACTGACTGTCCTCTGTGTCAGTGTCCTTACACTGCCCAGCCTGTCTGGCCTGACCTGCCCTCTGTGTCCGTGTTTTACCCTGCCAGCCTGTCTGGCACTGGACTGTCCTCTGTGTCAGTGGTCTTACAGTTCTGCCACCCTTCTGGCACTGACTGTCCCTCTATCAGTGTCTTACACTGCCAGCCTGTCGGGCAACCTGACTGTCCTCTGTGTCAGTGTCTTTCACACTGCCAGCCGTCTGGCAATGACTGTCCTCTGTGTCAGTGTCTTACACTGCCAGCCTGTCTGGCACTGACTGTCCTCTGAGTCAGTGTCTTACACTGCCAGCCTGTCTGGCACTGACTGTCCTCTGTGTCAGTTCTCACACTGCCCAGCCTGTCTGCACTGACTGTCCTCTGAGTGGAGAGTCTTACACTGCCAGCCTGTCTGGCACTGACTGTCCTCTGTGTCAGTGTCTTACACTGCCAGCCTGTCTGGCACTGACTGTCCTCTGTGTCATGTCTGTCCACTGCCAGCCTCTGGCACGACTGTCCTCTGTGTCAGTGTCTTACACTGCAAGCCTGTCTGGCACTGACTGTCCCCTCGATCCAGTGTCTTGACACTGCCAGCCTGTCTGGCACTGACTGTCCTCTGTGTCAGTGTCTTACACTGCCAGCCTGTCTGGCACTGACTGTCCTCTGTGTCAGTGTCTTACACTGCCAGCCTGTCTGGCACTGACTGTCCTCTGTGTCAGTGTCTTACACTGCCAGCCTGTCTGGCACTGACTGTCCTCTGTGTCAGTGTCTTACACTGCCAGCCTGTCTGGCACTGACTGTCCTCTGTGTCAGTGTCTTACACTGCCAGCCTGTCTGGCACTGACTGTCCTCTGTGTCAGTGTCTTACACTGCCAGCCTGTCTGGCACTGACTGTCCTCTGTGTCAGTGTCTTACACTGCCAGCCTGTCTGACACTGACTGTCCTCTGTGTCAGTGGCTTACACGCCAGGGGCCGTATCCTGGCACTGACTGTCCTCTGTGTCAGTGTCTTACACTGCCAAGCCTGTCTGGCACTGAATGTCCTCTGTGTCAGTGTCCTTACCTGCCAGCCTGTCTGGCACTGACTGTCCTCTGTGTCAGTGTCTTACAAACTGCCAGCCTGTCTGACAGCTGACCGTCCCTGTGTCAGTGTCTTACCTGCCAGCCTGTCTGCACTGACTGTCCTCTGTGTCCGTGTCTTACACTGCATCCTTCTGGCACTGACTGTCCTACTGTGACAGTGTCTTACACTGCCAGCCTGTCTGGCAACTGACTGTCCTCTGTGTCAGGTTCCTTACACATGCCAGCCTCTCTGGCAACTGGACTGTCCTCGTGTCAGTGTCTTACACTGCCAGCCTGTCTGGCATCTGACTGTCCTCTGTGTCAAGTGTCTTACACTGCCCGCCCTGTCTGGCACTGACTGTCCCTTCTGAGTCCCCGTGTATTACACTGCCAGCCTGTCTGGCACTGACTGTCCCTCTGTGTCATTGTCTTACACTGCCAGCCTGTAGGCACTGACTGTCTCTGTGTCGTGTCTTAAACACTGGCCAGCCTGTCCTGGCACTGGACTGTCCTCTGTGTCAGTGTCCTATTTACACGCCAGCCTTCTGCACTGACTGTCCTCTGTGTCAGTGTCTTAACACTGCCCAGCCTGTCTGGCACTTGACTGTCCTCTGAGTCAGTGTCTTACACCTGCCAGCCTGTCTGGCACTGACTGTCCTCTGTGTCAGTGTCTTACACTTCCCAGCCTCTGCACTGCTGTCCTCTGTGTCAGCTGTCCTTACACTGCCAGCCTGTCTGGCACTGCCTGTCCTCTTGCAGTGTCTTACAACTGCCAGCCTGTCTGGCACTGACTGTCCCTCTGTGTCAAGTGTCTTACACTGCCAGCCTGTCTGACCACTGACTGTCCTCTGTGTCAGGTCTTACACTGCCAGCCTGTCAGCATGACTGTCCCCTCTGTGTCAGTTTCTTACACTGCCAGCCTGTCTGGCACTGACTGCCTCTGTGTCAGTGTCTTACACTGCAGCCTGTCTGCACTTACTGTCCTCTGTGTCAGTGTCCCTACACTGCCAGCCTGTCTGCACTGACTGTCTCTGTGTCAGTGCTCCTTAACACGCCACCTGTCTGGCACTGACTGTCCTCTGTGTCAGTGTCTTACACTGCCAGCCTGTCTGGCACTGACTGTCCTCTGTGTCAGTGTCTTACACTGCCAGCCTGTCTGGCACTGCCTGTCCTCTGTGTCAGTGTCTTACACTGCAGCCTGTCTGCACTGACTGTCCTCTGTGTCAGTTCCTACACTGCAGCCTGTCTGGCACTGACCTGTCCGCTGTGGCAGTGTCTTACACTGCCACCCTGTCTGGCACTGACTTCCTCGTGTCAGTGTCTTACACTGGCCAGCCTGTCTGGCACGGACTGTCCGCTGTGTCAGTGTCTTACACTGTCCAGCCTGTCCTGCACTGACTTCCCTCTGTGTCAGACGTCTACACGCCAGCCTGTCTGGCACTGACTGGTCCTCTGTGTCATGTCTACACTGCCAGCCTTTCTGGCACTGAACTGTCCTCTGTGGTCAGTGTCTTACACTGCCAGCCTGTCTTGAGCACTGACTGTCCCTCTGTGTCAGTGTCTTACACTGCCAGCCTGTCTGGCCTGACTGTCCTCAGTGTCATGTCCTTACACCTGCCAGCCATGTCTGGCACTGACCTGTCCTCTGTTGTCAGTGTCTTACACTGCCAGCCTGTCTGCACTGACTGTCCCTGTTGTCAGTTGTCTACACGCCAGACCTGTCTGCACTGACTGTCCTCTGTGTGAGTGTATTACACTGCCAGCCTGTCTGGCACGACTGTCCTCTGTTCAGTGTCTTACACTGCCAGCCTGTCTGGCACTGACGGGTCCCTCTGAGCGTGTCCTTACACTGCAGCCTGTCTGGCACGGTCTGTCCCTCTGTGTCCAGTGTCTCTTTACACTGCCAGCCATCGTCTGGCACTGACTGTCCCTCTGAGGCAGTGTCTTACCTGCAGCCTGCTGGCACTGACTGTCCTCTGTGTCAGTGCTTACACTGCCACCTGTCTGGCACTGACTGTCCTCTGAGACCAGTGTCTTACACTGCCATCCCTGTCTGGCACTGACTGGCCGCTGTGTCCCAGTGTCCCTTACACTGCCACCTTCTGGCACTGACTGTCCTCAGTGTCAGTGTCTTAACACCTGCCAGCCTGTCTGGCACTGACTGTCCTCTGAGTCAGTGTCTTACACTGGCCAGCCTGTCGGCAGGACTGTCATCTGTGTCATTGTCTTACACTGACCAGCCTGTCTGGCACTGAACTGTCCTGGTTGTGTCATTGTCTTACACTGCCAGCCCTGTCTGGCACTGACGTCTTCTGAGTCCAGTGTCTTACACTGCCCCAGCCGTCTGGCACTGACCTGTCCTTTGTGTCAGTGTCTTACACTGCCAGCCTGTCTGGCACTGACTGTCCTCTGTGTCAGTGTCTTACACTGCCAGCCTGTCTGGCACTGACTGTCCTCTGTGTCAGTGTCTTACACTCACCGCTAGTTACTTCACAAAATGTAAAATTAATTACTGTTTCCTGATATCTATTAAAAATCTATAGATATTTTTGTCAGTAGAAATAATAGATAAAATAATTTCACTAGAATTGAAATTATTACCTTCGAAATAATTAAGAGCATACTAATGTTAATAATAATGAAATAATAGTAATAATAATAATAATAATAATAATAATAATAATAATAATAATAATAATAATAATAATAATAAGAAGAAGAAGAAGAAGAAGAAGAAGAAGAAGAAAAAGAATGCCAATAATATGAATATGAATAACACACCTTCCTTCTACCTTCCTTCTACCTTCCTTCTACCTTCCTTCTACCTTCCTTCTACCTTCCTTCTACCTTCCTTCTACCTTCCTTCTACCTTCCTTCTACAAATATATTTGGTCACCTTGACAGCAGCAGAGGCGGACGTGTCTCTGGAGCTCCTCAACACTTTCAATTGTGTGATTGGTCAGTGTGCACCATGATAGTTGAGATCTGAGCAAGTGTTTGAGAAATGGTCTCAAGCTAACCCAAAGAATAAATATACGGGAGACTTAGCTTTATAGACAGCTCTTGCCCACACAACCATTCCTGTAAGCGATCTTGAGAAGTTGTCGTAACCACTTCTTAACGGGCTGAAAGGGACATAGTAATATGGATAAATTATAATTACCCCCATGGGTATTATCAGCATATTTTCCATAACGATTGCAGACTAGTAGCTTACTGTTGTAGCCTCGATGGCTGTAATTTACCGAGTATTGGTAGTCTAAACAACATAACATGATACCCGCTGCACAGCTGACTTATCAATATTATGATCATTAAGTCTGAGACTCTTGTGGGCTTGGTTTATTTACATCAATACCTATCGCATCTAAATCCCACAACTTATCCACGGGTCATTCATTTCTCCCAGTAATGAGGAATTTTTGCTGTGGTACATGATCAGCGGTTATTCTCGTAACTAGTACATTTTCCACTGAATTAATATCAGCTTCTTTCCCACTTTGAGAGGGAATGGGACCACATATCATGTGGCCTCCTGCTGTTTTCAGCAAGTGAACATCATGTTACTACTATATTTTGAACACAAACCAGGATAATAAACACTTCCAATGATTAAACAATGGACTAATTGTGTCCGTCTGTATGTCTGGACAGGCTTACTTGACCTAGCTGCTTCCAGGGGGGCTCAAGCTTGATATTAAGACTGTATGTCTAACTCTGGCCTTGTCAGCATCAAAGTAATTGTCTGCTAAGACACGTAAGGCTATTTGATAATTGCCTTTAACCACCGGAAATGACTTAATCAGTTCACAGGGTTCTCCCTTCACAAGACATTTAAGATAATTGAACTTAGCAATCTCATATGTGTCAGTTCGTGAATTTACTATGGAATGAAAACCACTAATGAATTCTTCATAATTATGACCTTGGAAAATAGGTAATGACAAGGTAGGCAAACTTGGTAATGGGACACTTGTTGTTCCAGGTGTTGTTGTGGTTGCAGGGGTAACAGGTGTTTGACCACTAGTTACAGTAGGCCTCTGTGACAGAGTTTTGCGGCAGACAGCCTGTACTCCTGTCCACCTTAATTGTCGATCACAAAAAGTATCCAAAACATTTTTAATTTCATCCTCAGATGGATCTTATTCTAGAAATTCTTTTTCATATTTTCGTAATATGAATTAATTATTTCCAGACATTGATTAAGTAATTCTACTTCTACACATATTTGCTGCCTGCCTGCGGTAGAGTGTGGCTGTGCTCAGCACCCCTCTGCTGTCCATTCTGGAGAGTCACCTTGTATCAAAATGGCGCTGAATGTAAGGCATCGCGTAAACACTGTTGGAATTGAGCTGATCAGTGAGACATTATTGCCAACATCTGCTCAAGTGTAACTCCCAACCATCATTAGGGAGGCATATGGAATCCAGGACGAGGAGGTGTATGGTGTAGCCCTGAATGGAGCATACAGGATTTTCGTGAAGTTGAATTCTACATCTCTTTACAAGTCATTGGTGACTTGGTTTCAAGACATGAGTATTGATGCTAATCCAGCTGTTCGAATGAGATTGTCTGACATCTGACGTCCTGTCACTTCACATTGGTCAAGCTCCGTAACATACCATTCGAGGCGGATGAAGCATATATCAGGAGTGTTTTTGAAGCTTATGGGACTGTACATTTGGCACAACAAGGCAAGTGGGCAGCCGGTGCTTACGTGGGTCGTTTGGAAGGAACATTTTCCCTGAAGATGACTCTGCAGCATCCCATCCCATCCTTTGTTGTTTTAGAGGATTTTAGGACACAGGTTCTAGTGTCGTAAGCAGGGCAGAGACGTACCTGCCGCCTTTGTGGGGCTTATGATCATATGGCAGCAATGTGTGTGAAACAGAGGTGGATGCCTGCATAACGGTGATGTGACTGATCACGTTTAGGATTGATTTGAGGCTCAAGTAACGAGCAAGGCGTGGTCGTTTGGGAGTGAGTGGTGGAAAGCCCCCGCTGAGACCAACGTGAGTGAGGCTGCCAGACTTACCTGGACCCCCGACTTTGATGGGGCAAGTGCAGAGGTGCAACGTACAGGAGACGAGCTGGCGCTTGAAGAAGACTGGGTGGAGTGTAGCGGACTTTGGTCTCCGCCTGAGAGGAATGCAGTTAACAGGGCAGGTGCAATGGAACCGCGTTGATGGCAGTGACATAAGCAAGGCAGGAGTTCAGTGGGGCCAACGAGCCCAGTGGTGAGGGAGAGATGCCGCCGTGTTAGTGGAACAATGCAACGTGAAGGTCGAGGTTCATTGTACGGCCTCCTTGGATAATGACATGGAGGAGGAGATCAGCACGAGGAAGAGATCAGCACGAGGAAGAGAGCAGCAGCTTCAGGGGGCTGTAGGGCAATTTTCCGCGCGCGCTCACCCAAAATTCGAAAAAATATGGAAATTGGGTTATATATACTGAAAAATAGCTCAACACCTTGTCAACACAATGGTACCAGAATGAATGCTCCTACGACGTTTCTACAAGACAAAATATAGGCTCATTTATAACAGTATTGGTGATCGCGATGTTGGTACGAGTCGCTCACGGCCCAATAATTTTATTGGAGTTGTTTCCCCTTTTTTAAACGCCTTTTCTTGCATTATGTCATTCTACCCTATTCTATCTATCTATTGATTCGCCGTAATCCCGGCCCGTGTTCTTTCCATTTTGTGACCCGGCATTGGCTCCCCGGGTAGGGAATGTGACATTTATCGTTACTTGCACCTGTGTGGCAGTCTCAATCAGAGCAGAAGGGGGGCATGGGGTACCTCACCGGCCCTATGGCCAATGACGTACCAAACGTTAGTGTGCACTAACAGTGGCTGGTGAGCAGTGCAATGGAGGCCACAAACAGCCCCTCGCAGCAACTTCAGTCGGGGGCATGACATGCCAAGGACTGGAAGTAAGGTTTTCCAAGTCCCTGACAGCTAAGTACAACAAGATGTGCTGCCTCATTCCCCTCGTGTCCCAGCCCTTATGGGGTCATTGTGAAGTGTGAACGGCGAAGGGTCAACCGTACCGGGCAGTCTAACATGTCTGCACACCAAGGCTGGCGGAACCAATTCGTCACAATGGGCACAGGAGCTCCTCTCGTGCCCGTTCAACAATCCGCGCAGTGGTGGGATACCTAAGCCAAGGCGGTGAATATGCACCCTCAGTTCCCAGGACTGTTCCGAAGACTTGAGGGGGCACCCTGTGGGTCTGCCCTGACATACCCACATAAGGCTCCGTGACTCCCCAGGGTCATGAATTGCGCCCTCGCCGCACCAGCAGCCAACAGTGCAATCTGGCTGAGGCTGACGGAGACCAACAAGCATGTGGCTGTGCCTCGAGGTTGCAGTCCCCTAAGCAAAGCCCTCATCCGCAGCATCATTGCCAGGGATACCCACATGGCTCGGGATCAGTTGAGGTACCCTGCCGACCCTGGGCCATGCGAGACTGCAGGTCACCCCGATGGATGTGATTAAGTGTATGTTGTTCCTTTGGCACACAGTGCATAAGCGCTTGGATTGCTGCCTTGTACTCAACGTGGATGATGGGGGGATGCTGATGGTCCTGCAAAGCATGCCCGCAGAGCATTGTGGATGCAAAGAGTTCGGCCTGAGGATGGTGCAATGGTCTGGGAGGGCCCAACCTGCCGCCAGATTGCTGTGGAACATCCCAGCAGCAGTGCGGCCTGCCACTGGGTCACTGTGCCATCAGTGTAATATGGCACACACCCTGGGCCAACCGCACTCCACAAAGCTAGCCGAGTAAGGTGGTGCAGAATGTCCCGGGTGCAATGCCTCTTGCTGTCTGGTAGGGTTGTCCAGCCAACCCGCAAACAGCCTGGTGGCCCAAGGGGGTGGCACCGTGTAGTTCGTGCCAGTCCTGCTCGCAGGCCTCCCGCCTGGACAATGTCATGGCAAGAGCTTCTGTGTGCATCTGCTACCGACCACATCCAACGTCGGCCGGGATGCAGTGGAATGACCTGGTCCCTGGCGGACACCGTAAAACCTCCCATCAGACCTGTCCACCCTGGGAGTCGGAGATATACTTTTGCAATCCTCCTGGCAAGCAACCAGTTGGATCCTGTCTTCAAGAGGCTGTAGCTGCACCTTCAAGTTTCAGAGGCCACTGCATTGGCCCACCTAGGAGCCCCCCAGCATGTCCCGAACACTTTGTTCTGGATGACACAGAGGGATTATATGTTTGTGGGACTGGCGTGAACCAGAGCAAGTGCCCCAAAGAACCAACGAGGAACGTAATGCCTGGATGAAGAACTACCACATGACCTGAAACCCTCGAGGCTGGCCCAACCCTAGGGTTGGCCACTGACACCTCAATATGCCCAGGACCCTCTGCAGAGCCCTCTCTTTAATGTAGGCGCACATGTTTCTGGAAGGTTAGGAGCCTGTCAATGTAGATGCCAAGGGGGTACCTATAACTGTGAACCCACTCCAGGTCGATGCCAGGACCCGCAGCCTTGCTGGGCACGCTTGGTGCTAAGGATCATGGCTTATGGATTTGCTGCAGAATATCTTGAGTCCCAATTGACGCAGGTGGAAGCCAGCAGATCGAGGTCTTCCTGGGCCGCTTGCCAAAAGCCGGCACTTCCAGGTATGAACAAGTGCCAGGTCATCGGCATAGCTGAGGAGGATGGTCCCTCTGGAGAAAGCAGGCACACCCACAGATGCATCAGTTACATTGAACAGGGTGGGACAAAGCACCCCGCCTGTGGAGTGCCGTAGTCCAGGGTCTTGAGAGAAAGAGTCATGCCCCTGGAAGCGTACCCGGGCCCGCCTGTACCTGGAGAATGAACGAAGCCATGAAAGCAGCCTGCCTTTCATTCCCCCTGCGGCCAAGAGTGAGAGGATGGCATGTGGCACTGTTGCTCAAAAGCCTTTCTCGAGGTGCAAGGAAAGACAACAATGAGGGCTTGGGGCGGTCCGACCCAATGCCGGTCATTAGAGTGGTAAGGCTATCGAAAGTGCCCACTTCCTCTGGGAAGCATAGAGGTGTTTAGAGGAAGGGCCAAGCTTCCTCCTCAGGCGCGTCCAACACCATCCTTTCAGACAACCTTCGAGATGGCAACTTGAGGGAGATGGTCTCGACTCTCCCAGGATCCCCAGGCTTAGGAATCGGTAAGATGTCAGCCTCCTTCCATACGACAGGAGTTTGCCAGCTCGCCACTCTGGTTGATGACTCCCCGGACAGCTGATGTCAGAATGGGCCCGAGACCGATTGGATCATGCCGTAGGTGATACCATCATGCCCCGGAGCAGATGTCTCGAGAGATGTGAAGGCTGGCTGAGCTCCAGGTCGGTGAAGTCATCATCCGTGAACATCCCCAGCCTGGCATGCGCTTGGATCACCATCACCCTTCCAAGGAAGGAGGGTGGCTTTGGAGGTCCTGGAGATCCTGAGGCAGTTGAGCCAAGGCGCACTGGATGTGAATAGGTCCCCCAGAACTCAGCCTCCGTTGCGGGTCTGGTGTGCAACCGAGCCACAACTGCGACGCTGCCCAGTGGCCAAATCGTAACTTTGGGACCAAATCTACAGATAAGGTGGAGGAGTAGCTGAAGGAGGTCTACACCACTCGAACCACATAGCCTGGCCGGACCCTGTGTAAGACATGGAGTGCATGCCGCACCCACTCCGCCTGAGCAGACGCATGGACTCAACCGTGGGATTTAACGCATGGTGCATCTTGCATACAACATTGATGCGGTGGTTCCTGTCCCTGATGTCCTTCATTGTAAAAAACCACTCATCACGTTAAATACCCTCCCCTGTAAACTTAGGTATTGCTGTCCTCAGCAGCACATGTAAGGCCACCTGCAAGCATTGAGCCACCTCATCTGGGTCTTCCTGAAGGGGAGACCTTCCGCCTACCATCGCTCAATGACCACCTGGAAGCACTGCCCAGTTGCCCTTTTTAGATTCCATCTGGGGGTAGGTGTGGGGAGCGTGCCCGCTGGACCATCAGCGAAGTGACCACTGCAAGTGATCACTGGTGAGACGGGGAGGACCTCCCATCACGCGCTCGAGAGCAACCGCCTAGAGTGAGTGTGACATCCACGCGGCCCCCCATAGTTGATGGGATGGACACCATTATTGAGGAGGGCGATCTCAAGGACCTCCTCTCAGCACAGACGCACGGTGCCTCCCAGCAGCGTTGTAGCAGAGACAGAAGAAAGATTGGTGGTGGGGCAGTGACAACCCCAGCCCACAACAGAGACCCTCCCGTGGGGCGAGTGCTGCACCCGTCGAGGATGTCCAAGGTGTAACCGGCAGAGCTTCCAGTAATATTGTAAACCACGAGAGGACCATCCGCCAGTGTAGGGTGACAGCCTGATCCTCTATGCCCTCCCCACAGTCGATGGGGTCAGTGGAGATTGAATGAGGGATAGTGTCCTGAACGTAGATTCGCCGTGCCCCTGCCAGTCCCTTCCAGGCGTGAAGGTAGGGGCATAGAATCCGGAATACGTGGGCTGCATAATTGACGATACAAATCGGTGAGTGTCTCCTGAAACAGGAAGACAACAACCTCATCCTGAACTGACAGCTTCCATCACAAAGTGAAATTATTTCCGCTACAGAGCCCACAAATGTACCACTGGGAGCATCTTCAATGGGCCGCAGAGGGTGGCACACAGATACCATCTCTGCCTGGGACTCGTCGTCCGTTGTTGCGACTTCCGGGTCCTCCTCCATCACAGAACTGGAAGGACTCCGGGATGATGCTTGAGTTCCATTGAGTCTTTCCTGCCAGTAGGACCAAGCTCATCATCCATGACAGGAAGCTGTCCTGCCAGGCGCCCCTGTCCTCTGCCGACAGCACAGCACAGAGGATCGCTGAGGATGACCCCGATGGTTTTCTTCAGTCGATCCGGAAAGGATTCGACCATTACCTCTGCAGGCATTGAGCTGGACGATCCGTCGAGGCGGGGCTGGGTCACTGGGTATGTCTGGGTGGCTGTCGACACTGCAGCAGCATAAGCTGGGTGCACCCTGGGCCCGGCATGAGTGGCCATGGGCTTCCAAGTCCCCTGGCGGGGAACCTCTGCCTGACTCTTTCTACCCCAATGGAAATAAGTCACTCTGTCTGACTTTTTTGGGTTATCCTAGGTTCTCTACACATATGCTGCTATGTATGATAATTCTATGTAACTGTATTTGTGTATACCTGAATAAACTTACTTACTTACTTAATATAATAACTGACTATTTGGCATCATAAAACAGTAGGCGGGACTTATCCGTAGACTTAGAGACAACCGGGAACCAGATGGGAACACTCGGCAGTGTTCCCCCTCCCGAGAGAGCCAGCAGGAATCAGATAAGATAAGATAAGATTTCGTTCGGATTTTTAACCCCGGAGGGTTAGCCACCCAGGATAACCCAAGAAAGTCAGTGCGTCATCGAGGACTGTCTAACTTATTTCCATTGGGGTCCTTAATCTTGTCCCCCAGGATGCGACCCACACCAGTCGACTAACACCCAGGTACCTATTTGCTGCTAGGTGAACAGGACAACAGGTGTAAGGAAACGTGTCGAAATGTTTCCACCCGCCGGGAATCGAACCCGGGCCCTCCGTGTGTGAAGCGGGAGCTTTAGCCACCAGGCCACCGGGCCACCTATTATTACGCTTATATATCAACTCTACGGCTTATTTGTCTATCAGAATTGATCTAATATGATATAATAAACACTATAAATAACATACAACCATGTTATATACTCTAGACTGAATAAAATAGGCCATAATATGGCCAGAGATTATCGGGAATATTTCGATATAAATGAGTTACTGCTCTCCATGTCGTCTCTGAGTAAGAGAAAACGGTGTTTTGAAGAGGATAACTGCACTAGAACATCAGTTTACTAAGAAATACACCCAAACAAACGCGATTTTCGCGATTTTTTTTTTTTTTTTTTTGAGACGGGGGCCGGCCGGCGTTCCCGGCCGATATCTCGGAAGTAACTTATTCACCTATAATTCGAAGTGCTTCCTTTATTACTTAATTAAATGGAATAATATTCACAGACATTGTAGAATAATGATTTCTCTTATTTTGACCGTAGAATTTTTGGAAATATTCCAAATACTTTGGGAGTTATGAGGGAGTAAAAGGCAGATTTTTTTGCAATATTCCAGAAACTAACAAATTTTATTTTTTTGTGAAATAACGGTAAGGTATTTTAGAGGAAATCTTACGGTCAAAATAAGTATTAGCATTGTTCTCTCGGCACCAAGTATCCAAACAACCTTACGTAGCCCCATATAAGAATGACTTCTCCCCCTAGGGCATTTTCAGTAAATCAGTCTTTTCTCAGTTGTTGTTTGAGGTATATTTTTGATAAATATTTTCAAGAAAGAGTGAAAACACTTTGTCTTGTGCACCAAAACTGGAAAAAATCGGACGGTAAATAAACGAGTTACGAATTTTGCCCTACAGCCCCCTTCAGATGATGTTCTGATGCTGGTGCAGAGGACTGAGAAGCAGGAAGGGATTGGAAGTGGTGGCAATGACAAGAGGCACCAAAGGAAGGGGGGAGGGAGGGAAGGTGGTGTGAAAATCGGTGGTACTCCCGGTGCAGGAGGGCCTGGGAAGAGTGGAGAGATGAGTCAGGGTTGGAAACTTTAAGTGGCCTCAGGAGTATGACGGTGAATGTGAATGGGTTGTGTAATAGTGTAAAGCGAGAATGGTTTAGGATGTTTCTGTATAAATTTATAGTGGATGTTGTGTTCCATCAGGAACACAATTTTAGGGAGGGAAGAGTTTTGGAAGTGGCAGGGTATCGGGTGGTGACTCTGCCATCTCAACGTTTGAAAGTTGGTGTGGGTATCATGATCAAGGAGGTGAGCCCGTTTGTTTTGTTAAGAAGTGAGGGGTGTGGTGGAGGGAGGGTGTTGCGGGTAGATGGGTGGTGGATGGGAATGAGGGTGCCTTTTGTAAATGTTTATGTGCCTGCAGAAAAACGATGAAAAAGTGGATGGATTTGTGTAGGATCTTTTTTTTTTTTAAGAGACTTCCCAGCTGTAGCAATTGTAGGGGGGCCCGGGGAACTGTTTTAGGAGGGCGACGTCGAACAAAAAGGGGCGGGGTATGTTCTGGGGCCTTACATACCTCTGAGAATATCGGTTAAATGGATACATTTGAGGGGGGGATCGGGGGGAGGTCGGCCCCTTTCATGAGGGGGGGATATGGGCTCTTTTAGATAGCAATCTCTTAAAAACATAAGAACAAAAGAAGGAGAACACTGCACGGCTTTTGGCCCAACTGGGCAGGTCCTTTACAATTCACCCCCCAAAAAACATTTGCCCAACCCTTTTTTAAATGCCCCCCAAGAAAACCTTCGATGTGCAAGCCCTCTAAATCCAACCCCCCCCCATGTATTTTCCCAACCAAAATTTTGAAACCCCCCCCAAAGTCCTAGCTCAATAACCAACTAGGAGATGTTCCCCCCTTTTACTCCCCTTTTTTTTTCCCA
Organism: Cherax quadricarinatus; assembly: GCF_026875155.1. Lineage (NCBI taxonomy): Eukaryota > Metazoa > Arthropoda > Malacostraca > Decapoda > Parastacidae > Cherax > Cherax quadricarinatus. Next base: position 5,508,429 of record NC_069489.1, on the reverse strand, counting down.
AACCAATACTTTTCCTAGGGCCCTTTCAAAATCTAAATTTATTAATTTAAATCCATTCTGGGGTCTTTTTGGAGAGTATCTCAAGATTGTTAATATCCCCCTTATTAATCCCTATTTCCATTTTACACTTCGTTAGGTCTCCCCTATTCTTGTCAAAAGGAAATGAAACTTAAGAGTCCTTTAAATTTTTTTCTAAAGGGAAAATTCTAATGCTATGACAAATTTTGTCATCCTACCCTGAATGGTTTTTTAACGAATTTATGTCCATTCTGTAATATGGGGACCAAAATTTGGGGCATAATTGGTGAGGCCTTTCTAATGTGTAAAAGCGCAGTAGATCCTGGGTTCTGTTTTTAACTTTTGATATAAATCCCAGTAATTATTTTCCTTATTTATACCCTTGGCATTGCTGTCTTGGGTTTTTTGGGTTTCTGCTTACCAAACCCAAAATCCCCTTTTTTCAATCGTATGGTAAGTTCTACATTATTTAACTTATAAGTGTTAGGGTTATGGACACTCCCGAGTTCAGAACCTTGCATTTATTACATTGAACTGCATCTGCCATTTTTGACCCAAAAAGTAAGTTTGTTAAAACCTCCTGAAGTTCCCTAACATCTACGTTTGAATCAAAATCCCACCCATCTTTGTGTCATCGGGGAATTTGTCTATCATAGCAATTCCCTTCATCAAGATCATTTTATTAATTTAAACAACAAAGGGCCCCCGACTGATCACTGTGGAAAAGATTTTTACTGATCCCCCCCTCGGATTTAACCCCATTTTTGGGCACTCTTGTTCCTGTTGTGAGCCTGACTCGATCCACGAGAGCACCCTTCCCCCAATGCCATGAGCTGCACTTTTTCACAGTCTTTGGTGCGGAACTCATCAATGCCTTACTAAAATCTAAGTAAAAAATATAAAATTTTTTTCGGGCAACAGCCCCAAAAAACTTTCTGGAAAAAAAAAAGTAATACCTTATCTTCCATTTATTACACTTCGATCAGGTTCTCCCTCATTCTTCGTCTAACAAGCTGAATGTAACTTAAAGTGTCTTCCAATCTTTCTTCAATAAGGAAAGTTGGGGTTCACTTGTCTAGGTGTGGGGTAGGTGGGAGCCACTGGCCAACGCAGTGGAGGGAGCTGTTAGGTCTTAAACTTGGATAGTTAGTGGTATGGGTTTTGGCAGGGGAAACTGTGAAGTCGCAGGGTAGTTACATGAGTACTAGGAAAACTTAGTATTAGGCAAAATGGAAGGATATTGGAAAGCCAGTGGCAACTAATTGGACAATGACAGTAATAGGTTTAGTGAATAACGAAAGGAGCGGAAGGGTTAAAGAGAGAGGAGGGTCGATTACCTAATAATTTATTACACAAATAGTCGCAGTGCTTGGAATAAGAATGGTGAGTTGAGACTAGTTGCTAGTGAGGTAACATAGAAGGTATTTGCCATTATGAGACGTGGTTTAATTCAAAAAGTCCGGGACATGCTGCAGAATGTCACATTCAGGGTTTTAAATTGTTCCAAGTAGATAGAAGTATCGGGAAAGGGGGGTGGGGTGGCTTTGTATGTCCGAGATCGCTTGGTGAACTGTTGACATAAAAAACGGGTATTAAGTTGAAGTTACACATACCAGAGTCTGTTTTGGATAGAATTTTCAGGAGGGGACTTTGAAAAATTAATTTTAGGTGTGAATACTGTCCCCAAATTAGTTAGGGCAGATGGGGAGACTACTATGGGAGGAAAATTGTTAGGGCCACAAGGCACGCTGTGATAATGTAGTAATTCTAGGGAGACTTTATCTGTAGTCATATTGATTGGAATTTCTTGGACTGGGTATTTAGTTCATACGATTTATTAGAAGTAGTTCAGGATGTTTTTTGAAGAGTTGGACAGAACCTACAAGGGTAATAACCTGCTTTGACTTGTTATGGTAAACAATGAATCCTTGTTAATAAATTTTGAAGTTTCAGAGGAACTGGGTGCTAGCGACCCAGAATTGATCTAATATGATATAATAAACACTATAAATAAACATACTACATGAGGGTTATATACTATAGACTGAATAAAAATTGGGCCATTAATATGGCAGAGATTATCGGGAATATTCGATATAAATGAGGTTACTGCTCTCCATGTCGTCTCTGAGTAGAGAAAACGGTGTTTTGAAGGGATACACTGCACTAGAACATCAGTTTACTAAGAAAATACACCAAACAACGCGATTTTCGCGATTTTTTTTTTTTTTTTTGAGACGGGGAGGCCGGCCGGCGTTCGGCCGATATTTCGGGAAGTAACTTATTCAACCTATATCGTAGTGCTTTCCTTTATACTTAATTCATGGATAATATTCACAGACATTGTAGGAATAATGTTTCTACTTATTTTGGAACGTAGAATTTTTGGAATATTCCAAATACTTTGGGAGTTATGAGGAGTAAAAGGCAGATTTTTTTTGCAATATTCCAGAAACTAACAAATTTTATTTTTTTGTGAAAATAACTGTAGGTATTTTAGAGGAAAATTCTTACGGTCAAAATAAGTATTAGCTTGTTCTCTCGGCACCAAGTATCCAAAAACAACCTTACGTCGCCCCATATAGAATGACTTCTCCCCCTAGGGCCATTTTCAGTATATCAGTCTTTTCTCTGTTGTTGTTTGAGTATATTTTTGATAAATATTTTCAAGAAAGAGTGAAATCACTTTGTTCTTGTGCCCAAAACTAAAACAATCCGGACGGTAAATAACGAGTTACGAATTTTGCCCTACAGCCCCCTTCAGATGATGTTTCTGATGCTGGTGCAGAGGCTGAGAAGCAGGAAGGGATTGGAAGTGGTGGCAATGAAAGAGGCCACCAAAAGGAAGGGGGGGAGGAGGGAAAGTAAGGTGGTGTGAATCGGTGGTAATCCCCGGTGCGGAGGGCCTGGGAAGAAGTGGAGAGATGAGTCAAGGGTTGGAAACTTTATGTGGCCTAAGGAGTAGACGGTGAAGGTGAATGGGTTGTGTAAAGTGTAAAGCGAGAATGGTTTAGGATGTTTTGTTTATAAATTTATAGGGATGTCTGTGTTCCATCAGGAAACACAATTTTAGGGAGGGAAGAGTTTTGGAAAGTGGCAGGGTATGGGTGGTGACTCTGCCATCTCTACGTTTGAAAGTTGGTGTTGGGTATCATGACATCAAGGAGGTGAGCCCGTTTGTTTTTAAAAGTGAGGGGTTGTGGTGAGAGGAGGGTTGTTGCGGGTAGATGGGAGGTGGATGGGAATGAGGGTGGCCTTTTGTAAATGTTTATGTGCCTGCAGAAAACGATGTAAAAGTGAAGATGGATTTTTGTGTATGATGATCTGTCTTTTTTTTCTTTAAGAGACTTGCCAGCTGTAGCAATTGTCAGTGGGACTGGAAATGGCATTATTAGGAGGGCAGACGTCGAAGACCAAAAAGGGCGGGGGTATGTGTCTGGGGGCCTTACATGGTCCTCTTGAGAGATATCGGTTAAGGATACATTTGTCGGGGTCGGTGGAGGTCGAGCACTCGTTCAAGAGGTGGGGTTATGCGGCTCATTTGAGGATAGACCTGAATCTCTTCATAAGTACATAAGAACATAAGAAAGGAGGACATGCAGCAGGCCTGTTGGCCCATTACTAGGCTGGTCCTTTAAAATTCATCACCACTAACAAATTGGACCAACCCATTTTCAATGCCACCCAAGAACAAGCTTCGATGTGCAAGTCCCTATCAAATCCAACACCTCCCACTCATGTACTTATCCCACCTAAATTTGAAACTACCCAAGTCTTAGCCTCAATACCCAACTAGTAGACTGTTCCAACTCATTTACTACCCTATTCCAAACCAATACTTTCCTAGGTCCTTTCTAAATCTAAACTTATCTAATTTAAATCCATTACTGCGGTGTTCTCTCTTGGAGAGATATCCTCAGACCTTGTTAATAATCCCACTTATTAATACCTATATTCCAATTATACACCTCGATCAGGTCTCCCCTCATTCTTCGTCTAACAAGTGAAGTAACTTACGATTTCTTCAATCTTTCTTCATAAGGAGATTTTCTAATGGTATGTATCAATTTAGTCATCCTACGCTGAATGTTTTACTAACGGATTTTATGTCCATTCTGTATTTTTGAAGACCTGAATTGAGTTGCATAATCTAGGTTGAGGCACTCTTACTAATGATGTATAAAGCTGCAGTATTGACCTCACTGGACTTCTGTTGGCTTACAATTTTCTTGATATAAATCCCAGTAATCTATTTGCCTTATTACGTAATACGCCTTAGGCATTGCTGTCTTGGTTTAAGGTTGATGCTTACCATAATCCCAAAGTCCTTTTTGCAATCTGATATGGGCTATTTTCTACATTTTTTAACTTTAAGTGTTAGGGTTAATGGTTCACTCCCGAGCTTCAGAAAGAACCTTGCATTTATCTACATTGAACTCATCTCGCCACGTTTCTGACAAGAGTAGAGTTTGTCTAAATCTCCTGAAGTTCCCTAACATCTACGTTTGAATCATTATCCTACCTATCTAGTGTCATCGGCGTATTTGTCATATCACTAGCAATTCCTTCATCAAGATCATTGATATATATATAAAAAAAACGGGCCCAAGGACTGTTCATGTGGAACGCCCTTGTTACTGATCCCCAATCGGATTTAAAACCCATTTATGGGACACTTCTCTTTCCTGTCCTGTGTGAGGGCCATGACTCGTTCCACGAGAGCACCCTTTCCCCAATGCCATGAGCTGCTTACTTTCTTCAACAGTCTTTGGTGCGGAACTCTATCCAATTGCCTTACTTAAATCTAAGTACAATAATATCAAATTCTTTATCGTGGTCACGACTTCAAAAGCTTTACTGAAGAAAGTAAAAATTAGTATACAAGTCGGCCTCTTGTGTATCATGCTGAGTATCATTAATCAAGCTAATGCTTATCGAGATGGTTCTTATAACTCAGCTATCAATTGGATCAGCAACTTGCCTACAATTGAGGTCAGGCTAGTGGGCCGGTATTTGACGGTACGATTGTACCCTGTTTTTTTAAAAATAGGAATTTACATTAGCCATCTTCCACATATCCAGACACTACACCTGTTTGAAGAGAAATTAAAAATATTAGTTAATGGTTCACAGACTTCCATTTGCATTCCATAAGAATGAACCCTTGACAAAAACATCATCAGGACCGGTGGACTTATTTGTGCTTCAGTCCGGTATATCTGACTTCTCATCCTTTTCCAATAGTGACTGTGATTGTTACATATTATCTTCTTCTGATCCACTAGAAAAAATTAATTACCGGAATATTATTAGTGTCTTCTGTGTAAAATACGAGAGAAAATTTTATTTAAACATCGAGCAAATTTCATTCTCCTTATGTCAGTAAGTTGCCCATAGTTTTTTTTAAGGGGACCTATCTTATCTTGACTTTTTGTTCTATATACCTGAAAAAAAACTTTTTGGGGGTTAGTTTTAGAATCACCTAGCAACTTTTATATTCATGTCCCTTTTAGCTTTCTTATCCACTTATTAATGTCCTCTTAATGTCATATATGTTTCATAAGATGACCCTCGCCTCTTTTGATACGCCTATAAATTCCTTTCTTATGCACTAAGTAGATATTTCAGATATATTCATCCATTTTGGGTCATTTCTATTTGATATAATTTCCTTATATTAAAACAGGTTATACGTTCTTTGAAGCAGCATGTTTTTGTTCAGAAACTGTTCTTTTTCTGGTTCGTCGGTTCCGGTGTTCATTTCTGTTGCTTCAGTATATTGATAGCTATCTTCGTTACCCTCAGATAAAACAGATGATAAAGTGTTCTATAAGCCCATCGTAATATGCTAAGCGAAAATATGGGACTCTTTATGAGTTATCCCTACTATAATTACTTACATTCAATTCTAAATGTAATTGATTTTGTGTTCGATAGAACCCGTGTTCCTCTGAAAATTCTAAAAGTTATTACACCAAGGGATTCAGTGTTGCCAGAACGTAAGTATAGTGGTTATTTCCCCTTGTAGGTTCTGTCATCATACTTTGCTAAAAATTCTATCCTGAAATACTTCTAAAGAAATCGTTTGATTCGAAATTCCCAGTTAAAGATATTCCAATCAATATGTACTAAAGTTAAATCTCCTAGAATTACTAAAATTATCGTGCCTTGTGGACCCTAACAATTTCCTCCATTGTTGTCTCCTTGGTCCCTATCTAAAATTTGGGGGACGGTATTTTCACAACCTAAAATTAATTTTTCCTGCCCCTCTGAAAATTCTATCCAAAACAGACCTCTGTATGTGTTACTTCAGACTTAATACCTGTTGTATGCAAAACAGTTCAAGCGATTCGACATACAATGCCACCCCACCCCTTCCCGATACTTCTATCTACTTGGAACACCCCCCCCCCCCCCCCCCCCCCCCCCCCCCCCCCCCCCCCCCCAACCCCCCCCCCCCCCCCCCCCCCCACCCCCCCCAAAATTTAAAACCCTGAATGTGACATTCTGCCAGGCAGTCACGACATTTTTGAATTATAAACCAGTCCTCAGTAATGGCAATTACATCTATGTTACCTGCACTAGCAACTTGTCTCAACTTAGTCCAATCTTATTCCTAGCATGCGACTATTGTGTAATAAATTTTTTAAAAGACCCTTCCACTCTTTTACCTCTTCCTGCTCATTTCTGTTATTCCACTAAAATTATTACTTGTCATTGTCATATTAGTGCCACTGGCTTTCCATATCCTCCTCATTTTGCTATTACTAGTTCTCCTAGTACTTTTCATGTTACTTACCCTGCGATCTTCAACAGTTTTCCGCCAAAACCCTTACCACTAACTATTCTAGTTAATGACTAAACGCTCCCTCCACTGCGTTGGCCAGTGCTCCCACCACAACCTAGATTTGTCGTACACCATCCCTGGCATACATGTCTTGTCTGCCATAGAAGATTCATAGGTACCAGTTGTCAATGAATGTTACCGCATTTTCCTTACTGTTTACTTGTCCTGCCAGCAATTGACACCAATTGAGCTGGACAACCATTCATTTCCAACTCCTCTCTTGCAAAATGCACATATGAAAGGTTTCCCACCCTTCCTCCTAATTATCTCTATTGCGGACTATACCTGCTAATCAGGTCCTCAATCCTACGTCTGCAACATCGTTTGCCTCCAGCACTGAGGACAGATAATAGGATTGCTCACCATACCTCTATGATGTCATCCCACGACGGCTAACAATATCCTTATTCCCAGCCCAGGAAAACAACTCTCTGACTTTCATACTCCTATCACTTTCAAAGCAGATATGCCCTATCCTTGTAACCTAACTTGGATATCCCCAACAACATCATTGTTTTTACCTTCCTAGGGTCGGCCGTCGTGATGCCTCCGGTAGTCGACTCACATTCGCCAGGTAGCATTACACCACTTTGTAGAATTGGTCATGACGTTCTCGATGCGTCTTCGTTGGGTTTCTTAGGGATGTCTTACTCACGTTCTGCCAATTGCTTCTTTGGTGCTCGTTGTGATTCCCAGCAGAACAATCTCCATTTCGTCAGGTAGCACCCGAGAATGAGTTGGATGTTTCAATGGTAGTCCTTCTGGTTTTCTCGTGTTTCCGCCTCTCAACGTTTTTCTTGATCTTCAGCTTGGTTCCATGTTGCCCGGCCACTGACAAGCTTCCCCTCCTTAAACCTGGGACTCACAACAGATTGGAATTACTACGAAATCCTCTTGTTCGACTCGTTAATCGCAGTGTCTCCATCTTAGCAACTTCTGATGCTCTCTTCTAGCTGCTGGTAAGTTGCTCAAGAGAGGGCAATCCTGGTACAAGATTCACAGAGAAGCACACAAACAGCTTCACGAGCTAAGTATTGTCACCAAGGGGTGTTGTTAAATTTTCCAAAATGATTAGTAGTTGCTTATTCAGATCATGAGAGTAGTCGCAGAGGTGGGGTGGTGTCTTCTGTGGGTATACTTTGGGGTAAAATGAATGTTAAATCACAAGCGTGTTAGGTGATGGAGGGGAGGTAGGAGGGTGTTATGCAGGGTCTGCATGAATCGTAATGTTCATATAGCGAAGTGTACTGCTAATAATAGTATCAATGTTTATACAATTTGTAATGAATAGTTTTATAATTCATAATGTGCATTTGGGGGCACTGTAAAGTACTTAATGTAATTATAAAGAAAATCCTGCTAGGGATTTATTTTCAAGGGAGGTTTTTGTACGCAGAGTAAGTGTGGCTGGGTAATCACTGGATGGTCAGCATGGTGTTGAGGCTGGAAGTCGGAGATGCTGTGTGTTCTAAGCTAAGTTGTAGTTGTGTATACTTTTGTTTAGCCCAACCAAGCCTAGCTCTTCTATGGCTTGTCCTGTATGCCCACTAGGCCTGTCATGGTCAGTGTGCTGTGAGATGAGTGAGGAAATAAGAAATGGGGTTTGTAGTGGAGTAGTGACTGCCTGGCGTGACTAGGCCTAGGGGGTTATGGTGGCTGGACCTCCAGCAAAGCTGTTTCTTGTGTACCCTAATGTGGGCATTTGGATTATGGTGTTTTAGAGTGTTTATGTAATGTTATGTTGAATAAATAGATATTATTTTCTGACAGGATTTTTGTCCTAACCCTCTGTTAACCCAACCCATTGAAGTAACTAATACTGTCTTAGCGCTTTGTTTTGATGGGATAGCCTGGGTGGCCGTTTATGCTTGTGATGTGTGTAACTTTTACCTTTGCCCTGAGCAAGGCTCCAGGACAGTGCCCACATGTTAGCAAGAAAAGGTGGTCATACCTGGGGGCTAGAAGCCCTTGCCTAAGGGCAATGTAAAGTTACACACATCTCAAGCATAACAGGCCACCCACGGCTATCCCTGTCAAAACAGAAGCGCCTAAACCCAGTCTTTGTTACTCAATGGGTTGGTTTAACAGAGGGTTAGGCAAAAATCCTAGTTAGGAAATATATCTATTTATTCAACATACCATTATATACACACTTCGAGAAACACCTTAAATCCAAATTGCCCAAATTGAGGGTACACAGAAACAGCTGACTGGAGGTCCAGACCACCATAAACCACTAGGCCTAATCAGTGCAAGCTGTCACTACTCCACTACAAAACCCCATTTTTTTTCCTACACCTATCCCACAGCACCCTGGACAATGTAAGAGCCTAGGTGGGCATACAGGTAAGCATAAATCCAATAAAAATTCCCCCAAAAAACATAATTCAAAATATCTTAATACAGAATCTTCTTAAACACGCTACATACATACCACACCTGCAAGGACACATGGCCACACCCTGCAAGACAAATAGCCACACCCTGCAAGACCACATAGCCACACCCTGCAAGACACATTAGCCACACCCTGCAAGACACATAGCCACACCCTGCAAGACACATAGACACCCTGCAAGAACATAACCACATCCTGCAAGACCACAAGCCACAACACATGCAAGACACATAGAACCCCCCTGGCTAAGACACTATAGCTCACATCCCTGCAAGACACATAGCAACACCCCTGCAAGAAACATAGCCACACCCCTGAGACACATAGCCACACCCTGCAAGGACAACTAGCCACACCCTGCAAGGACACATAGCCACACCATGCAAAAGACACATAGCCTCACCCCTGCCAGACACATAGCCACACCCTGCAAGACACATAGCCACACCCCTGCAAGGACACAGCCTCACCCTGCAAGGACAACATAGACACACCCTGGCAAGACACATAGCCCACACCTGCAAGACACATAGCCACACCCTGCAAGACACATAAGCCACTCCCTGCAAGACACATAGCCACACACTGCAAGACAACATAAGCCACACCCCTGCAAGACACATAGCCACACCGCTGCAAGCACACTTAGCCGCACCACTGCAAGACTCACAGCCACCCCCGTGCAAAGACACATAGCCACACCCCTGCAAGACACATAGCCACACCCTGCAAGACACATAGCCCACACCCTGCAAGGACACATAGCCAACCCTCTGCAAGACACATAGCCACATACCCTGCTAGACACATAGCCAACACCCTGCAAGACACATAGCACACCCTGAAGACACATAGCCACACCCTGCAAGACCACACCACATAGCCACACCCTGCAAGACACTTAATGCCACACCCATGCAGACACATAGCCACACCCTGCAAGGGACACATAGCCACACCTGCAAGCACATAGCAACACCCCTGCAAGACACATAGCAACACTCCTGCAAGACACATAGCCACACCCTGCAAGACACATAGCCACACCCTGCTAGGACACATATAGCCACACCCTGCAAGACACATAGCACACCCTGCAAGACACATAGCCACATCCTGCAAGACACATAGCACACTCTGCTAGACACATAGCCACAACCCGCAAGACACATAGCCACACACCCTGCAAGGGAACATTGCTCACCCCTGCAAGGACACATAGCCACACCTGCAAGACACATTAGCCACACCCTGCAAAAAACATAGCCACACCCTTGCAAGACACTTTGCCACACCCTGCAAGACACATAGAACACTGCATAGACTCATAGCCACACCTGCAAGAACATGCCCACAACCGGCAAGACACTTAGCCAACACCCTGAAAGACAAATAGCCACACATGCTAAGACACATAGCCATCACCTGAAGAACACAAGGCCACAACTGCAAGACACATAGCCACACCCTGCAAGACAAATAGCCACACCCTGCCAAGTCACTAGCCACACCGGCAAGGACACGTAGCCACCTGCAAGACACATAGGTCCCATCCTGCAAGACCACCATATGCCACAACCCCTGCAAGGACACATAGCAACACCTGCATAAGGGGGGGGGGTGGGGGGGGGGGGGGGGGGGGGGGGGGGGGGGGGGGGGGTGGGGGGGGAGGGGGGGAAAATAGCCACACCCTGCAAGACACATAGCCACAACCCTGCAAGACACATAGCACCACCCCTGCAAGACACATAGCCACACCCTGCAAGACACATAGCCAACACCCTGCAAGACACATAGCCACACCATGCAAAGACACATAGCCACACACCCTGCAAGAACATAAGCCACACCTGCTAGACAATAGCCACCTCCCTGCAAGGACACATAGCCACTCCTACAAGGACCACATAGCACACCCTGCAAGACACATAGCCACACGTTGCAAGACACATAACTATAGCCACACCCTGCAAGACAATAAGCAACACCCTGCAAGACCAATAGCCACACCCCTTGCAAGGACATCATAGCCACACCCTGCAAGAACACATTAGCCACATCCTGCCAAGGAAACATAGCCACACCCCTGCAAGACACATAGCCACACCTGCCACATGTCACATAGGCCCACACCCTGCAAGACAATAGCCACTCCCTGCAAGCACATAGCCACACCCTGCAAGACACATAGCCAACACCTGCAAAACACATAGCCACACCATGCTAGACACCCAAACATAGCACACCCTGCAGACACATAGCCAATCCATGCAGACACATAGCCACACCCTGCAAGACACATCAGCAACACGCTGCAAGACCTCATAGCAACACCCCTGCAAGACACATAGGCCACACCCTGCAAGACACATGCCAACCCCTGCAAGACACATTGCCACACCCTGCACTAGACAACATCGCACACCATGCAAGGACACCTTAGCCACAACCCTGACAAGAACATACGCCGCAACCTGCAAGACAACATAGCACACCTGCAAGGACACATAGCCACACCCCTGCCAAGACACATAGCCCCACCCCTGCAAGACACATAGCCACACCCCTTGCAAGACACATAGCCAACCCGGCAAGACACATAGCCACACCCTGCAAGAAACATAGCCCACCACCCCCTGCAAGACACATAGCAAACACTCCTGCAGACACATGGACACCCCTGCAAGACACATAGCCACACCCCTGCAAGACACATAGACACACCTGCAAGGTCACATAGCCACACCCTGCAGACACATAGCCACAATCCCTGCAAGCCACATAGCCACTATCCTGGACAAGACACATAGCCACACCTGCAAGGACATCATAGCCACACCCGGCAAGAAACATAGCCACACCATGCAAGACAACATAGCCACACCCTGCAAGACACATAGGCACACCCTGCAAAAAACATAGCCCACACCGCATGACACTTTGCCACACCTGCACAGGACCACATAGCCACACCCTGCAAGAACATAGCCAACACCTGCAAGACACATAGCCACACCCTGCATGGACACTCATAGCACAAACTGCAAGTCACATTAGCCACACCCTGCAGACACATAAGCCACACCCTGCAAGACACATAGCCACACTGCAAGGACATAGCCTCTCCCTGCAAGACACATAGCCATCTCCCTGCAAGACACATAGCCACACCCTGCCCCCCACAAGGAAACGTTAGCCACACCCTGCAAGGACACATAGTCTCCCTCTGCAAGACACATAGCACACCCTGAAAGACACTTAGCCACAACTGCTTAACTCATAGCACACCCTGCAAGACACATAGCCACACCCTGCAAGATCACATAGCCAAACACTCTGCCAAGGACTCATAGCCAAACCTGCAAGGACACATAGCCCCACCCTGCAAGGACCACATAGCACACCCTGCAAGACACTTAGGCCACACCCATGCAAGACACTAGCCACACCCTGCAAGACACATAGCAAAACCCTGCAAGACATCCTTTGAAACACTCCTGCAAGTACACATAGCCACACACTGCAGAACACATAGCCACACCCTGCAAGACCACTAGCCACACCCTGCCAAGCACTTTAGCCAAAACCTTGCAAGACAACATAGCACACCCTACAAGACACATAGGCCACACCCTGCAGGACACATGCACACACCTTGCAAGACACATAGCAACACCCTGACAAGAACATAGCAACACCTGCAAGACACATAGCCACAACCCCTGCAAGACCATAGCCACACCCGGCAAGACACATAGCCACACCCTGCAAGGACACATAGCACACCCTTGCAAGACACATAGCACACCCTGCCAAAACGCATAGCCACACCCCTGCAAGGACAATTAAGACCACACACTGCAGACACATAGACACCCCTGCAAGACACTAGCACAAAATCCCTGCTGACACATAGCCACACCCTGCGAGACACATAGCCACACCCTGCAAGACACATCAGCCAAACCCCTGCAAGACACATAGCCACACCTGCAAGACTCATGGCACTCCATGCAAGAAAAAATAGCCAACACCCTGCAAGAACATAGCCACACCCTGCAAGACACATAGCACACCCTGCCAGGGACACATAAGCCACACCCTGCAAGACACATAGCCACACTGCAAGACACATAGCCACACCCTGCAAGACACGTATGCAACACCCCTGCAAGACACCTAGCCACACCCTGCCAAGACACATAGCCACCATCCCTGCAAGACACATAGCCTCACTCTGCAAGACACATGGCCACACCTTGCAAGACACATAGCACACCCTGCAGGACACATAGCCACACCCTGCAAGACACATAGCCACACCCTGCAAGCTCAAATAGCCACACCTGCAAGACACATACGCCACACCCTGCAAGACACATTTCACACCCCTGCAAGATACATAGGCACACCCTGATGAAAGACACATAAAGCACATCCTGCAAGACTCATAGCCAACCCAGCAAGACAAATAGCCAACATCCCTCAGACACATAGCACATCCCTGCAAGACACATAGCCACCCCTGCAGACACATAGCCACATCCCTGCAAGACACATAGCCACATATCCTGAAGACACATAGCCACCATCCCTGCATGACACATAGGCCACACCCTGCAAGACACATAGCCACATCCTGCAAGACCCTAGCCCACATCCTAGCAAGTCACTAGCCACACCTGCAAGACTCATAGTCCACATCCTGCAAGACACATAGCCACATTCAACTGCAAGACACATATCCACACCTGCAAGACACATAGCCACACCTGCAAGACACAGCCACCCTGCAATGACACATAGCCACACCCTGAAAGACACATAGCCACACCTCCTGCAAGGACACATAGCCACACCTGCAAGACACATAAGCCACACCTGCAGACACTAGCACACCCTGCAAGACAATAGCCCTCCCTGCAAAGACACATTGCCACACCCTGCAAGGGACACATAGCACACCCTGCAAGACACATTGCCACACCTGCAACACACGTAGCCACACCTGCAAGACACCTAGTCACATCTTGCAAGACACATAGCTAACCCTGTCAAGACACATAGCCCACCTGCAAGACACATAGCCACACCCTGCAAGAACACTAGCCACACCTTGCAAGACACATAGCCCACCACCCTGCAAGACACATAGCACACCCTGCAACGACACATAGACACACCCTGCAAGAAAACAATAGCCACACTGCAAGAACATAGCCACACCCCTGCAAGACACATCGCCACACCTGCAAGACAAATAGCACACCCTGCAAGTACACATAGCCAACCTACAAGACACATAGCCACACCCTGAGGCACATAGCCACACCTTGCAAAGACACATAAGCCAAACCGCAAGACACATAGCATACAACTGCAAGGGTCACATGCCACTCCCCTCTTGCAAGGACACATAGCCACACTCTGCACAGACACTAGCAACAACTGTAAGGACACATAGCACTCCCTTGCAAGGACAACATATGCAACACCCTGCATAACATAGCCACACCACTGCATGACACATAGCACAACTGCAAGTCACATAGCCAAACCCTGCAAGACACATAGCCACACCCCTGCAAGAACACATAGCCACACCCTGCAAGGACACATAGCCACACCCTGCCTAGACACATAGGCCACACCCCTGCAAGAACATAGCCACACCTGCAAGACATATGGCCACAACCCTGCAAGGAACATAGACACTCCCTGCAAGACACAATAGCCAACCCTGCAAGACACATAGCCACACCCAGACAAGACAACTTAGCCAACCCTGCAAGACACATAGCAACACCCTGCAAGACACTAGCCACACCTGCAAGACACGTAGCCACACACCTGCAAGGGATCATAGACCACACCCTGCAAGACACATAAACCACATCCCTGCAAGACAAATAGCCACACCCTGCAAGACACATGGCCACACCTTGCAAGATCATAGCCACACCCTGCAAGACACATAGCCACACCCTGCAAGGACACTAGCCACACCCTGCAAGGACACATAGCCAACACCCTGCAAGACACATTGCCACACCCTGCAAGACACATACCACACCCTGCATGACCACCTAGCCACACCCCTGCAAGATACATAGCCACACCCTGAAAAGGAAAATAGCAAATCCCTGCAAGACACATAGCAACACCCTGCAAGACACATCAGCCACATCCTGCAAGAACAATAGCCCCCCACATTCCCTGCAAGGACACATAGCCACACCCTGCAAGAACATAGCCACACCCTGAAGAAACATAGCCACATCCCTGCAAGACACATACGCCACAATCCTGCAAGACCACATGGCAAACCCTGCAAGACACATAGGCACATCCCTGCCAAGACACCTAGCCCACATCCCTGCAAGGACACTTAGCCCAACCTGCAAGCACATAGCCACCTTCCTGCAAGACACATAGCCACATCCTGCAAGACACATAGACACACCCTGCAAGACACATAGCCAACCCTGACAAGCACAGCCACACCCTGCAAAGACACATAGCACACTGCAAGACAACATAGCCACAACCTGGCAAAGGACACATAGTACACCCTGCAAGACACAAGCCACACCCTGCAGGACACTAGCCACACCCTGCTGACAACATAGCCACACCTGCAAGACACATTAGCCACACCCCTGCAGACACCATCATAGCCCCACCCTGCAGACAATAGCCACATCCCGCAAGAACACATATGCCACACCCTGCAAGACACATAGCCAACCCCTGAGACCACAGCCAAACCCTGCAAGACACTTAGCCACACCCTGCAAGACACATTAGCCAACCCGCAAGACACCATAGCCACCACCCCTGCAAGACAGATAGCCACACCCTGCAAGACACTTCGGCCACACAACTGCACGCACACCATATCCACACACCTGCAAGGAAACAAAGCCACACCCTGCATAACGTCGCTAGTCGCTCGCTTCAAGCCACATCCCTGCAAGACACATAGCCACATCTGCAAGACACATTGCCACACCCTGCAAGACACAATATACTATAGTCTGTACCACACCCTGCAATAAAGAACAGGACACTCACCAGTACCCCCCCTCTTCCCCCCCCCCCCCCCCCCCGTTAAAAAATAGATTACATAGCATAATAAGAACCTTCACAGTCATCATGCAACAAGACGCTCACAGTCACATAAAGTAACAGACTTCTTAACCTTGCTCTAATATAAACACTACAACTCACTATACAGTTTCTCAACCATTCATTTGCATAACACATGTCATTTAAAAATTCCTGACACCATAGCGACTCACTTGACCCACACAATGCATTACACATCTTGTCCTCGAATGCACCAAATCACGCGCGCCTTCCTCAAGAAGCCTAGCTTCGTCAAGTTCCCCGAATCTGTAAGGCCCATAAGTTTTCCACTCGAATGTACGATATCCATCTGAAAATTTGAAAATACCATCTGTCCAGTGATATCCTTATTATCCTTTGTGTCCCATAAAATATCGCTGCCAGGGTCCTACTTCGCTCCCCACCGCGATCTCCGTAAAACCCATCGAAGTATTACACGAAGTCGGCTACAAGAGAACCCATCGCATTTTGTACCAGCACCCCCAACCCCCCCACATCCAAGTTAATGACGTTATTGTAGAACACAAATGCCACCCCCAAACCAGCCATACGTTTTAAACCATGCTAAACACTCTCTACATAAACATAAGAAACATAAGAAAGGAGGAACATACAGGAGGCCTGTTGGCCCATACTAGGCAGGTCCTTTTACATTCATCCACTAAAAAACATTTGCCCAACCCAATTTGCAATGCTACCCAAGAAATAAGCTCTGATGTGAAAGTCCCCCACTCAAAATCCAACCCTCCCACTCTTGTAACTAATACAACCTAAATTTGAATCTACCCAAAGTCCTAGCTCAATAAACCCAAATATGTAGACTGTTACACTCATCAACTACCCTATTTCCAAATCCAATACTTTCCTTTGTCCTTTTAAATCTAAACTTATCTATTTAATCCTTTTACGGCGGGTTTCTCTCTTTGAAAAGACTCCCAAGACCTTATTAATATTCCCTTTTTTAATACCTTATCTTCCATTTATTACACTTCGATCAGGTTCTCCCTCATTCTTCGTCTAACAAGCTGAATGTAACTTAAAGTGTCTTCCAATCTTTCTTCAATAAGGAAAGTTGGGGTTCACTTGTCTAGGTGTGGGGTAGGTGGGAGCCACTGGCCAACGCAGTGGAGGGAGCTGTTAGGTCTTAAACTTGGATAGTTAGTGGTATGGGTTTTGGCAGGGGAAACTGTGAAGTCGCAGGGTAGTTACATGAGTACTAGGAAAACTTAGTATTAGGCAAAATGGAAGGATATTGGAAAGCCAGTGGCAACTAATTGGACAATGACAGTAATAGGTTTAGTGAATAACGAAAGGAGCGGAAGGGTTAAAGAGAGAGGAGGGTCGATTACCTAATAATTTATTACACAAATAGTCGCAGTGCTTGGAATAAGAATGGTGAGTTGAGACTAGTTGCTAGTGAGGTAACATAGAAGGTATTTGCCATTATGAGACGTGGTTTAATTCAAAAAGTCCGGGACATGCTGCAGAATGTCACATTCAGGGTTTTAAATTGTTCCAAGTAGATAGAAGTCGGGAAGGGGGGTGGGGTGGCATTGTATGTCCGAGATCGCTTGAACTGTTGCATAAAAACGGGTATTAAGTCTGAAGTTACACATACAGAGTCTGTTTGGATAGAATTTTCAGAGGGGCATGAAAAATTAATTTTAGGTGTGATATACTGTCCCCAAATTTAGATAGGGACCAGGGGAGACTACTATGGGAGGAAATTGTTAGGGCCACAAGGCACGATAATGTAGTAATTCTAGGAGACTTTAACTTTAGTCATATTGATGGAATTTCTTGACTGGGAATTTAGAATCATACGATTTCTTAGAAGTAGTTCAGGATTGTTTTTTTGAAGCAGTTTGTGACAGAACCTACAAGGGGTAATAACCTGCTTGACTTAGTTCTGGTAAACAATGAATCCCTTGTTAAAATTTAGAAGTTTCAGAGGAACTGGTGCTAGCGACCACAAATCAATTACATTTAGAATTGAATGGAAGTATGATAGTAGGGATAACTCAGTAACAGTCCCAGATTTTCGCTTAGCAGATTACGATGGGCTTAGAGAACACTTATCATCTGTTGACTGGGGTAACGAAGAGAGCTATCAATATGACAGTTTTCTGAACACAATACATGCTGCTCAAAGAACGTTTATCCCTTATAAGGAAATTAGATCAAATAGAAATGACCCAAAATGGATGAATAATAGGCTGAAATATCTACTAGGGGCATAAGAAAGGAATTTATAGGCGTATCAAAAGAGGCGGGGTCATCTTATGAATCAGTATATTAGACATTAAGAGGGGACATTAAAAAGGGGATAAGAAAAGCTAAAAGGGACTATGAAATTAAAGTTGCTAGGGATTCTAAAACTAACCCAAAAAGTTTTTTCCAGGTTTATAGAACAAAAGTCAGAGATAAGATAGGTCCCCTTAAAAATAACTATGGGCATCTTACTGACAAAGAGAATGAAATGTGCTCGATTTTAAATAATTATTTTCTCTCGGTTTTTACACAGGAAGACACTAATAATATTCCGGTAATTAATTTTTATAGTGGATCAGAAGAAGATAAATTATGTAACATCACAGTGGTGACCTGTACTTTGAGTGCTGACCTGTACTTTGTGAAGAAGTGTCTTGTTTGCTCCCGTGGACTGAACCAAGATGCCCTCCATCGAGCAACTTTACCAGCAACTTAAGGAAGAATTGAGGGCAGCGAAGATGGAGATACGGCGACTGACCGAAGAAAACAAGAGGATTCGTAGTAGTCCTCCTGTTTCGAGTCCTCAGGTCAAGAAGGGATCGTGGTCAGTGGCTGGACAGCAGGGGACGACGAAGTTGACGATCAAGAAGACGAATGGAAAGCCAGAAACGATGAAGAAGAAAGAGACTGCTGTGGAAACTCCCGTGGAAACCTCCAACGCATTCTCGGTGCTACCCGACGAATGTGAGTCTACTACTGGGATCGTCACGACGAACGACAACAAGGAAGGTAAGAATATTGTTGTTGTTGGGGGTAGCCAGGTTAGATACATGGATAGGGCATTCTGCTTGAAGGACAGGAGCAGGAGACAAAGGGTATGCTTTCCTGGGGCTGGGATGGAGGACATTGTTAGCTGGCTTGACAACATCATGAACGGTAATGGGATCAATCCTATTATTTGCCTCAGTGCTGGAGGCAATGATGTTGGCAAGCGTAGAAGTGAGGATTTAGTTAGAAAGTTCAGGACAGCTATAGACTGATTAGG
>NC_069489.1:5438179-5488282 GCF_026875155.1 Cherax quadricarinatus | reverse complement strand
AGAGGATTTACCTAGGGTTAGTGAGTTTTTGGGAGATTTTGGCATGGCAACAGGGATGACGCTTAATAGAGACAAGTCGATGTTATTGAGGGTGGGGGATGGTGTGGGTGGGGTATATGAACAGGGTGAAGGTTGGTCAATGGTAAGTATACTTAAGGTATGTGGGGTTGTTCACATGGAAAATATCCTGGAGGCACGGAAGGTGAATTCGAAAGAAGCTGTAGATAGGGTTTTGGGTAGATTAGCAGGTTTGCGTACAGGAGGTTTGATGCTGCACCAGCATGCTATTGTGGTGAATGTGAAACTGTATAGTAAGCTATGGCATGTGGCAGGTATATATCCCTTGGAAACATGTGATGAGAAGCGTCTGTTTAAGCGTGTGTATCACTATATTTAGGGTTCGGGTTGTGAATGGTTGTCGAGAGATGTTGTGTGTTTACCGGTACGCCAAGAAGGGCTGGGGTTAATGGCACTGCATCTAAGGTTGTTGGGTATGTACGTTAAACACAGTTATTTGAGGGAGGGCAGAATCACAAGTACAGGTTTGGCATGGGTGAGAAGGGACTTGGTACGTTGGGCGAGGGGTAGGGATGTTCAGGTGTGTGAGGGAATGTTGAGGTTGTTGTGTTATGCAAGGGAACCCTGTGGGGTTAAGATAGGTACACTGGCTCGGGTGGGTGATGGGGAGGTAGTTGCTAGGGTTGTGGGTTTGTATCCGATGTATACATGGAGTGATATATGGGGCACCTGCAAGGGTTGCGATTGAAGGCTGTGGTGCGGGAGGTAATGTTTAAATTTCTCCATAATATATTGCCGTCAGGGGAGGTATTAGGTAATAGGTGTGTGCAGGAGGGACGGGAATGTTGTGAGTGTGGGGGTATTGACACTGTTTTCCATGCAGTATATTTTTGTGAAAGGTTGGAACCACGATAAAGAATTTGAATTTGATATTATTTACTTAGATTTTAGAAAGGCTTTTGATAGAGTTCCGCACCATAGACTGTTAAAGAAAGTGGCAGCTCATGGCATTGGGGGAAAAGTGCTCTCGTGGATCGAGTCATGGCTCACTGACAGGAAGCAGAGAGTGTCCATAAATGGGGTTAAATCCGAGTGGGGATCTGTAACAAGTGGCGTTCCACGGGGATCAGTCTTGGGCTCGTTGTTGTTTATAATATATATCAATGATCTTGATGAGGGAATTACTAGTGATATGAGCAAATTCACCGATGACACAAAGATAGGTAGGATAATTGATTCAACGTAGATGTTATGGAACTTCAGGAGGATTTAAACAAACTCTATTCTTGGTCAGAAAATGGGCAGATGCAGTTCAATGTAGATAAATGCAAGGTTCTGAAGCTCGGGAGTGCCCATAACCTAGTACTTATAAGTTAAATGATGTAGAACTTAGCCATACAGATTGCGAAAAGGACTTGTGGTTATGGTGAGCAGCAACCTTAAGCCAAAGACACAATGCCTAAGCGTACGTAATAAGGCAAATAATTAATGGGATTTATATCTTAGAACAAAAGTGTAAGCAACAGAAATCCAGAGGTCATACTGCAGCTTTATTACATCAATAGAAAGGCCTCACCTAGATTATGCCAGCTCAGTTTTCTGGTCTCCATAATACAGAAGGACATAAATTCCGTAGAAAAACATTCCGCGTAGGATGACTAAATTAAATACATAGCCTTAGAAATCCTTCCTTATAGAAGAAAAAGATTGAAGACTCTTAAGTTAGATTCCCTTGTTAAAGACGAAGAATGAGGGGAGACTTGATCGAATGTACAAGTGGAAGATAGTGATTAATAAAGGGAAATTAATAAGTCTTGAGGAATGTCTCTCAAGAGAGCACCCGCAGTAATGGATTTAAATTAGATAAGTTCAGATTTAGAAAGGACCTAGGAAGTATTTTGTTTGGAATAGGTATTGATGAGTGGAACAGTCTACCTAGTTGGTTTATTGAGCAAGACTTTGGGTAGTTTCAATTTTAGGTTGGTAAGTACATGAGTGGAGGGGTTGGATTTGAGTGTAACTTGCCAAAAACCAAATATTCCAGAGCTTATTACTGTGCTTGAAAATTGGTTTTGGCAAATGTTTTTGTAGTTGGGAGAATTGTAAAGGAACCTGCCTAGTATGGGCCAACAGGCCTCCTGCAGTGTCCCTCCTTTCTATGTTCTTATGTTCTTAATGTGAGAGAGAGTTAAGCAAGGTTTTACGTATGGTGGGAGGGGTGGCCCATTTGTATTCTACAGCATTAAGCTGGAATTGGAGGATGTGGAAGGTGCCGTACAAAAGCGATGGGTAATCCTGGTAGCCGACTTCGTGTATACGTCGATGGTTTTAACGGATGCGATGGTGGGGAGCGAAATAAAGGGCCCTGGCAGCGAAATTTTATGGGACACATCGGAGAATAAGGATATCAACGGAACAGATGGTATTTCAACTTTCAGATGATACGTAGCTTTCGAGTGAGAACTTATGGGCATTACAGATTAAGGGACGTGACGAGGCGTGCTTCTTGAGAAGGCGCGGGCGCGATTGGTGCAAATGAAGGCACACGAGGTGTAATGCGAGTTGTGTGGGTTCAAGTGGAGTGGCCTTGTTCAGGAATTTTAATAGACATGTGTTATGCTAATGAGGGTTGAGAAAACTGGTAAATGAGTAGTTGTAAGCTTTATTTTCGCAAGGTATGAAGTCTGGTAACTTTATATGGACTGTGAGCCGTCTGTGTGCATGATGACGTGAAGGTTCTATTATCTAATGTATCTTTTAAACAATGTACTTGCTGTTCTTGCAGGTGTGGCTAATTGTCTTGCAGGGTGTGGCTAGTGTCTTGCCGGGTGTGGCTATGTGTCTTGCAGGGTGTTTACCTGAGTTTACCATGGCTTAGTGTTTGTCCCGGGGTGGCTATGTGTCTTGCAGGTGTGGCTATGTGTCCTTGCAGGTGTGGCTATGTCTTGCAGGGTGTGGCTATGTCTTGCAGGGTGTGGCTATGTGTATAGCAGGTGTGGCTATGTTCTTGCAGGTGTTGCTATGTGTCTGCAGGTGGTGCTATTGTCTTTGCAGGTGTAGCTATGTGTCTTCAGGGTGTGGCTATTGTCTTGCAGGGTGTGGCTATGTGTCTGCAGGGGTGTGGCTATGGTCTTGCAGGGTGTGCTATGTGTCTTGCAAGTGTGGCTATGTGTCTTGCAGGGTGTGGCTATGTGTCTTGCAGGTGTGGCTATGTGTCTTGCCGGGTGTGGCTTATGAGTATTGCAGGTGTGGCTACGTGTCCTTGCAGGGTGTGGCAATGTGTCCTTGCAGGTGTGGCTATGTGTCTGGCAGGTGTGGCTATGTGTCTTGCAGTGTGCTATGTGTCTTTCAGGGTGTGGCTAAGTTCTTGCAGGGTTTGGCTATGTGTCTTGCCGGTGTGGGCTATGTTCTTGCAGGGTGTGGCTATGTGTCTGCAGGTGTGGCTATGTCTTGCAGGGGTGTGGCTATGTTGCTTGCAGGGGTGGCTATGTGTATTGCAGGTGTGGCTATGTGTCTTGCAGGGTGGTGGCTCTGTGTCTTGCAGGTGTGGCTATGTGTCTTGCAGGGTGTAGCTATGTTCTTGCAGTGTGGCTATGTGTCTTTGCAGGTGGGCTATGTGTCTTTGCGGGTGTGGCTATGTGGTCTTGCAGTGTGTGGCATGTGTCCTTGGCAGGTTGGCTAGTTGTCTTGCAGGGTTGGCTATGTGTCTTGCAGGGTGTGGCTTATGAGGTCTTGCAGGGCTATGTGTCTTCAGGGTGTGTCTATGTGTATTGCAGGGTGTGGCTACGTGTCTTGCAGGTTGCTATGTGTCTTGCAGTGGTGGCTATTGTCTTTCAGGGTGTGGCTATTGTGTCTTGCAGGTGTGGCTATGTGTCTTCGTTTGTGGCTATGTGTCTTGCAGGTGTGGCTATGTGTCTTGCAGTGTGGCTATGTGTCTTGCAGGGTGATGGCTATGTGTCTGCAGGGGGTGGCTATGTGTCCTTGCAGGGTGGCTAATGTGTCCTTCAGGGTGTGCTATGTTCCTTGCAGGGTGTGATGAGCTATGTGTCTTGCAGGGTGTGGCTATGTGTCTGCAGGGTGTGGCTATGTGTCTTGCAGGGTAGTGCTATGTGTATTGCAAGGGTGTGGCTCTGAGTCTGCAGGGTGTGCTATGTTCTTGCAGGTGTGGCTATGTGTCTTGCAGGGTGTGGCTATGTGTCTTGCAGGTGTGGCTCTGTGTCCTTGCAGGTGTGGCTAATGAGGTCTGCAGGTGTGTCTATGTGTCCTTGCAGGGTGTGGCGATGTTCCTTGCAGGGTGTGGCTATGTGTCTTGCAGTGTGTGGCATTTCTTGAGGTGTGCTATGTCTTGCAGGTGTGGCTATGTGTATTGCAGTGTGGCGATGTGTCTTGCAGGATGTGGCTATGTGTCTTGCAGGTGTGGCTATGTGTCCTTGCAGGTGGCTATGTGCCTTGGCTGGGTGTGGCTATGTGTCTTGCAGGGTGTGGCTATTCCTGCAGGGTGCTATGTTCTTGCAGGTGTGGCTATGTGTCATGCAGGGTTGCTATGTGTCTTGCAGGGGTGTGGCTAGCTATGTTCTTGCAGGTGTGGGCTATGTGTCTTGCAGGGTTGGCTTTTTCTTCAGTTGTGTCTATGTTCTTGCAGGGGTGTGGCTATTTGTCTTGCAGGGTGTTGGCTAATGTGACTTGCAGGGTGTGCTATGTGTCGTCAGGTGTGGCTATGTGTCCTTGCAGGTGTGGCCCTATGGTCCTTGCAGGGGTGTGGCTATGTGTCTTGCAGGGTGTGCTATTGTCTTTGCAGGTGTGGCAATTGTCTTGCAGTGTGTGGCTATTGTCTTGCAGGGTGTTTCTATGTTCTTGCAGGTTGCTATGTGTCTTGCAGGTGGTGGCTATGTGTCTGCCGGTGTGGCTAGTGTCTTTGCAGGTGTGACTATTGTCTTGCAGGTGTGGCTATTGTCTTGCTGGGTGTGGCTATGTTCTTGCAGGGTGTTGGCTGTGTCTTGCCAGGTGTGGGCAGATGTGTCTTGCAGGGTGTGCTATGTGTCTTATGCGTGTGGCTGTGTGTCTTGCCAGGGTGTGGCTAATGTCTTGCAGGGTGTGCTATGTGTCTTGCAGGGTGTGCTAGTATGAAAGCGTGTATAAGAAAGATTCTGATTAAGAATGTTATTTAATGTTTTTTGGGGGGGAATTTATTGATTTTATGGCATACTGTTATGCCCACCTAGGCTCTGACATGTCAGGGTCTGTGGGATAGTGAGGAAATAAAAATGGGTTTGTAGTGGAGTAGTGACAGCCTGGCACTGATTAGGCCTATGGTTATGGTGCTGGACCTCCATCAGGTGTTTCCTTGTGTACCCTCATTTGGGCATTTGGATTAAGGTGTTTTAGAGTGTGTAATATAATGGTATGTTGAATAAATAGATATATTTTCCTAACTAGGATTTTTGCATAACCCTCTGTTAACCAAAACCCATTTAAAGTAACAAATACAGTTAGCGCTTTCAGTTTGACTGGATAGCCTCTGGGTGGCCTGTTTATGCTTTGAAGATGTGGTGTACTTTACATTTGCCCTTAACACAAGGCTCCAGCCCCCAGCATCCCACCTTTTCTGCGTAACATGTGGGCCTGTCCTGGAGCCTTGTCTAAGGGCAAAGGTAAAAGTTACACACATCTCAAGCATAAACATACCACCCAGGACTATCCCAGTCAAAAACAGAAAGCCTAATCAGCATTTGTTACTTAAAACAATGGTTGGTTAACAGAGGTTAGCAAAAATCCTAGTTTAGAAAATAATCTATTTATTCAACATAACTTATATACACACTCTAGGAAACACCTTAATCCTAAATGCCCAAATGAGGATACACAAGAAGCAGCTGGCTGGAGGTCCAGCCACCATAACCACTAGCCTAGTCAGCGCCACTGTCACTACTCCACTACAAACCCATTTCTTATTTCCTCACTCATCCCACAGCACCCTGACCATGTCCAGAGCCTAGTTGCATACAGGTCGCCATAGAATAGCTATGCTTGATGGCTAAACAAAAAGGAGTACACAACTAAAACTTATCTTAAACACACAGCATCTCCGACGCCAGCTCCACACCATGATGACCCCACGTGACTGCCCCAACCACGCTTACTCCGCGTAACCCAAACACCCTTGAAAATAATCCTCTAGCAGGATTTCTTTATAATACGTTAGATTACTTTACAGTGCCCCCCAAATGCACATTTATGAATTATAAAACTATTCATTCCAATTATAAACATTGATATCTATTATGGTACACTTCTCCACTATATGACATTAAGATGTCATGCAGAACCCTGCAAACACCCTCCAACCCCCACCTCATCCCCCTAACATGCTTGGTTTAACATTCATTAACCCCTATGGATAAACCACGAGACTCCAACACCACCTCTGCGACACTGCTCGATGATCTGAATATGCAACTCTATCATTTGGAAAAAATTGACAAACCCCCGTATAGAGAGATTCAGTCTATCAAATGAGCGCATCTCCCCACCTCATGAACGTGTGCTCGACCTCCCACGATCCCCTGTCAAATGCATCCATTAACCGGATATCTCTCAAGAGGTCATGTAAGGCCCCAGACACATACCCCGCCCCTTTTAGGTTCGACGTCCTGCCCTCCTAATAATGCAGTTCCAGTCCCCTCTGCCAATTGCTACACTGGCAAGTCTCTTAAGAAAAAAAAACAACATCACACACAAATCCGTCTTCACTTTTACATCGTTTTTCAGCAGGCAATATACACATATACAAAAGGCAACAACCCTCCATTCCCAACCACCACCATCCACAAGCACACCCTCCCTCCACCACACCCTCACTTCTTAACAAAACAACGGGCCTCACCTCCTTGATCTATGATACCCACACCAACTTCAAACATGGAGATGGCAAGTCCCCCCCCATACCCCTGCCACTTCCAAAACTCTTCCCTCCTAAATTTTTCCAGATGGAACCAACATCCACTATAAATTAAACAGAAACATCCTAAAAATCTTCACACCACCTTTCCCTCCCTCCCCCCTTCCTTGTGCCTCTTGTCATGGCCAACACTTCCAATCCATTCGGCTTCTCAGTCCGCTCACCACATCAGAACATCATCTAACGCTGCTCCTTCCCCTCGTGCTGATCTCTTCCTCCATGTCATTATCCAAGGAGGCCATACAAATGAAACCTCGACCTCCACGTTGCATTGTTCCACTAACAGAGCGACATCTCTCGCTCACACACTGACTCGTTGGCCCCACTGAACTCACTGCCCTTGCTTATGTCACTGCCATCAACGAGGTTCCATGCACTCTGCCCGTTACATCCTCCTCCTCAGGCGGAGACAAATTCCCGAAAAACTTCCACCAGCTCTTCTCTCCAAGCGCCAGTCACGTCCTCTGTACTGCACCTCTGCACTTGCCCCCATCAAAGTCGTGGGTCCAGGTGAAGTCATGGGCACGCCTCACTCAACGCTGTCTCAGCGGAGGGCTCTCCACCACGCATCACTCCACAAACGACCACGCCCTCTTGCTCGACTTGAGCCCTCAAGCATCCACATCCAACACGTGATCAGTGGACATCACCAGTCTAAGCAGGCTTCCACCTCTGCTTCACACACATTGCTGCCTATGATCATAAGCCCACACAAAGGCGTCAGGTAGTCTCTGATCGCTTACGACACTAGAACCAGTGTCTAAATCCTCTACAACCCATAGGATGGATAGATGCTGCAGCGTCATCTAAGGAAAATGTTCCATCCAAACGACCCACGTAACACACGGCTGCCCACTTGCCTTGTTTGCCAAATGTATACGGTCCCATAAACCTCAAAAACACTCCTGATATATGCCTTCATCCGCCTCGAATGGTATGTTACGGAGCTTGACCAATGTGAATTGACAGGAGACGCCAGATGTCAGACAATCTCATTCGAACAGCTGGTATGAGCATCAATAATACTCAGGTCTAGAAACCAAGTCACCAATGACTTGTAAAGAGATGTAGAAATTCAACTTCACGAAAATCCTGTATGCTCCATTCAGGGCTACACCATACACCTCCTCGTCCTGAATTCCATATGCCCTGCCTAATGATGTTTGGAAGTAACACTTGAGCAGATGTTGGCAATAATGCCCCATTGATCAGCTCAATTCTAACAGTGTTTACGCGATACCATACATTCAGCGCCATTTTGATACAAGTGGGCTCACCAAGAATGGACAGCAGAGGTGCTGAGCACTGCCACACTCCTACCACAGGTAGGCAGGCAAAATATGTGAAGAAGTAGAATTACTTAATCAATGTCTGGAAATAATTAATTCATATTACGAAAATATGAAAAAGAATTTCTAGAATAAGATCCCATCTGAGGATAAATTTAAAAAATGTTTGGCATACTTTTTGTAATCCAACAATTAAGGTGGAACAGGAGTACAAGGCTATCTGCCGCAAAACTCTGTCACAGAGGCCTATGTAACTAGTGTCAAACACCTGTTACAAACTGCAACACAACAACACCTGGAACAACAAGTGTCCCATTACCAAGTTTGCCTAACCTATTTTCCAGGGTCCATAAAAGTATGAAGAATTCATGAGTGGTTTTCCAATCCAAGTAAATTCACGACTGGACAAGATGAGATGCTAATTCAATTACCTTAAATGTCTTGTGAAGGGAAAATCCTTTGAACTGATTAAGTCATTCCGGTGGTCGAAAGCATTATTAAATAGCCTTAACGTGTCTAGAGACAATTACTTCGATGCTGACAAGGCCAGAGTTAGACCATGCATCTTAATATCAACTTGAAGCCACCCTAACATTGTTTTTCAGTCTTACAGGCATTTAGAATCACATTAGACAATAGTCTCGATTCTAGTGCTAAATAATGACCTAAAGACAATTGAATTGTTTATCAAGAGGTATTGTAACAGGGTAAGCTGTCACCACAACTATTGAACGATTAATATTATGTTCAATAAACGCTATTTCACTTTTGAAGAAAATAACAATGTTTTTACAAGCAATAGTTTCTGCATTCAAGCAATGAACCACAAGATGAAAAATGCTCAAATTATAATAAGATATACCTACACCCACAAACCACATAATGGGAAATCCCATTAGGCATTATTCAAGGCATCCAACAGATAACCAAACAGAAGCAAATTAAAAGTCCCCAGGCCTGATGAACTTTTATTCTAGGGGTCTAAAGGAGTTGTAAAATGGAACTTTGTGAAACCATTGACTATATTTTTAATATTTCTCATTCAACAACAGGTGTAGTTGGTGATAATGGAAGATGGCTAATGTAATTCCTATGTTTAAAGCAGGGAACAAGTCGTTTACCGACAAATTTACCGCCCAATAAGCTGACCTCAATTGTAGCAAATTACAGAGTCAATTATAGCGATATATAAGATGCCATCTGGATAACATAGCTTGATTAAAGATAACACCAGCAAAGGATTTCACAAGAGGCCGTCTTGTCTAACTAATTTATTGACGTTCTTCCAATAAAGCTTTTGAGGCCATTGATCATGAATAAAGAATTCGCTATTGTTTTACTAGATTTAGTAAGGCTTTGATTCAGTACCCCCAGAGACTGTTAAAAAGAGTGGCAGCTCATGGTATTTGGAAAAGTGCTGTCATGGATAGAGACCTGGCTCTCTAAAAGGAAGCAAGAGTGCTTAAATGGGATTTAAATCCGAGTGGGGATCTGTATCAAGTGGCGTACCACAAGGGTCAGTTTTTAGGCCGTTGTTGTTCATAATATATATCAAAGACCTTGAATGAGGAATTACTAGTCTATGAGCAATTTCGCCGATGACGCAAAGATAGGTAGGAACAATGATTCAAACGTAAGATGTTAGGGAATCTTCAAAAGGATTTAGACAAACTCAATTCTGAGGTCAGAAAAGTGGCAGATGCAGATTAATGTAATAAATGCAATGTTTCTGAACTCGGGAGTGTCCATAACCTAGCACTTATAATAAAATGATGTCGAACTTACCAGCAGATTGCAAAAGGGACTTGGGGTTAAGGTGAGGCAGCAACCTTAAACCAAGACAGCAATGCCTAAGCGTACGTAATAAGCAAATAGAATTATAGGGATTTATATCAAGAAGTGTAAGCAACAAGAAGTCCCAGAGTTATACTGCAGCTTATACATCATAGTAAGCCACACCTAGACTATTCAGCTCATATCAGACTCCATATTACAGATTGACAGCAATCCGTTAGAAAACATTCAGCGTAGAATGACTAAATAATACATAGCAATTGAAATCTTCTTATAAGAAAGATTGAAACTCTCAAATTTACTTCACTTGTTATACGAAGCAAGAGGGGAGACATTTCAAAGTGAATAAAAGTGGAAGAAGGGTATTAATAAAGGAAATATAAATAAAGTATTGAGGATCTCACTCCAAGAGAGAACCGCAGTAATTAGGATTAAATTAATAAATTTTAGATTTAGAAAGGACAAAGGAAAGTAGTTGGTTAGGAAATAGGGTAGTTGAAGAGTGGAACAGTCTACCTAGTTGGTTAACGAGGCTAAGACTTTGGGTAGTTTCAAATTTAGTTGGATAAATGCCTGATGAATAGGGGTTGTATTTAGTGGGACTTGCATATCAGAACGTATTTCTTGGTAGCATTGAAGGTTTGGTTTGGCAATAGTTTTGTTTAGTGTGATGAATAGTAAAGGACCTGCCTAGTATGGGCCTAAGCCTGCTGCAGTGTTCCTCCTTTCTTATGTTCGTATGTCTTATGAGCTTTGTCTACCTGATGGCTCCTTCATAGGTGTGCTCTAGCACCACACTTTTTTTCACCTCCTATAAGTGATCTCAGCTGTTTCACTTCCCATTGAACTGAACCAAAATGCCCCTCCAATGAGCAAATTTACAGCGCTTAACGAAGAATGAGGGTAGCAAGATGGAGATATTGGCGACTGCTGAGGAAAACAGTGGATACGTAGTACCATTCTGTTTGGAGTTCCTTCAGGTCAAGAAGGAACATGTACAGTGACTGACAGCCCCAGGGAACGAAATTGCGATCAGAAGACGAATGGAAAGGTCGAAACCATGAAGAAGAAAGAACGGCGTGGAAACTGTTGAGGAAACATCTAATACATTCTCAGTGCTACCCGCGAAAGTGAGTCGACACTGTAAACGTCACGACGAACAACACCAAGAAGGTAAAAAACAATGTTGTAGATGTGGATAGCCATCCCCCCCCCAGCAAGGTACATGGATAAGGCCTTCTGATTGAAGGAATAGTAGTAGAGACAGAGGGTTTGCTTTCCTGAGTGGGATGGAGGAAATAGTTAGCCGGCTTGACAACATTCATGAACGGTAAGGGTCAATCCTATATCTGCCTCAGTGCTGAGGCAATTGTCGTTAGGCAAGCATAGAAGTGAGGATTTAGTTAAAGGTACAGGACAGCAATAACATAATTAGGAAGAAAGGGGGGATACCCTGTAATATGGCACATTTGCCAAGACAGTGGTTAGAAATGAATGGTTGTCCAGAGCAACTGTTATTAATTGTTGGTTGGACAAACACTGTAAGGGTAATGCAGTATCATTCATTGACAACTAAGACCACTTCTATGGCCGAAATGACATGTATGGGGTTCACTTATTCAGGGCAGGTGTGGGTTTTCTTGCTAGTTCAGTTGAGGGGGTTGTTAGGACTTTAAACTAGCATTAGTTAGACGTATGGGTTTAGAAATGAAAAATAATGAGTATTGATACATTGACTTAGGTTTTGACATTATGAATCTTAATAATAACAGTCATGGAATAAGGCTGGGTAATGACAATTTCAGAAATTGTGGAAAAGCAAAGGTGAATAGGAAAAATGTGCAGAAGAAAAAAAACATATGATGGTATTTTATGCTAACAGTCGAATTGCAAGAAATAAGATTAATAAACTACGTTTGGTAGCATGTGCTGGGAACTTTGATGTCATTGCATTAACTGAAGCGTGGATATGATTGGTGAGCGTAATATTGAAGGGTTTAAGATGTTCCATGTGGATAGATGTAATGGAAAGGGGGAGGAGATGCATTATAAGTTCGAGAAAATATTAATTGTTGCATAAAAACAGGTATAAAAATAGATGGAATAGTAACAGAATCTGTTTGGGTAGAGTTTGTAGAAGGTCAAGAAAAACTAATTCTAGGTGTAATAAACCGGCCTCCTGGCTTGGATCACGATAGAGGGAGACTTCTTGGGACGAAATTGTTAGGGCTTCTAGACACAATAACGTATTAATAGTAGGGGATTTTAACTTTAGTTAAATTGACTGGAATTCTTTGACCAGTAATCTGGAGTCCAGTGATTTTATGGTAACAGTTCAGGACTGTTTTCTGAAGCAGTGTGTAACAGATCCTACCACTGGTAATAATTTGCTCAACCTAGTCTTGTCAGATAAGGAAACACTCGTAAATAATCTGGAGATCACTGAAGAGCTTGGCACAAGTAATCACAAATCAATCACTTTCAGCATTAACTGGGAATACAAGAATAATGATAATACGGTAAAAATCCCTGATTTTCATTCTGCCGACTATAATGGACTTAGGGAACACCTGTTTAATCTCGACTGGGGTTACGTAGGTAAAAATTTATTGATGATGATCATACTTATGATTACGAAGGGATCTGCGTTTATGATTTTTTCTTAATAATGTACACCGTGCTCAGAGTATATACATTCCCCAGAGAGAAATTAGGTCTAATAATAACGATCCCAAATGGAGTAACAGGAGGCTATAGCATCTATGAGGATAGAAAAGGGGAATTTATAGGTGCATCAGAATAGGAGAGGTTAACCTTGCTGACCAATATGTTCATCTTAAAAGAGAAGTAAAAAATGGGGTTAGAAAGGTTAAACGTGACTATGAAATTAGAGTTGCTAATGAATCAAAGGCCAATCCAAAGGGGTTCTTTCAAATGTATAGGACGAAGGTGAAGGAAAAAGTAGGACCTCTGAAAATTGGGAATGGACAGCTGACGGGAAAACTAACTGGAAATGTGTTCCTAATTTAATGACTATCTTTTGTCAGTTTTTACACAGGAAGACATAAATGAGATTCCAGAAATTAACAGTTATTCAGTTTCTGACGAATTAAAATTAATTAATATTACTGTCATGAGGAACATCGTTATCAAACAGATAGACAAACTGAAGCAAAATAAGCCCCCGGGGCCCGACGAGTTGTTTTCCAGGGTACTTAAGGAATGCAAGATGGAACTTAGTCAGCCATTAATGAGTGTGTTTAATGCATCCATCCTTACTGGTGTTGTGCCAGAGTTGTGGAAGATGGCTAATGTGGTTCCTATATTCAAATCAGGGGATAAGTTCATTCCTTTAAATTACCGTCCAATAAGCCTGACATCTATAGTGGGCAAGTTATGAAAGTCTGTTATAGCTGACATTATTAGAAACCACCTTGAAGAGCCTAACTTGATTCATGAATCTCAGCATGGGTTCATGAGAGTTCGTTCCTGCTTGGCAAATTTACTGACGTTCTTTGATAGAACATTTGAGGCAGCAGACAGTGATAAAGAATATGACATGTTTATTTGGATTTTAATAAAGCCTTCGATAGCGTACCTCACAAGAGACTCTTAAGAAAAGTGGCAACTCATGGTATAGGAGGTAAAGTTCTAGCATGGATAGAGGCATGGCTTACCAATAGAAAGCAGAAAGTTTCCATCTGAATGGGGAGTAGTCACTAGTGGCGTTCCACAAAAACCAGTTTTAGGCCCTCTCTTTTTCATAATTTACATTAATGACCTTGATGAAGGAATTACAAGTGACATGTGCAAATTTGCTGATGATACAAAAATAGGCCATATGATTCATTCTGAGGAGGATAGTAATGAACTCCAGGAGGATTTGGACAAATTTATGTCATGGTCTGACAAATGACAGATGAAGTAAGTGTAAGGTACTGGTCCTCGGTAATGAAAATAACCCTCGAAGCTATAAACTAGGTGAAGTAGAGCTTGATCATACAGTGTGTGAAAAAGACTTGGGAGTCATGGTAAACAGAAATCTAAGAACATAAGAACATAAGAAAGGAGGAACACTTCAGCAGGCCTGTTGGCCCATACTAGGCAGGTCCTTTACATTCCTTCCCACTAACAAAATATTTGCCTAACCCAATTTTCAATGCTACCCAAGAAATAAGCTTTGATGATTATATTTATTCATGCAAGTCTCACTCAAATCCATCCCCTCCCACTCATGTATTTATCTAACCTAAATTGGAGACTACCCAACATTTTAGCTTCAATAACCCTCTCATTCGTCTCTCGACCTCCGGGGAGAGAGGACGCATGCCTAGTAGCTACATCTGCCCTCTGGTGGTGACCTTTAGCAACTGGAAGGCAAAATGGCGTATCGAGTGGGTCAGCGGATCAACACTGTTTGTATACAGCTGGTACGTGGCACGCTCACTGGAGAAACAATGAATACATTGCTACCCGCCATCATCAGAGACGTTTATGGTGTCCCCAATGATGAAGTATATGGTGTAGCCTTAAATGGGATGACCAGAGTATTCCTGAAACTGAATCGTACCGGCGTCTACGACAGACTAGCTGACGAGTACCAGGAGAGGAAGGTGACTGTGAACTCGGCAGTGGACGTCGTCTTGCACGACGTATCTAGGTACTATACTGGTGAAGGTGAGAAAAAGTCCCTTTCGAGGGGACGCGTATAGTAACAGGAGGTCTTCAACAGTTATGGTAAAGTTCATTCAGCTGCGATGGGAGTATGGAAAGATGGGCCATACGAGGGACGACCTGAGGGTTCTTATACCTTCAAAATGACGTTGGCTAGGCTTATACCATCCTACATCATGCTAGTGGGTTACAGGACGCAGGTCTTTGTGCACTACGCCGGCCAGAGAAGGACCTGTCTATTATGTAGCTCCTACGACCATATGGCAGCACAGTGTCCTAGGAGGCAGCCTACCAGGGTTCCTGGTACGTTTGCAATGGAGCATCAGCCTTGTGAGTTGACACTGGGGTTGGGAGAGGAGGAAGCGGGGACGAGTGGTCGTTGGAGTGAAGAGGTGGATCGGGAAGTACCGACGGTCGGTACCTGTGTTACACTTCCGGTAGGCTCGGGGGAGCAGACAGGACCGTCGGGGGCCCCAATCGGGAAGGAACGATGTTCCTCGGGAAATTTACTGGAAGACGTGTTGAGAGGTTTTTTGGACGGGTCGGGGACCTCTGCCTTAAGAGCTGCCGAGGCTGATGTGAGGGAGGAACAGCAGTCTGTGGTTAAAAAACTTGGTGGAATCACTTAAAGCAAGTGGTGGAGGTGGAGGTCCATCAGGCGCATTTGTCGGATGAAGACGTGTGTGGGTAGTTTTTCTAGGGAAAAAGGGCCCCTGGCCACGGTTGAGGCCGAGGAGGTACTCACGCCGGGGCAGAGGCCGGGCAAAAAAAACTTGGGCAAAGGATGAGGAGTTGCTGGACCAAAAGGATCTAGTGGATCCTGATTTATGTAGTTAAAGGGTAAAAGGTGGGGAGGGAGCCCGGGGAAAGTCTGGTGAGGCGTTGGGTCGACGCACAGGAAAAGGTATGGTAGGCAAGCCACAGAGGCATAGAGGGAAGCCGCTGTTCTTATAAATTTCAGGTGTGTCACTCCAAATGTGAACGGTCTCAAGGCTGAGATCAAAACGGGGTGGTTAGTATGGTTTTCCCACATAGGTTCCAGGTGGATGTGTGTTTCTTGCAGGAACACAATCATAAGATTGGTAGTGAGTTGTTGTTGCATGGGTATAAGTTGTACGTTAGTTGTTCTTGGCAGTTGAAAGGGGAGGTGGCGATAGCAATAAAGGAGACCAACCCCTTGCGTGTCATGGGTTGGGAGGAGGCAGGGGGGAGGGTTGTGCCGGAAGATGGTGTTTATGGGGTGATAGAAGGGCATGTTTCATAGAGTGTATGTTCCGGGGTCGAGCAATTCACGGTTTAAAAACGGATTCTGGAGGAAAGACTTATTGTACCCTCTGCGGGATTGCCTGCCATCAAGGTTATTGGTGGGGATTGGAATTGTGTAATTCGGGGCCAGGATGTTGAACCGAGGGGGCGGGGTTTTTTTTATTAAGTGTTCTGAGATATGTGTTGAGGGATGTGGGTGGGCTAGATGTTGCAGGGGAGGAGGTATATGGTGGAGCACACGTTCATTCGCAGGGGTAGCTGCAAGACTAGACAGGATTTCGTCATGCAGGGATTGGAGGGTTGGGGGGATATTGGTTAGCCGGCTTGCTTGAACAACATCATGAACGGTAATGGGGTCAATCTATTATCTGTCTCCAGAGCTGGAGGCAATGTCGTTGGCAAGATAGAAGTTGTGGATTTAGTTAGAAGTTACAGGACAGCAATAGACATAATATGAAGAAGGGGGGATACCTGTTATATGTGGCATTTTGCAAGAAGGAGTGTTAGAAAGAATGGTGTCAGAGCAACTGTTATTATTGTTGGTTGGACAAACACTGTAAGGGTTTATGCAGTATCATTCATGACAACTAAGACCACTTCTATTGCCGAAATGGGCATGTATGGGGTTCACTTTTCAGGGCAGGTGTGGTTTTTCTTGCTAGATTCAGTTGAGGGGGTTGTTAGGACTTTAAACTAGCATTAGTTAGGGACGTATGGG
The DNA here is from genome assembly GCF_026875155.1 of Cherax quadricarinatus. Classification (NCBI taxonomy): domain Eukaryota; kingdom Metazoa; phylum Arthropoda; class Malacostraca; order Decapoda; family Parastacidae; genus Cherax; species Cherax quadricarinatus. The sequence goes on along the minus strand of NC_069489.1, from coordinate 5,471,565 downwards.
TTTTAGAAATGAAAAATAATGAGTATTGATACATTGGACTTAGGTTTTGACATAGAATCTTAATAATAAAGTCATGGATAAGGCTGGTAATGACATTTCAGAAATTGTGGAAAAGCAAAGGAGAATAGGAAAAAAATGTGCAGAAGAAAAAAAACTATGATGGTATTTTATGCTAACGTCGAATTGCAAGAAATAAGATTATATCTACGTTTGGTAGCATGTGCTGGGAAAACTTTGATGTCCATTGCATTTACTGAAGCGTGGATATGAGGTGAGCGTATATTGAAGGGTTTAAGATGTTCCATGTGGATTGATGTAATGGAAAGGGGGAGGATATGCATTATAAGTTCGAGAAATATTAATTGTTGCATAAAAACGGTATATAAAATAGATGGAATATTAACAGAATCTGTTTGGGTAGAGTTTGTAGAAGGTCAAGAAAAAACTGAATTCTAGTGTAATAAAAACGGCCTCCTGGCTTGGATCACGATAGAGGGAGACTTCTTGGACGGAAAATTGTTAGGGGCTTCTAGACCACAATAACGTATTAATAGTAGGGGATTTTTTAACTTTAGTTAAATTGACTGGAATTCTTTGGCCAGTAAATCTGGAGTCAGTGATTTTATGGTAACAGTTCAGACTGTTTACTGAACAGCAGTGTGTAAACAGATCCTTACCCACTGGTAATAATTTGCTCAACTAGTCTTGACCAGATAAGGAAACACTCGTAAATAATCTGGAGATCACTGAAGTGCTTGGCACAAGTAATACAAATCAATACTTTCAGCATTAAACTGGGAGGGAATACAAGAATAATGATAAACGGTAAAAATCTCTGATTTTCTTCTGCCGCTATAATGGGACTTAGGGAACACCTGTTTATCTCGATTGGGGTTACGATAGGTAAAAATTTATTGATGTGATTCATACTTATGATTACGAAGGGATCAGCGTTAATGATTTTTTCTTAATAATTGTACACCGTTGTCATGAGTATATACATTTCCCCAGAGAGAATTAGGTCTAATAATAACGATCCCAAATGGGTAACAGGAGGCTATGATCATGAGGATACTAGAAAGGGGAATTTATAGGTGCATCTGAATAGGAGTGCTGGTTAACCTTGCTGACCAATATGTTCTCTTAAAAGCGAAGTAAAAAATGGGGTTAGAAAGGTTAAACGTGACTATGAAATTAGAGTTGCTAATGAATCCAAAGGCCATCCAAAGTGGTTCTTTTCAAAATGTATAGGACGAGAGTGAACGGAAAACAGTAGGACCTTGAAAATTGGGAATGGACAGTGACGGGGTAAACTAAACTGAGTGTAGAAATGTGTTCCTAATTTAATTGACTAGTCTTTTGTCAGTTTTTACACAGGAAGACATAAATGAGATTCCAGAAATTAACAGTTATTCAGTTTCTGACGAATTAAAATTAATTAATATTACTGTCATGAGGAACATCGTTATCAAACAGATAGACAAACTGAGGCAAAATAAGCCCCCGGGGCCCGACGAGTTGTTTTCCAGGGTACTTAAGGAATGCAAGATGGAACTTAGTCAGCCATTAATGAGTGTGTTTAATGCATCCATCCTTACTGGTGTTGTGCCAGAGTTGTGGAAGTGGCTATGTGGATTCCTATATTCCAAATCAGGGGATAAGTTTTTCTTTAAAATTACCGTCCAATTAAGTGACAATCTATAGCGGGGCAAGGTATGAAAGTCTGTTATAGCTGACATTATTAGAAACCACCTTGAAGAGCCTAACTTGATTCATGAATCTCAGCATGGGTTCATGAGAGTTCGTTCCTGCTTGGCAAAATTTCTGACGTTCTTTGATAGAACATTTGAGGCAGCAGACAGTGATAAAGAAATATGGACATTGTTTATTTGGGATTTTTTAATAAAAGCCTTCGATAGCGTACCTCACTAGAGCTCTTAAGAAAAGTGGCAACTCATGGTATAGGAGGTAAAGTTCTAGCATGGATAGAGGCATGGCTTACAATAGGAAAGAAAGGGTTATAGGTGTTTGTAGATGAGTAATATAAATAAAATAAAACAGAAAGTTTCATCTGATTATGGATCCGGGTAGTCACTAGTGGCGTTCACAAAAAACCAGTTTAGGCCCTCTCTTTTTCAAAATTACATTAATGACCTTGATGACGAATACAATGGTGACTGTGTCAAATTTGCTGATGATACAAAAATTAGGCCATATGATTTCATTCTGAGGTGGATAGTATAATGAACTCCAGGCAGGATTTGGACACATTTATGCCTCATGCGTCTGACAATGATCAGATGGATTTAGTGTAAGGTACTGCGTCCTCGTACATCCAATTAACCCTCGAAGCTATAAATAGTTGAAGTAGAGCTTGATCATACAGTGTGTGAAAAAGACTTGGGAGTCATGGTAAACAGAAATCTAAGAACATAAGAACATAAGAAAGGAGGACACTTAGCAGCCTGTTGCCCATTAATAGCAGAGTCTTACATTCCTACCCACTAACAAAATATTTTGCCTAAACCCAATTTTCAAATGCTACCCAAGAAATAAGCTTTGATGATATATTTATTCATGCAGTCTCATCAAATCCATCCCCTCCCATCATGTATTTTATCTAACCTCAGTGTGTGCTGGCACCTTACCCAATTTAGCTTCAGATAAACTCTCATTCGTCTCTCGACCTCGGGAGATAGAGGAGGAGGACTGCATGCTAGTAGAATACTATCTGCCCTCTTTGTGTGACCTTTACGCCTACTGGTTCCACTCTAATGGCGTATCTAATTGGTCAGCGGACAACACTGTTTGTATACAGCTTGTTAGTACGTGCACGCTCACTGCCCGAGAAACCCAGAATAATACCAATGTGCTACCTCGCTCCATTAATCATGAGACGTTATGTCGCCAATGATGAAGTATATGGTGTAGCCTTAAATGGGATGAAATCCCCCGGTATTCTGATAACTGAATCGTACCGCGGATCTACAGACTAGCTGACGAGTACCCAGGAATGGTGACCGCCCCCCAATGTGACTGTGAAACTCGCAGTGGACGTCGTCTTGCACCGACGATATCGTAGGTACGTATACGTGGGCAGTCGAAGGTTGAGAGGAATGAACGTCCCTTTGCGAGGCGAATGCGCTTAGTATACAGGAGGCTCGTTCAGACTGTATAGTGGTAATAGTTCATTGCTAGCGTGCCGATGGGAGTATGCGAAGATGGCATACGAGGGAAGCCTGAGGGGTTCTTATACTCTTCACAAAAGTATGACGGTTAGGACTATGGCCTTATGCCATCACTACGATCATGTAGTGGGTTACAGAGCAGGTCTTTGTGCACTACGCCGGCAGAGATAGTGACCTTGTCTCATTATGTAGCATCCCTACGCACCATGTGGCAGCACACCTGTGTATCCTATGGAGGGGACAGTTCGCCTACAGTGGTGTTCGCTGGTACGTTTTGACAAGAGCATCAGCGCTTGTGAGTATGACAATGGGCGTTGGGAGAGGACTGGAAGCGCGGTGACGATACGTTGTCTGATGGTAGTGCAAAAGGTGGGCGTCGAAGTACGACGGTCGTAACTGTGTTACATTCGGTAGGCTCGGGGGTGGCAGACAGGACCGTCGGTTTGGCTCCATCATGGAGGAACTGATGTTGCCTCAGGAAGATTTACTGAAGCACGTGTTGAGAGGGTTTTTGAACAGGGTTCCGGGGGACCTCTGCCTTAAGAGCTGCCGATGGCGCCGATGTGAGGGTAGAACAGCCGTAGTCTGGCGTTAAAAACTATTGTGTGGTACTCAGCTTAAAGAAAGGGGTTCGGAGGGGGCACAGGTCACTTCAGGCCGTTTTGTCGGATGTGAGAAGTTGTTACTTTTTTTGGAGTGTGTAGTGGTTCTAGAAAAGGCGTCTGGCGACGGTGATTGCCGAGGAATTGGGTAGTCCGCCGGGGCAGAGGCGACCTGGGGTCCGTCACAACATTTCTTGAATCTTCTTCACCACTAATTCCTTGTCTTCTATTATTGTTTTACACATTGCACTATTTATTTTATTATGTAGTTAAATTTAACCCTTTCCTTTGAGCATGAAGGCTGTTACCGTCTTTGATGTTTGGTCGATCCCAGTTAAATAAGTATATTTTAATTTCTATCACTCTCTACTTCTTTCATTCCTCTTATCGATCCTATCATTATTTTCACTCAAATTTTCACTTTTCTCATTCATATGTTCTTTCACACTTTTAATATTAACTACATCTAACAACACTAACTATATTAATATTAAAAATCATTACCCAACACCTCAATTTCTTTCCTAATAATAATCAACATGTACACTAAGTACTAACTAATAAAAATTCCTAATCCCTTTATCTTATATATTCATCACTCACACACCATATACCAAATTATACAAAAACCCCAAAACAAAAACATATGATCTTCCTACCATTATACATATTTCATCCATTACCTTTCATAAAAACACTTCTAAACAACCAATATACCCTACTCTCCCAACTTTAACACATCTTCAACAAATTCTTCCCTCAAATTAACCAATTCTTTCAATCATCCACATTACATTAAGTTCAATTCAATATACCAACTATTTCCCTCATATCACCTCTTTTTTCTTTTAATATACACATATTACATCCTCACATATAATCTTTCATTTTTATACCATCATAATCTTTTTCTTTTAACACATATTCTCCCCTAACCAATTCTTTTTACATCATCCTCCACTCCTTCAAACTACCATCCTTTCAATTAGTAATTATTTATCTCAAAATCCTATTTAAACTCACTCTATTCTATCACTTTCAATACTCATTTCAATCTCCTTATCCTATCACAAACCCTTCACAATTCCTAATCCATATCTTCATCACCTTTTTCTTTTTTTTTTTCTTTAAAATCTTATTATTATTCCCTTTTAAAATTTCTCATTTCACTTTAACATATCTCAATAACCATTTCTCTAAATATTCTCCCATATTCACCTACCAAACAAAACACTTGTACCCTTTCCTATCTTCCTACTCTCTCATTCTCAATAAAAACCCCAAAAAGATACCTAATCTTCATAACATTGTTTGTTCTTTTTCTCATTCTTTTTCCTCACACTCCATCAACTACTTACATCATATCTTCTCAATCCTCCTTCCCTAAATCCATCCATCAACCAAATCTAACATTTATATTTCATAATATAATCCTTTACTCACCTCATTCTTACATCAATTCATCTACCTAAACTTTCTCCTACATCCTCTATACACTTAACAATTCCATATTCTACCATAGTGCGGGGGTGGGGGAATTACCCGTATGGTGCGGTCCTCATCTCCACTGAGAGTATGTGCATTTCTTCAGGTGAATGATTCAGGAGAAATGTGAGGCTATTTTGTTATTCCTCCCTTTCTACCTCTGGTCCTCTTTATCTTTTGATTATTATTTATTCCTACATTACAATTTATCCCCTTGACTAGGTGAGCGGTTGGAGTTGATATCTCCCCTCCTTAGAGAGGCTGGTCTGCTCACCGACTGCGGGAGTCTAAGCTATGCACTATGCCTGGTAGGTTTACCTTTCCATTTCATTGACTGATTTGCCTTATTTATTTTTCTAGTGGCTCATTTGGATAACCTGCATGTATGGCATTGTTAGTTGGGTTTGAAAAATATGCTAGATGGACAGAGAAGGTGAGTCACAACATACAGGCATAGTAGTATTTTTTTCCTCACCCCCCCCCCCTTATTTTTCTCCACTCCCCCCCCTTCCCCACCCCCCCCCCCCCTTAATTGCTACAAAGAAGGAAGGGGCGCTGGGCGAATTGCTTTCAGGCAATTTCCTTAATGTGTGACTAGACTATAGTAAAGCAAAGAATTCGGGAATAGATATGAGCGTTGTACGTATTCCGCTTTTTGAGGTTCCGCTTCTTAGGATCGCTTTTACACTGCGGAGTGTCAAGTTTCGCCGTGCATGTTCCAGCTGTAGAAGGAGTAATGCGGATGGACACGGATGCATCATATAAGAAACGGATTTCTTAGAGAGGTCTGCTGCCGCATCTGGGGCGTGGTTTTCTAGGGGGTAGAATTGCCGGAGAATGTGTATGATTTTGTAAGTGGACAGGGGTTGTTTTTGCATATGAGAGTCTGGGTGAATTGGCGATTGGTGCCGAAAGGTGTGGTGTGGCAGATGCCATTGTATGCGGTGGGCTGCATCATGCGAATTTCCTAGTGCAGGATGAACGGATAGGTGAGTTCTGGGATTCGTATGGCCGAGGGTTTCTTGCTTTAATGATATCCCCCCGATAATTATTTGCTTGATGTTCAGACCCATTTTATGAGATTGTAGTACCGAGATGTTGAGTGTGGGGTAGGGAGATTGAGGGCGAATGACGCGGGAGTGTGGGGTACGTTTGATGATACGACGATCTTAACTTACTGAAGGCCGAGGATTTTTCAAGGAGTGGCGTAGCAAGTCATCGCAGAATGTTTGGGGCGTAACAGGAATGAGGTGTAACAAATGCAAGTCGATGTTGCTTTAGAGGTGTAGGCACCTGGGTAGGCAGGAGATTGGGCAGGGGTTTGTGATGGAATGTTGAACTCGGATTAGAGATTTGTGGGGAATTTGTACACAGCGCACTGGTCAGGACAGCTAGTGAAAAGATTAACTCAGAGAGGCAGTTAGTGGAAGGGCACCAGATGGGTATTGCTATCGTGGCTCTTCGCGTGCCAGAGCATGTTACGTTTGCCCCCTTCCAACATGGCTGTGATAGTGAATCGTTTGTATACAGTAAGGTTTGGCGTGAGCAGCATCTCTAGCCTAGTATAGTCCGTTGAGAAATTGTAAGTGTAACAAAAGAACATCAGATCGTGAGTTGGCATTAAGGTATATATGGGTAAGTGACAATCCCTGGCGAGGCTATCGTGGTTAGGACTGTGACGTAGTAATCCTGGGGTGCAGTCAGGAAGGATTGGTTTGTGGCGTTGGGATAGACCCAGGGTGAACTGGCAATATACGTTATCGGTGAGATTACCTCCAGCTGAGCGGTTGGTCTGTAACTGTGGCTTCGTGTGAGCTGTTATAGACAATTGGTGAGAGAGTTACTTACGTTTTTATATTTGAGTTAATTCTTACCTTTCTTATTTATATTCAATTTTTTAGTTCTTTTTCATATTTCTTCTCATCATCTATCAATTAATCTAACAACTTTCTTTATGTTTATTGTTGTTCAATATTTCGTCTTTCTTTTTTCATATTTTTCCCACATAGATTTTGATTTTTACATGAACTTCTTCCTAAATCCCCGCTATAGTAATGCATGCAAGTTTGATTCCTGTCTACCTATTCCTCTGGCGGACATTGACTCACCAGAGTTTTTATAAGCCACCAATTTTTTGTTTAAGGCAGCTATGGGATATGTGAGTGGAAATGATTCATGGTGCGCATTGTTGGTGTAGTGGAAAATGCTGTTCCATGTGGTGTTCTTGTCTTTTTGGAATGTAAGGGGTGTGGTTTGGAGGGTGTTTTTGCGATATTGGAGGGGGTCGAAGAAATGTGGGGGTCATGTTAGGGCGTTTTATAGGTAGTTTAATGTATTTGATTTTTTGTATGTTGTTGGGGGATGAGGAGGGTGGGGGTAATGTCAGGATCAAGCCTAGCAGGACGAGTTTTATAGGTCGGTGGTAGGATTAGCGAGCATATCATGGGGTGTCAGTGGGGTGCTCCATTTTCGGAGAAGTTATGTGCGGACTAACTGTGGCACGACTGTACAGTTGGCTGCCGCGTGAGAATATGGTCCAGCAAGGTGTGGTTTCCGGAGTGATGTGATTGTCCCATTGCAGATTGTAGCTAAGGAGAGATGGGAATGGGTGCTGATTCCAGTGGTGTTATGTGGAGATCAAATGATGTAATAGGCATGTCTGTGTGAGGCTCTTGAGTATGGTCCTTTGTATATAAGAGCTTAAGCGCTCGCTGTGTATGTATATGTGCTGTGCTGTTGCAAGATGTGGTAGTTTGTTATGGTGTTTACGTGGTGTGTGTCCGGGTTGTGCAATGTCTGTTGTGTGTCCAAGTCTGTGATGTGAGACTGCTGACCTGTGTGATTGCGTGGCTGGTTGCATTCTGTTATTGAAATGCCGGTTTTGTTGAGCAGAGGTGGAGGTTTTTTGGTAAGTTTCTTGCTTCTGTGCGCCTGGTCGCCAAGGCGTCCTTTGATACTTTTCAAAAAAGGACCAACTGAAAATATTTAGGAAATAATGATGCTAAGGATTTATATGTGCTTTTAAAGCTGCGTGGGTTTGTTTATGTTGCCCAGAGGACTAATGTTATGATTCTCTATCTTCTATTTACAAATGTAGTAGCTGGGCGAGAGTGCCTGCTCGTTACAGTCCACCAAGGCTTCATGGTATTTCCGCTATATTCTAAAACTTTTTGGTTCAATGTTAGAATTGTTCTCTGTAGAGATGGGGGATTGTACATTGCCCCTATTCAGTATTCCTTCCTGTTGGAAGTTAATGAAGCGTAGGAAACCGCTATAATACACTAATCGCGATAAAAGAGTATATTTCACCTGTTCATACTGTGTACCCTTGTGGGTGATGGGAAGGTGCACAATCTTAGGAAAGAAGAGAAAAAAAAAAAAAAAAAATCTTATAATTTATCATTTATTCTTTATTCGAGTATTCAAAGTTCTTTTAAGATGTGCATTTGGATTATATATGGTGTGTGGCATTGTGAGTTCGATTTAGTCTCTCGAAAACATTGTCCATGGGGATTTTAGTTTCGTAGAAATCTATATACGAAACATGTTACTATACAAAAACATTTGTATGAGAAATGATTTGGTGTATAATTAATGTTTTGTATATAAAGTTTTCATACAATAATAATGCCTAAGTGCTAAAAGGTTTTTGTTTTGTAGCTTTTTTTGTTAAATGAATGCTCGTGTGTAGGTTCTTCTGTATCATTCCTAGTTAGCGGCCTTGTTATTCTCAGAGTTGAGCCTTTTTAACTTAAGTTTTAATGTTTAACAACATGCTAGATTGTATACTGATGTCTTAAATAAAAATATATTAAAAAAAAAATAACCCTACTAGGCAGACAGTTCCACTCATCAACTACCCAATAACCCCCCCCCCCCCCCCCCCCTAATCCAATACTTTCTATATCCTTTTAATCTTAAGTATCTTATTTGATTCCATTATTGTGGTTCTTTTCTATAAAGGGACTATTCAAAACCTTATTAATATCCCCTTAGTTAATATCATCTTCACTTATACACTTCGAGCATGTCTCCCCTCATTCTTCGTTACAATGTGTTGAATGCTAGTTAAGAGTCTTTCAATCGTTCTCCATATGGAAGTATTTCACAATCTCATTCTAACATATTTACATTATCAACCAAATTAATTATAAACCCTCTACTTTCCCCTTCATTTCCATATCTTCCCGACCATCTCCATCTACCACACTTATTTCCAACCACCATATTACACCCCATCCCTAAATTCCCATTTCCAACTTTATCTTACCCAAAATTACACCCACCCTACCCCCCCAATAATTCTAAATTACATACTATCCATTCTGCACATAATTATCATCTTATTCTTCAATCCACTCTACCCCGTCATAAATCCCTCACATTTCCTAATTTATCCTTATTTAATTCAATTTACTACTTATCTATTCTCATCCACCCTATATCCTATCCTTATCTTTATCTTCAATTTAATTGTCATCTTTCCAAAGAATATATTGCCTTCTTAATACACCCCACACCATCCATATCTTTTTACCTCTAATGTAATTCCCCAACATCCTTGCATAGAGATCTCCACTTCTTCAATAACAACCCACTACAATCACTCTTTTCTAATATAAACATCTTACCAATGTGCTCCAATAATGTCCCTTATGTAACCCATGTGTTACATATCCCCACTCTATTAACCCCTTTTTAATCATCTTTCTCTTCTTTCAATATTATCTCTATATCCAATCCTACTCATCCAAAAATCTCACAACCACTCCATCATCCCACTCTAATTTATACCTCCTTTTATCTACTCCTCCCCTCTAACCACTTCTCTATTAACACTGTATATTCTTCTACCAACAATATATGACTCTTTTATAGTCCCCAGTCAATATCACTTTGTCTTTGGCCCTGATACCATTCCCCCCCCATCTGTTCTTAATCCATCGCTCAGTTGGATGAGGGCAGAAACAACGATGATAATCCAGAAGGACTTACTATATATTCCCTGAACCCCCTCTTCGGTGTCTACATGACGAATATGGGTTGTTGTACATGGAATGTCACAAAGTAGCACCAATATTATATGCAAATCCCCCCCCCCCCCCCCCCGCAGAAGACCGTGATTGTGAGACCATTCCCAAGGACTCTCCCCAAACGAAGACCAGCGAGAAGTCTTGACGCAATTCCACAACTGCGGAACGTCACGACGAACGACTACATGGAATTGGTAAGAAATATTGTTCGTTGGTGAGATAGCAGGTTCTATACTGGATAGGCATTCTGCTTGAAGGACAGGAGTAGGCAGTGACAGAGGGTTTGCTTTGCTGGGGCCTGTGCGAAATGTGAGGACATTGTTAGTCCATCTGGGATGACATCATGAGTAGGTAAGTCTGGTGTAGCCAAGTCCTATTAGTACTATGTCTCAGTGCTGGATTAGTTTAGCCCCTGGGCAACTGATGATGAGCGGACGTTGATGTTGAGACCTGATTAGCAGGTAATAGGTTAGGCTAATAGAGTATAATTAGGAGGTATGGGTGGGAACCTGTCATATTGGTATTTGCAAATAGAGGAGTGGAAATGACCACTGGTTTTCCAGTGGACAATTGGTGTCAATTGCCTAGCTGGCACAAACTACTGTAAGGAAAAATGCTCAACAAGTGTAACTATTCATTGACACTGTGGACCTTCTATGCAGAAATGACATGTTATGCCAGGATTTGTGGGCCTTCACTTATCTAGGTGTGTGGGCCTGTGGGCGAGCACTGGCCCAACGCATGTGGAAGGCTGAGCTGTTTTAGACTATCAAAATAATTCCGTCTGTAATACTAGCGAATAGTTAGTCGGTATGGCGTATTCGGCAGTGAATAAAACAGTGAAGTCCAGTGTAGTAATATGAGCTACTAGGGAGAAGACTAGTAATAGGCAAATGAAGCGTGGTTATTGGAAAGCCAGCTGGCATTCGCGTGACAACAGACCAGTAACAATAGGCGTAGAGTGGATTTAAAAAAGACAGAAATCAGCAAGACGGGTAAAGGAAAAGGTATGGTCTTTTTATATATACATTATGGCTAATTCTCGTCCCCCCCCCCCATAGGCCTTAACCATTAAGAATAGACGACTTGAGATTAGTGCTAGTGCAGTGCTAACTTCATTGAATGTATTTGCCATAACTGCAGATCGTGGCGTTTAATTCAAAAGTCGGGGACCATGCATGCGGTACATGTTCACATTCAGGGTTTTTTTAATTTGTTCAATTGTATAGATAGACAGTATCGCGGAAAGAGGCGGTGTGATGGCTTGTCTATGTCCCGTATATCAGCTTACTGTTGCATAAAAAATGGGCATTAAGTGCTTAAGTTAAACACATACAGACGTCCTGTTCGGATAACCAATTTTAAGAGTGGGCATGAAAAATTGATTTTAAAGTGTATATACGCTCCCAACTTGATAGGACCAAGTGCTGACTACTCTGGAGGAAATTGTTTAAGGGCCAACAGGCACGATAATGTTAGTAATTCTAGAGACTTTATACTTTAGTCATGTGATTGGATTTCTTGACTGGGATTTAGAATTCAAAAGGACTTCTTAGAAGTAGTTCAAGGATTGTTTTTGAATGCAGTTCTGTGCAGAACCTAACATATGGGAACAAGAAATCCTTGTTAATAATTAGAAATTACATGCAGGAACTCGCCATCAGACGCATCACAAATCCAGTACCTTTAGCATTGAATGTCTAAGTATGTATGTTGGGATAATTCAGCTAATGGTTCCAGATTTCGCTAGCAGATTTACAATTGCGGCTCTTACGAGCAACATTATCATCTGCTAGACTGCGCGGTAACGAAAAGAGAGCTATCATAGTGACAGTTTCTTAACACAAAACATGCTGCCCAAAAGGACATTCATACTCCCATATAGCGAAATTAGCTCCCGACTCGAAATGACCAAATAGATGTAATAAATAGGCTCAATATCTTTTAGGACTAAGTAAGAAAAGAATTTATAAGTCGTATCAAAAGAATGGTGAGGGTAATCTTATGAACTCAGTATCATTGAACATTAGAGTGATATTAAAAATAGGGATAAGAAAAGACCTATAAGGAAGGGACTTATGAATTAAAGTTGCACTTGTCATACCCCCCTCACCATCAAAATTTTTTCCAGTTTTTAGAAACAAAATGTTGAGATAAGAGAGGTCCTTAAAAATAACTTTGGGCATCTTGCTGACAAAGGAGAATGAAAATATGCTCTATTTTTAATAATTATTTTCGTATCGCGGTTGTCACTCAGGAAGACATGCACAATATTCTAGATAATTAAATTTTATAGTGGGCTTGTAAGGTGTACTAAATTATTACATATATTCAGCAGTTCATTACCGCAAAAGCACGTTATCAAATCAGAATAGACGGTTAAAGAAAAAATAAATCGTAGGGCCCTGATTGAACTTTTCTAGGGTTTCTTAAAGAGTTGTAATGCGAACTCTGTGAACCTTTAACTAATCACTTTTCAATTTATCTCTTCTGCGACAGGTTTGTGGTGTCTGATATGTGGAAGATGGTCCTAATGTAATTCCTATTTTAAGAAGTGGACAAAGTCTGGTACCTCAAATTACCGTCCAGTATAGCACTAATCCTCAAATTGTAGGTAGATTATAGAGTCAATTTATGCTGATGAGATAAGACAGCCATCTTCGACAGCTACATTTAATTAATGATACTCAACTATGTTTCACAGCATAGGCCTGTTCCGAGTGCCTAACTAATTTATTAACCTTCGTTCAGCCAAAGCTTTGAGCGACGCGTGATCAGGAATAAATGGAATTCTATATGTTTTTTAGATTGTAGTATTAGGCTTTTCATAGAGATTGTCCTCATAGAAACTGTTGAAAGAAGTGTGGCACTCATGGCATGGGGAAAATGTTTGTCATGATTGAGTCACATGGTTCACTCATAGGACAGCAGCGAGTGCTGCATAAATGGGGGTTATATATTAGGGAAGATCTGTAACAAGTTGTGTTCCGCAGGTGGCCATCAGTTTTAGGCCCGTTGTTGATTTATAAATATTATTAAACGCACCTTGTCGAGGGCATTACTATGAGACATAGCAATTTGACCTGATTTCGTTGATTATACCATTTTAATGTTCAAATTTGCTGATGACACGAAGGAGGCGGTAGATAGGATAATCGATTCAGACGTTGATGATCTCACAACTTCAGAGGAATTTAGGCAAACTCAATTCGTGGTCAAAAAAAGGGCAGATGCAGTTCAGTGTAGATAAATGTAAAGTTCTAAAGCTCGGAAATGTCATAACCCTAGCCACCTCCCAGTTATAATGTTAAACTTATAGTATAGAATGCAAAAAAGGATTTGGGGGTTAGGGTGGCAGCTTCCTTAAAACCAGACAGCAGTGCCTAAGCGTGCATATAAGGAAAATAGATTGCGGGATTTATATTAAGTGTAAGCACGATGATGAGAAATACTTCAGGTAAGCCCCAGGGGTGAAAAAGAGAGGTTGGCATGGGAGTAGTGGGTTTGAGAGAGGGGTTTTTAGGGGGAGAAAAAAGAGCCAGGGCAAAACCCCAGGTGCGTAGCAGTATGAAGTTGGTTTGGGGGCGGGTTTGCTGGGAAAGGGGTTTTTTTTAATTACCTAAAAAAGGATTTTCTTTATAAGGCAAGGGAGCAAGGGGTGGTGCCGCCGTGTCACAGCTGGTTATGCTAAAGTCTGCCTCTCGGAATGCATGTGGTGGAGAGAGGGAGGCACGTTTTCGCAAAAAAAAAGGACGTCGTTTAAGGTCCACACCCCGCAGAGGGCAGGAAAGGGTTTTAGAGGATAAATTTAGGTTTTAGAGAGGGGGCGGGTCAGGATTGTAGATGGACTGGAATAGGTTTAGAGTGTTTTCAGGTCGTCTGATGATTTCGTCGAGGCTGTTTATCCAGGTGTCTTGGTAAGTTTCGAGTTGGTCAATTTGTCTGTCGCTGAGTTTCTTCCAGAATACATTCAATGCAGGAGTGCCAGTCCTGATGTGGAGAGACTCGCTGGTGGCAAAGTCATCCCATCTCACTCCCAGCACCCACCGCAGAGCACGATTCTGGATTCGCTGCAGCTTTTGGACGTTTGTTTTGGCAGCGAGAGAAAGGCCGAGAGGTGTATAAGAGAGAAGATTACGGATGAGAGCCTTGTACGATGGAGCTTGCTCTGTGGGTTTGAGCTCTGAGCTTGTACAGTCGCCCTAGGGCAGAACTGGTCATAGCTCTTTTGGCATTTATGTGGGTGTTGTAGTTGAGTCTGGAGTCTAGGTTTTTCACCTAGGACTGTGGTGCTGTGTGTTCTGGGTATGGGGTGTTCTTGTGGTTGTGGTTCTGAGGTGGACAGGTAGAGGCGGAGCGTCCTTTGGGGAAGAAGTAGGTGATTTTAGATTTTTGGGCCCCGGATTAGTTTTGATTCGCCACAGGATCTCCCAAGCACTCATCCTGTCCACCTCACATTGAGTTCTGAGTGAGAGGTATCTGCAACGTTTATGTGCAGTGAGTTGTGTGATGTCGTCTGCGTAAACCCCAGTGAGTGGTGTTGTGGTGTGCGGTTTGGGGATGTCGTTTGTGTAAAGGATGTACAAGGTGGGGGAAAGAACAGAGCCTTGGGGGGATCCGGCGTGAAGGGTGAAGGAGTCAGAGAGACAGTTCCTGAACTTTACTCGCAGGTGAAGATCAAAAGATTGCACAGCTTGTACTTAGCCCCGAGTGCAGATCGTCTAGAAGGCTTTCTCCACATCCTTAGCAACCAGGGCCGTTTTCACAGCTTGGGCCCCTTTTTGATTTGAAGGTAGTTCAGGAAAATGTTTTAAAGCTGCCTATGTAGAGCGGTGTTGGCGAAGCCAAAAATTTTCGGTCAGTCAGTAGGTGGTTTGTCTCTAGGTGCGTCTTTAGTCTGTGATTGATAAGTCTTTCAAAGGTCTTGTCAAGGTTTCCAGTAGACTGATGGGTCTGTAGTTTCTTGGGTCAGTCGGGTTGTTCGGGCCCCTGCCGAACTAGCAGTTAAATAGTTAACCTGCCGGCTGGCAGTACCACTGGGTACGTCATCAAAACCCATTGTGGGGACTGCTGAGCCGGCCTTAAAGGGAGTAAGTACCTGAACACCTTTACGGTACGCATCTAAGCAGTAAAATACCAGAAAAACCTTACGTAGACATTTATGGCAAGTAGAGTATTCGTCTGACCGTCTTATTTATATATCTACTGGCGTTAGAGGAAGCGCTCACCGCAGCTCACTGAGTCTGTTGGCCTCAGTTACTTGACGGCGCATTCAGTGAGCTTGCCGCATGGTGTTCTGCTAGTAATTCATCGGACCACCTTGCGGTGTGTCAATTGGTCTTTGAAGCGGTAGATTGTACTCTCCAGACAATCTTACGGTGTACTTTCTCTACGGCCTTGGAGAGTATTTACATGCTACGGTGATGTATGCTTGACTCACCGCCTACGCTGGTCAACTGTGGGCGGGAGGTCATCTGATGCTGTTTAGTGGGGACATTACATGACGAAAAGGTTTGGGTGTACACTGAACTGGCTGGGACGTAGTGTGACACTTAGGAAGTATGATGGAGAGTGGAAACACTGAGATATGGCTATAGGACCGTAGTGGACACTGTGAAGAAAGGGTGTTCGTTGTTGTGACTGAAGATGGCCTGGTTGTAATGTACATTGAATAGTATCATGTGACTGGCCTCTGATAGGACGCTCGTCAATGTGAGTGTGTCGCAGGAGACAAGGGTGGCTGTCAAGTTGTGACGCTGTCGAGAAAAGGTGTGGATGAAGCAGAGAAAAGGGTGTCGTGTGACACGAAGAGCTGGAGTGTCTGGTGACACAGAGAAAAGGGTGTCAAGGGACACGGTTGTGAAGGAGCATCATCTCACGGGAAAGGGTTGTCAAGTGACACGGTGGAGAAAGAGGCGTCACAACTCGGATAAGTGTAGTGAGAACCGCAGTTGATTGTAATTTATTTATTTAAATGTTACTTAATTTATTATTTTAGCATATAGGTATATGACACAGTAGTGTCTAAGTTGTACCCTGTGTAGTGTTACGAATTTTATTTATTATTTTAGATGCTAATTATAATTTATTATTGTAACATGCATATGTGTACAAAATACCTCTAGACCAAAGATTGTTTTTATTAAAGGATTAATTCATTTTTAATGTGTATAATGTATCTCGAACTTTTATATTGTACTGACACCAAAAGTAAAACCAATTGGTGTTTTTGTATACGGGTACTTGTAGGTTTGGGGATGAGTTGGCTATGACTGATTTAAATAGGGGAGGGGAAAAGTATCCGGAAGCGGAGGCAAGCGTTTGTAGAGGTTAGTAGTGCTGAGATGACAGAATAGGGAGGTGTCGAGTATGTGGTGGGATAGTCCCGAAGCTCCTGGGGCTTGGGAGGAAGCTTCAGGATGGTTGTTGTTTAGGTGTTGTTTGAAGAGCCAGTTGGCCTGGAGAATGAGGGATTAGGTCTGGAAGGAATGAGGATAGGGTTTAGAGGAAATGGGAGGGTGATGGGAATGTGTCTGAGCCGGGAAAGGGGCAAGGGTGTGATTGAGTGGGGAAGGTAGAGCTGGCTCTGTTGTGTGATTATGACGGGTTTGCCTTGGCCAAATTGGCCCGAGGGTGTTGAAGTGGGGGCCATGATGTAACAGGTGTTTTAGTGTGATACGTTGATTCAGCTGGTTTCCATGAGTGTTGTTGAGTGTATCGTGAAAGTCTTGTGGTTTGGCGTTTGAGGCGGCGAGAAGACAGACAGGAATATTTGAGTGATTAAAGAGAAGGGAAGATCAGGAATGTTGAGGTTGGAGTTGGGTCGGGCATAGGTAGTGTAGAAGATGTGGGCCAGTGAAGAGACGACTTTGGCAGCCCAAGGCTCTGAGGACAGGTGAAGGAGGGCTTAGGAAGTCGTGTCGGATAGTGCTGTTACCATGTGATGGCAGTGCCGTTTATGGGGATCAGCACTAGATTGGAGGATGTGCTAACCCCAGTGTCGGAATCGCTGGGTGCTTTGCACGCAGGTGCTGTTGAGAAGCCATGAACTTCAGGCGCTCAGCCTCAATGAACTCGGGCCAGGATGTGCTTGTTCATGTTCCAGCTGCGTAAGTTGCTGAATTGTGTGACCTTATGGGCCATGTTTGTGTGTTGTTTGTGGGGGCAGGGTCGAGGGTTAGGCTAGTTTCAGTTTAGGTACCATCCTGGTTAGACCATCTGTAGTATATTCATCGGATACTTTTCCCGAAGAAACTTAATGAAAGTGCACTTCTTGTATGCACCGGTATTCCATACCATTAAATATTTGTTCATACATCGCTGCATTACACTGCAGTGCGCATCTACTTGAATAAGTTGTAAACAGTCTGTTCTTTGTATCTCTCTTTTTCTCGGGCATTATCTGTCACAGATGGAAATATAAACACAGGTATAATGTGATCCTTTATTGACTACGTTTCGCCCACACAGTGGGCTTTTTCAAGTCACAAACAGAACTACCTGGGGTGGAAGGAACGCGAGTATTTATAGTCCGGTTCAGAATGCTGAGGTCAGGTGAAGAATGCTGCATCTGATGATGTACCGAGCGGGGTTATAGAGTCTAAAAACTTGGGTAGCTTGGAAAGGAGATTGGATAAGTTTGTGAGCAGACCTTCTACAGTGTTCTTATGTGGGGATTGCGATGAGAAGTTTCTTGGCAAGTGGTGTTCAGCTATGGTTATTAGGAAGCCACTTATTCTCCCATTGAAGTTGTCGGATATAGAACTAAGTGTGATACCAGGATTCTTCCGGTATTGTGTGGGTTGTCTTCTGTGGCGATAAGTCTTGAGTTTCTGTAGTTTATCAAGTGGGCATAGGATCACATTATACTGCATATGTGTTTATATTTCCATTGTGTCGGTATTTTATCCATTTATTTCCATCAGTACAGATGTTGGGTTTCTGTTTTCTTCATTACCGCCACTTACTTCTGCTATTAGGCGATTTTAATGCTGACATATCCTCTCGGGGGCCTTTCATTATGACTCTCATGGCACCCAATTAAAGGCTATTTAGCTTCTCTCCCTCTCCATGTTTTATATACGTGGTGACCGACCATTTGACCTTCGTACGCATCTTTCTATTTCATCAAATTTCCCAGTTTAATCTTCTTCAACTGCAGGAATTTTTACTGTGTCTGTACTCCCAGATTTACTTAAACAGAAATCCATTTTCCAATACTTATTACATCGATTCATGTTATCCACTCATCGAAGCCACGGCTGGCAATTTTCACAGAGAAAATGGAGACCTGTACTCGAGTCAAACTGCTTTTAGTGACGGCACAATCATCGCCTCTATTGATAAGCTTTTGCACCTATTTTTAACATCAGCCTTAAACAATGGCTTCATATTCTATATGCTAAACCTTGGGCAGGCATTCTCTAAATGCATGCTTGGGGTCTCCTGCTTGGGCTTGTGCAGTACATTTGAAACACGCTGCATGAGCAGATATCGTTACTGTAGAAAGACACAGCGAACTCCTTGATTTATAAGGGAAAAAGAGGTTCGGCCGCCATGTTATCGGTGAAGTTAAACGCACTTATTGGTAGGACTGTTTCTTCTGTTCACCTCGGCATCCTGTTATGGAGTGCAGTCCGGAAAAAAAATACAGAACTGAGTGGAAATACTCTCCTGGCTGGTAATCACTTTGTCTGTATCTCTCAGGGGGCTCAATCTATGCCCCTCGTTTATTTTACTCAAAGTCTGCCAGAGAGTTAGAGACCTTACAGGTTTATTCTAGCAGAAGATGAGTCTTATAATGCGTGTCTTTTCAACTTCTTCAACTAGGAAGACACCTTTCTGCTTGGCATCATCGTTCAGCTGGGCCTGAGGGGCTTCGGTATTCATTGATCCAGCATTTACATCGTCAACTCTCGCGTCTCTTACGACTATTTATCTTACTTGGTCACAGCTGTTGATATCTGCCATTGTTCTACAGTTAGTAAACCAGGTACTTCGGGACATTATGTCTCCCAATATCGCCCATTCCTTCTTACCAGTGCAGTTTGCAAGGTGATGGAATGTCTGATAAACATACCTTTGATGTGGTAATTTGAGATCACAATAATCTCTCCACTTGTTCAGAATGGACTTTCGTAAGGGCCGTTTCTACTGTTGATCCCTTCTTCGTTTAGAACATATGTTTCTAATGGCTTTTGCAATAACCACTCAGTTATTCTCATCTTTTTTTGATGTTGAGATGGCATATAACATAGCTCACTCATAGGGCCTCAGATGCAATCTGCCCATTTTTCCTTACCATTATACTTATCTGAGAGGTATTAATGTGTACGGATTAATAATTTGCTTTTCCTGTACTTCGTCAAGTGAAGGTGTCCACAGGATGTGCTTTAGCACCACACTTTTTCTCTTGGCTATAAACCATATGGAAATTCTGTTCTTCCATTTACTGTTTGGTCATCACTTAGCTATAGCATGAGCAGGCGCTCACTGGTGCATCATTGGAGCTTCTCTCCAGAATCCAGTGAACTGTGTATCCAAACTGCGGCCATGCTTATGGGTTTTAAATTTTCTGGTACTATAACACACCAAATTACCTTGCGCCGACGTTCTATTGCCCCTGATGTTCCCATAGTACCTGTATGAACGTGATACGATCAGGTTTTTCATCCTTCTGTTTGACTGTTTGGTATCTGGAAACTTTAAACATTACTCAAGAAGAAACTTGTCATAGTCGGTCAAATCTTCTAAAAACCTTCGCTCATCTTTCATGGGGGCTGATTGTCGGACTCTCCTTTGACTGCATTCAGCCCTAATTTAATCGAAACTAGATTATTGTAACCAGATATAGTTAGCGGCTTCTTCTGCAAATCTTTCTTAACTTGATCCCATCTATCATCATGGATTAGGTTTATGTCTAGGTGCTGTTTGCTTCACACCTGTTCAGATCGTATTTAGGGGCGAATATTCCATCCTTGAGCGATCGCCGTAATGCTCTTGACCTTTGCAATCCTTCCATATATATGATTGTAATGGCGTTTGGTGGAGGTCTATTATTTTTTCGTCGCCCCTGTTTACTACGTCCCTTTTCTCTTCGTCTACATTAGCTCTTGTGTTCTCTTCAATTACCCGTTTATATGTTCATCTAGCATATAAATTTTCCCTCCTCCCTTGGGAGGTCCCGACAGTTCGTGTCTGTTCTTCCCACTGCAATGCGCGAAGGGCCAAATACCTAGAGTCACTTTTCCCTCTCTTTTACTTAATAACTTCCAGTCTCATTCTGATGCCTTTGCAGTGTACACTGATGGTTCTAAATTCTCTGACAGTGTCGGCTTTGCAGTGTTTCCAGACAGTGTAGTGCGAGGGCATTTACTATACTCGGCTAGCATTTCTACAGCTGAATTGTATGCAATTCTCATAGCAATTATCCATATTGTATCTATGGCTGTCTCACCATTTGCAATAGTTTCAGACTTCCTTAGTACTTTGCAAGCTATAAAAAATTTGATCCACCTCATCCCCTGGTTCTTTGTGTACAACTTTGGTTACATCGCATTTCTAACTAAAAATAAAGATAATGTTTACTGATGGTTCCCTGGTCATGTTAACGTTCAGGACAGTGATAAGACAGACACTGTTGTGCTGTCAGGAGTATATGACCTCTCAGTTACTGATGGTTCCCTGGTCATGTTAACGTTCAGGACAGTGATATGACAGACACTGTTGTGCTGTCAGGAGTACTATGACCTTCAGTTACTGATGGTTCCCTGGTCATGTTAACGTTCAGGACAGTGATAAGACAGACACTGTTGTGCTGTCAGGAGTATATGACCTCTCAGTTTCATATAGAGGAATTTCGTTCACAGACTATTTTGCAGTAATTCTTAAAAAACCTCCGCAACCATTGACAATATATATATATGCAATTCCAAGCGCTTTCGTGAATACTCACATTGTCAAGGAACTATGAAAGTAATACATCAAAGGAAGGCAATTAAGAGCTTAGACCACACCACACAGTCAACTCCCACAACAAAGAGAAACACCTGAACCACGCGACGATACCAGACTCATAGAAAGAGGAAACACTTGCAGTAGGTCGCTGGCCGATTGGGGACAGGTTCCATCACGACATCCCACTAACAACATATTCTACCAAGAATTAAGATTTAGTATTTGTCCAACAGATTATTAAATTCTCCCAAATTTTATTAATTATAAATGAATCTAATTTATATAAAACAAAGGATAATTCATATTTTGTCACAACAATGCTTTATATGAAACAAGATTCAATTATATTCTGTCTCGGGACCTTGGACTTGCTTGATACTACATTTCTCAGACTTTTTTGGGAAATCAATTGGATGGTTTTAAAATCTCTCACATGAATAAAAGAGCATTGGAATCTTGTCCAGGTTCTATGCTATATTTATGTTGTTTTAATCTAATTTCGAGACTTTTACCAGGTTTGACCGTAACAAACTTCATCGCAAATTTTACAAGGAATCTTATTGACACATCCATCAGCATTTTGGGGGAGGGAATTCTTTTCAAATGTTTTTTTTACTGTATCAAGATTTTAAATACAACTTTAATACTAAAAGTCTTAAGAAAGAGGAGGGCTATCAACAAGTTTTCAAGGTAAGGGAGAGCCAACAATATTTTTAGTTGATATATATATATATATATATTATATATTATATATATATATATATATATATATATATATATATATTTTATATTATATATAAATATATATATATATAGAGAGAGAGAGAGAAGAGAGAGAGAGAGTAGGTTAGTAGACAGCACCACCCAGGGGAGTATACCGTCTGCAGATGGACTGTGGAAGCCGAACCTGTTAACTGTTTTGCATGATGGTTGGATGCTGGCCCTTTTTCTGTCTCATAACACGCAACATGCATAATATATATATATATATATTTATATATATATTTATATATTATTATATATATATATTAAATATATATATATATATTTAGACATCTAGGTTTTTCTCCTTTTTATAAATAGCTCTTGTTCTTCTTTATTTCTTCTATTTGTCCATGGAGGAAGTGGAAAAAAAAAAAAGAATCTTTCCTCCGTTAATAAGCCATGCGTGGTCGTATGGGCGACGAATAGCGGGAGCAATGGGACAGTAACCCCTTCTCCTGTAGACATTTACTAAAAAAGAGAAGAAGAAAAAACTTTATAAAACTGGGTCGCTTGAATGTGGGGGGGGGCGTGGATGTAGTGCAGCATGGACAAAGAAACCAGATGATCGCCTGATGTTATGAATGAAAGAAGTTGATGTCCTGGCCCTAAGCGAAACAAAGCTGAAGAGGGTAGGGGAATTTCGGTGGCGGTAATAAATGGGATTAAATCTGGAGTATCTGATAGAGTGAAGAGCGCAAAGGAAGGGTTAGCAGTAGTAATGTTGATGGATCAGTATGGAAGGAAAAAAGAGTATTGGTATATGTAAATTCAAGAACTCTTTGTGGATTAAAGTAAAGGTTTGGGATGCGAAAATGTGGGTCATAATAAGCGTGTATGCACTGGAGAAGCGAGGGAATGTAGAGGAGAGAGAGAGATATTTGGGCAGATGTTAAGTGAATGTATAGGAGCCTTTGAACCAAGTGTAGAAGTATTGTGGTTAGGGACCTGAATGCTAAAGTAGAGAGAAACTTTTAGAGAGTGTGTAGTAGGTAGTTTGGGGTGCCAGGTGTAAATGGATAATGGGAGCTCTTTGATTGAACTTTGTATAGAAAGGGGTTTAGTTATAGGTAATACATATTTTAAGAAAAAGAGGAAAAATAAGTATTACAAGATCTGATGTAGGGCGAAAGAAATGACATAGTTTGTTGGATTATGTATTGGTAGAATAAAAGACTGTTGAGTAGATTCAGGATGTACTGTGTATAGAGGGGCCACAGATAATATCAGATCACTTTATAGTTGTAGCTACACTGAGAGTAAAAGGTAGATGGGATGAAAGGAGAATAGAAGCATCAGGAAAGGAGAGAGAGGGACTGTTTATAATAACTAAAATGAGGAAGCAGTTTGAGTAAGAATATAAACAGCTATTGGAGGAGGATGGGCTAATGGAGCATAGGCAATGGGGTCGAAGAGGTACGGGGTAGGTTTTAAAAATGTAGTGTTGAGTGTTCAGCAGTAGTTTGTGGTTCAGAAAGTGTGGGTGCAGGAGGGAAGAGGAGCGATTGGTGGAATGATGATGTAAAGAGAGTAGTAAGGGAGAAAAAAGTTAGCTTATGGAGAAGTTTTTACAAAGTAAAGGGATGTAAGGAAAGGAAGAAGTATATGGAGAGAAAGAAGAGGTTAAGAGAGTAGTGAAGCAATGTAAAAGAGAGCAAAATGAGAGAGTGGGTGAGATGTTATCAACAATTTTTGTTGAAAATAAGAAAAGTTTTGAAGTAAGATTAACAAGTAAGGAAGCTAGAGAAACAAATGGATTTGTCAGTTAAAATAGGAGGGAGAGGAGAAGTTATTAAATAGAGAGTTAGAGGTATTGGGAAGAAGGAGGGAATATTTTGAGGAATGTTAAATGTTGATGAGATATGGGAAGCTGTGATTTCGTGTATCGGGAAAGGAGGAATAAACATCATGTAGGAGTGAAGGAGTGAGCCAGTTGTGGGTGTGTGGGGGGAAGTTTGGTGAGGCGTAGGTAAAATGAAAAGGGGGTAAAGGCAGCCTGGATTGATGGGATAAGATAGAAATGTTTTATAATTAAAAGCAGGTCGGGGATAATAGTTTTGGAGTGGTTGGTGGCAGCTTATTTATAAAATGTAGGAAGAGGGGTAAGGGTACCTAGGATTGCAGAGAGCATGCATAGTTCCTTTGTATAAGGCAAAGGGACAAAAGAGAGTGAAAAATTATAGGGGGTATAAGTTTGTAGAGTTTATACTGGTAAAGTGAATGGTAGAGTTATATTGAAAGAATTAAGAGGAGACGGAGAATAGGATTAGCAGATGAACAAGGAGGCTTAGAAAGGTAGGGGGTGTGGAGGACCAGGTGTTACAGTGAAACACATAATGAACAGTATTTAGTTAGCTAAGAGGTCTTTGTGGCATTTATGAATTTGGAAAAAGGCGTATATTGCGACAGGGGGCGGGTGGTGGATGGATTGGTGGTTGGGGTCAGTGGTTGGATGGATTGGTGTGGTTTTTGGTTTTTTGGTGGATGGATTGGGGATTCGGTTGGATGGATGGTTTGGATGGTTTGGTGGATTGGATGGGGTTTATGTTGGATTGGAATTGGTGGAGTGAGTGTGGTTTGGTTTTGGATGGATGGGTTTTTTTTTTGGATGGGATGGGTTTGGGGTGGTGGTGGTGGTTGGATTTTTTTATTGGTTTTGGATGGGTGGTGGTGGTTGGGATTGGTTGGATTGGGTTGGATGGGGTGAGGTGGTGGAGGTGGAGTGGTTTTGGATTGGTTTTTGGGTTTTGGTAATTTGGGATCATTTTTTTGTTGGATGGATTTGGTGGATTGGTGGTTTGGATGTTTTGGAGCTTGGTGGATTTGGAGTGGATGGATTGGATTGGTTGGTGGCTGGGATCTCGTTTGGATGGATGGTAGTGTTTTGGGATGGTGGATAGCGGGCCAATGTGGCTGAAAGTTGCAGGTTATGTATAGGAAGGTAGGTTACTGTGTAGCAGGTGAAGTGATTTTACGAGGATAGTGAGGCTCAAGTTAGAGTATGTAGGAAAGAGGGAAATTATTTCCCAGTAAAAGTAGGCCTTAGACAAGGAAGTGTGATGTCACCATGGTTGTTTAATATATTCATAGAGGGGGTTGTAAGAGAAGTAAATGCAGAGTCTTGGCAAGAGGCGTGGAGTTAAGATAAAAGAACCCACACATAAATTGGGAGTTGTCACAGTTGCTCTTTGCTGATGACACTGTTCTCTTGGGAGATTCTGAAGAGAAGTTGCAGAGTTTGGTTTATTAATTTGGTAGGGTATCCCAAAAGAAGAAAATTAAAAGGGGAATGCAGGAAAGAGTAATGTTATGAGATAACAAAAAGATTAGGTGATGAAAGATTGGATATCAGATTGGAGGGAGAGAGAAAGGAGGAGGTGAATGTATTCAGATATTTGGGAGTGGACGTGTCAGCGGATGGTCTATGAAAGATGAGGTGAATCATAGAAATTGATGGGGGGAAAAGGGTGAGTGGCGCACTTAGGAGTCTGTGGAGACAAAGAACTTTGTCCTTGGAGCAAAGGGGAATGTATAAGAGTATAGTTTTACCAATGCTCTTATACGTTTTGTGAAGCATGGGTGATGAATGTTGCAGCGAGAGAAGGTTGGAGGCAGTGGAGTGTCATGTCTGAGAGCTATGTGTGGTGTGAATATAATGCAGAAATTCGAAGTTTTGGAGTTAGGGAGGTGTGGGATTACCAAAACTGTTGTCCGTTGGGCTGAGGAAGGGTTGTTGAGGTGGTTTCGGACATTTTGAGAGAATGGAGCGAAGCAGAATGACTTCAAGAGTGTATCAGTCTGTAGTTGAAGGAAGGCGGGGTAGGGGTCGGCCTAGGAAAGGTTGGAGGGAGGGGGTAAAGGAGGTTTTGTGTGCGAGGGGCTTGGACTTCCAGCAGGCATGCGTGAGCGTGCTTGATAAGAGTGAATGGGGACAAATGGTTTTTAATACTTGACGTGCTGTTGGAGTGTGGCAAAGTAACATTTATGAAGGGATTCAGGGAAACGTCAGGGCCGGACTTTAGTCCTGGAGATGGGAAGTACAGTGCCTGCACTCTGAAGGGGGAGTGTTAATGTTGCAGTTTAAAAAACTGTAGTGTAAAGCACCCTTCTGGCAATACATGATGGAGTGAAAAGATGGTGAAAGCTTTTCTTTTTCGGGCCACCCTGCCTTGATGGAATAGGCCAGTGTGATAATAAAAAAAATATTATATATATGTATATTTTTGTAATCATGACCAAGTGGAATTGATCATTACCAACACTGCGACTAGCTAAGGACTCGATCCCCTGCTGCTTTGGCCTGCCTCATTATCAGCGAAAACACATGATGATCTAACCCAAAAGGACCAAACACTCCTACAAAAATGATGCACGCAGTCAAGCTAGGTGTTTTACCGTCATCCAAGGACATACAGCTGGTGCCTGCTTCTCCCCTAATTTCATTCTACCCCCTGTTTGGTGACTAGACCAAACTACGTATTTTATTAATTTTAACCACGACGAGGGGGCATTGATCAAAACAACACTGCCCGGCTAAGGGGGCCGCCCCCCAAGGGGGGGGCCAAAAAAAGTGGATTCGAATCCGGGGGCTAGTCACAGAGTGTTATTGATCAATTTTCATTTGTTCGATTTTCGTTTAAATATAAAATACTGCCCTTTGGGTTTTTCCCAAAACAGGGATAGAATGAAATTGTCAGGGGCCCCCCAACCCCACAGAATGCCACGGGATAAGGGAAAAAAGGGACCTTGATGGTTGGGTCGCCCTTTTTTGTTGGAATCTGGGGCCCGTGGTTAGAGGCTCATGTGTTTTCCCCCGACAATGGGGGCGGGCCCCAAAGCAGCAGGGGTTTCGGTCCTTAGTGGGTCGTCTGTTGTGAAAAAGTGAAAGGGGATCGAAACTCGTCAAAGCACTTTTCTGCTATGTGCAGGTTATTTGTATTTTTTCCAAAGTCACGGAAAAGGGCCCAAGTGACTACGTACAGAATATTCTAAAAATTTGGTACTAAATTTTTAACGGTAAAAACCCGGGAAAAATTGATAATTTAGAAAAGGTCCCCAGATATAATGGAAGTATTTCACCCAATTTCAAGAATTGTCAAGAAAATGAAAAATCGGGAGAGCGATGTACTGGAGGCAGGATCCTACATAGTTTTAAAGGAGGTATAAATTAACCCTCTTAAAACCCAGGAGAGAGGGACCTGGGTTAGTGTTTAAAAAACCGTTTTTCCGGGCCGGGCCGGGCCCTTGGCTCTTTGAAAAGAAATGGGTTTGAAAGCAAATTTTGTGAAATTTCAAACTAACCCCACAAACACGCACGCACCACACACACAAAACACCACACACACACACTCACACAACACACCACACACACACACACACACGGACTTAAAAAGAAATTTTTAAAAGGCGGACTCACTCGAACCATGATCCTGCTTAAAAGCAGGGTTTGAGAGACAAACTCGAATTCCAGGGGTGGGGTACCTCGACCAAAGAAAAAAATGCAAGGGGGAAAAGGAGGTTTACTAAAGAGAGAGTCCCCAAAAACGAAAGGAGGGAGGTGGGGAAAAGGGGGGAAAAAAAAGGAAAAAGCAAAAAAACCAACACAGGTGGAAGGGCAAACACCCCCCCCCCCCAAAAATTCCCTCAGAGGACCCCAAACCCCTCGACAACCCCAAGGGCAACTGAAAAATCAAGCAAACAATAAAAACCCCCAACCCCTTGCCCCCAAAACCCACACCAAAAACCCCCAAAACCCAACAGCCCCCCCTATGGGAATCGTCCCCCAAAAACCCCCCAAATTGGGAGGCCCCAAAAACCAGAGCCCCTGCTCCCCCAACCCCCAAATACCCCCCCAGGCCACATTTTTGGGAAAACAGAATTTTAAAATTTTTGGTTTACACAAATAAAAGAGGAAAAATAACGAAAAAAATTTTGAGGAGGGGCCATAAAGAATCTGTTTAAATTTCCCCAGACAATCTAGCATCACAAAAAAGGAAAACCACTGAGACAGAAAAGGGAAATGGGCAGTCTTCCCCCCCGGGATATCAGCCCGGGGGGAAAAAGACAGAAGGAGAAAAGGGGGGTAGGAGGGTTGCACTGCTCGTAAAACACTAAGGAAAAATAAAGGGGAAAATTGGGGGGGGCATGGACGAATTGGGAAAGAAAATACATAGTAGGCCCCATTTCATCGGGGGAGCACAAGGTGTCATTGCAGTGATGTTTAATCCCCCACAGAACTGCGGGAAGCCAAAGGGGAAAATTTTAAGAGAGTAAAGAGCAATCGTGGCCCAAACCTGGGCTGAGGTGGGAAGAAGAGCTCACTCGAGCAGAGCAAAGTTACGGGTTTTATAAGGGTTTCAGCCCACAGGGGGACAAGGGGAAAAACCTGGGACCACGGGGGGGCCCCGAAAAAGCAGCCAAGTTTAGGGAGTGGTGGGGGAAAAACCCCCATAAAATCAACATGTTTAAGGGGAAAACTCCCAAAGAAAAACGGCGGGGAACCAGTTAATGAGATGATGAAATATGATACCCAACAAAAACAAGGAGGCAGGGGGAGGGGTTTTGTCCCCAAAGGGTAACGGAATAATGAACCACCCAAAAGACTAGCCCTTCTGTTCACCTGACAGTTAAAACTTTGGGGGGACATCACATATGAGAGGCCCCTGGGTTAATGACCACGGGTTTCTTTGCTTTGAATACATAGTAAAAAATTAAAAGTGGAGGGGAAAAAGGGAGATGAAGGGGAAAAAAAGCCAGGACATAAACGGGGGGTTTGAGGAACTTACTGAAGAGGTTCATTGGGACAAAAGAATGATTTTGAAAGTTGAAAAATGAAATGTTGGAATAAGTTAGCAAAAAAATTTGAAAGGAGGCGAGGAAAGGTTTGTTCCTAAGGGCAACGAAATAATGGGAAGACTACAACGAGCCCCGGGGTTTTTTCCCACTGTGTAAGGAGGGAAAAACCAAATGCAACAGGGAACGGGAAAAATACAGAAGGGGAAAACACAGGGAAGATAAAAAGGGAAAATTTGTCGAAGAGCCAGGGGAGAGTAAGCCAAAGGGGGGGAGGGGGGCCCCGGTACAGAATGAAAAAAACAGCATGAAAGTCAAGGTTTTACCCAAAACTGCTGACAGCTACATCAGGGGGGGAAAAACAACCTTTAAGACCAGGGGATCGGGTTAGGGGAAAAAGGGGGGGATCTCACAAAAACGATCAGGGGGTATGCAAGGAAACTCAACCTTTAGATTTAAGGAAGTTTTAAGTTTTAAAACAGGAAAAGGGTCTGGAAAACAGCACCCAAAGGGGGAAAACCAACAAGGAAAAATATTACCAACAGGTGCTGGATGATATTTAAAAAACAGGGAGGGGTGCGAAGCTGCCCCAAGTGGGCCTCGATACCTCAAAGGCGATTTGGGGCCGGACAAAAATCCCCCGTGGGGCCTTAAGAAGGGGGCAAGATGCGTTTTCGTGCCCTAACCACAATCTTTTAATAAATCTCTTGGGCAAATCCTGAGGTATGGTGAAGGGAAATAAAAATTCCCATTTTTAAGAAAAAGGAAAAAGTGAAACGAGGGAATAAACTACAGCCAGTGTTTTTGACGTGTTTAGTTTTTAAATTCATGGGGAAATTATCAGGAGAAAGGGGTTGGGGGGAGAACATGGAACCCAAAAAAACATTAAAAAACAAAAAACCCATGGATTCATGGAAGGCAAATCTTGAGTCCACAAACCTTCTGGAGATTTTTTGACAATGTAAAAAGAAATAAACACGGGGGGGAAAAGGGGGGTGGGGTTTATTGCATTATTTGAGGGCTGCAGGAAACCTTTTGACAAGTTTTTTTTACACGAGATTAGTGCGAAATTTAGGATCAGGGGAGAAAAACGGGAAGGGCACTGCAGTGGAACAGAGAAAAACCTGAAAATGGAGGGAACAAAAGATTCCCTTTGGGACGTGATGAGGTATCACAGTGGGCGCCCCGTGACGAGCGGGGGGCCCCCAGGGGGCGTCCGGAAAAACCGTGATATTTTGTTTTTATATTGTAAAAGACATGAGGAAGGGATAGACTCCGAAGTGTCCTGTTCGCCGATGATGGAAGCTAAAGGAAAGGGGAAAATCGAATGAGGAAAACAGAAAGGGCTACAAAAAAAACCCCGGACAGGCTGGGCACATGACCACAATGGGGGGAATCGATTTTTAACCCTACCAAACAAAGGGCCCTGAAGATTTGGGGAAGTGCAAAAAAGAACGCCGACAAAATAAAAGCAAAGGGGGACAAAGACTGCAAACCAAACTCAAAGGGCAAAAAATCTTTTGGGGGGGGACAATAACCCCGAGCATGTCTCCGGAGGCACACATCAACCAAACTGCTGCAGAATTTCGGGGGCCTGGCAAAACCCAAAACAGGGGGGGTTTTCCGATACCTTTGTAAGGAATCGTTCAAAAACACTGACCCTGTGTACGTTAGGCCCCAAAATGGAGATGGGAGACCAGTCTGGAAAACCCCACCTGGTCCCAAACACGTCAAGAAAAATTTGAGAAAGAAAAAAGGTTTGCAAAAAGGCTAGTTCCGGGGCTCAGGGGAAAAAGTCCCCACGAAGAAAGGTTTAGGGGAAAACGGGCTGACGGGACTGGAGAACAGGAAGGGCGTGGGGGCATGATAACCCAAAAAACGAAATAAAGTTGAATGACAAAGGGACAGAGACAGGATGCCCAGAGAGGGGACGCAAAAAAAAGCAATTTAGCACAATTGGGAAACCCAAAGACTCAGACCAGTCACAGGGGTGTTAGGCAAATACTTTTCAGTCACAGAGCTGTTTAGGAAATGGGGAAAAACCTTCAAGTGATGTAAAAGGAGGGAAAGGGAAACCCTACACAGTTTAAGGGCGGGGGTTTACAAATCTCAGGGAAACCGGGGAGGGGAAAAGGGCCCAGGGAGCGATTTAGTGAAGAGGCGGGCCAGGGGGCTGAGTCTCGACCCCCACAACCACTAAATTTTTTGTTTCAATCAGTGACACAACACACAAAACACACAACACACACACACCAAAACACACAACACACACACACACCCAAAACCCCCAACCCTCTACAGGTTTAAAACAGATTCCATTTTTTCCAAGGGTACCAGGGTCCAGGAAAAACGAGGGAAAAAAGGGGGGGGGGAGGGGGGCCCTTTTCTGATCAAAAACCGATGGGAATTTTTTATGACTTTGGGGAGAGGG
The DNA here is from genome assembly GCF_026875155.1 of Cherax quadricarinatus. Classification (NCBI taxonomy): domain Eukaryota; kingdom Metazoa; phylum Arthropoda; class Malacostraca; order Decapoda; family Parastacidae; genus Cherax; species Cherax quadricarinatus. Next base: position 5,440,316 of record NC_069489.1, on the reverse strand, counting down.
GCAGGGGGAGAAGAAAGTGGGTTAAAATAACGGGAACGCTTCACTCTGGAGGTCCCAAGGTGGTAATAGCAGTGATGTATAACCCAACACAGAACAGCAGGAGGCCAAGGCAAGAGTACGACGAGAGCAATAGGGCGATGGTCGACACACTTGCTGCAGTGGCCAGAAGAGCTGATGCATGCAGGACAAAGCTCCTGATCATGGGTGACTTTAACCACAATGAGATCGATTAGGAGAACTTAGAGCCACATGGGGGCCAAGATACATGGAGGACTAAGATGATGGAGGTGGTACTGGAAAACTTCATATACCAACACGTAAGGGACACTACAAGAGAGAGAGAAAAGGATGAACCAGCAAGACTGGACTTAGTATTTACCTTGAGTAGTGCAGATATCGAGGACATCACATATGAAAGACCTCTTGGGGCCAGCGATCATGTGGTTTTAAGCTTCGAATACAGAGTAGAGTTAAAAGTAGAGGGAGAAGCAGGAAGGCCAGGACGAATGAAGCCAAACTAAAAGAAAGGGGACTACACGGGAATGAGGAACTTCCTGAACAGGGTTCAGTGGGACAGAGAACTGGCAGGGAAGCCACTTAATGAGATGATGGAATATATAGCAACAATACGCAAGGAGGCGGAGGAGAGGTTTGTACCCAAGAGTAACAGGAATAATGAAAAAGCCAGGACGAGCCCATGGTTCACCCAAAGGTGCAGGGAGGCAAAAACCAAGTGTGCTAGGGAATGGAAGAAATATAGAAGGCAAAGGACCCAGGAGAATAATGAGAGCAGTCGTAGAGCCAGAAACGAATATGCACAGATAAGAAGGGAAGCAAAAAGACAATATGACAACGAGATAGCAGCGAAAGCCAAATCTAGCCCGAAACTGTTGTACAGCCACATCAGGAGGAAAACAACAGTCAAGGACCAGGTAATCAGGCTAAGGAAGGAAGGAGGAGAGACAACAAGAAATGACCGTGAAGTATGTGAGGAACTCAACAAGAGATTCAAAGAAGTGTTCACAGAGGAGACAGAAGGGGCTCCAGAAAAACGGAGAAGTGGGGCACGCCACCAAGTGCTGGAAACAGTGTCACACAACCGGAAGAAGTGAAGAGGCTTCTGAGTGAGCTAGATACCTCAAAAGCAATGGGGCCAGATAACATCTCTACAGGGGTACTGATAGAGGGAGCAGAGGCGCTATGTGTACCTCTAACAACAATATTCAATACATCTATCAAAACAGGGAGATTGCCTAAGGCATGGAAGACAGCAAATGCAGTCCCAATCTTTAAAAAAGGAGACAGACATGAAGCACTAAACTACAGACCAGTGTCGCTGACATGTATAGCATGCAAAATCATGGAGAAGGTTATCAGGAGAAGAGTGGTGGCATACCTAGAAAGGAATGATCTCATCAACAGCAGCCTACATGGTTTCAGGGATGGGAAATCCTGTGTCACAAACCTACTGGAGTTCTATGACATGGTGACAGCAGTAAGACAAGAGAGAGAGGGGTGGATTGATTGCATTTTCCTAGACTACAGGAAGGCATTTGACACAGTTCCAAGCAGGGATAACAGGGAAGGTACTACAATGTATCAGGGAATACTTGTCAGGAAGACAGCAGCGATTCATGGTACGTGGCGAGGTGTCAGAATGGGCACCTGTGACCAGCGGGGTCCCACAGGGGTCAGTCCTAGGACCAGTGCTGTTTCTGGTATTTGTGAACGACATGACGGAAGGAATAGACTCGGAGGTGTAACTGTTAGCAGATGACGTGAAATTGATGAGAAGCATTCACTCGATCGAAGACCAGGCAGAACTACAAAGGGATCTGGACAGGCTGCAGACATGGTCCAGCAATTGGCTCCTGCAGTTCAATCCCACCAAGTGCAAAGTCATGAAGATTGGGGAAGGGCAAAGATGACCGCAGACAGAGTACAGTCTAGGGGGGTCAGAGACTACAAACCTCATTCAAGGAAAAAGATCTTGGGGTGAGTATAACGCCAGGCACATCTCCTGAAGCGCATATCAACCAAATAACGGATGCATCATAGGGCGCCTGCAAACCTCAAACCATTCCGACATCTTAATAAGAAACGTTCAGGACCTGTACCAGTGTCTTAGGCCCTTATT